>BQKN01001097.1:832981-896000 GCA_022839385.1 Asparagus kiusianus
GAGAGAGAGAGAGAGAGAGAGAGAGAGAGAGAGAGAGAGAGAGAGAGTTCTAGGTTTTGAATTATAAAGAGATTTCATTGAAGGTTTTTGATCTCCAGAGACTCGACAAACTCTCACTCGTCGATCACAACAGCTTCAGATTATTTCAGCAAGGTGAGTTGTCTTTAGATTCATTATCTACACTATTCTTCATCATGCTATACTTAGATTCATCAAAGGACAATTTTTTTAACAAAATGGTTGTAAGATTTTTCATATTTTATGAGTTTCAACTGTGGTTGTTTGGTCTTTTTTTAACTTGTTGTTACGGTGTACTCAAGTTGTTTGGAATTTAGGGCAGGGACTAGTTAGGGCTAGGTGTTTACTCATTGTGGAGAGTTAGATTAGATGACTGATTTCAGGTAGATTCCAGTGTGCAATCTTGTAAGCCTACTGAATTGGATTTATAATTCAGGAGAACGTTTTGCATAGTGAGGTAGCCCCTTCATAAGAAGAAAGAGTGGATGTAAGATTGTTATCCAAACTACTATAAAATATTTTGTGTTCCTGGTTGATTACTATTTGTGTTTGTTATCGCTAATCACTTTTATTTTATCTATTTCGCTACATATTCTATGTTTTTAGCTAAAAAATGGTAGCAACCATATTCAACCCCTCCCTACCTTCTAGGCTTCCATCTCAAATCCAATAAATAGCATATTACCCATCTTTAGATTCATAATCCAGGGTAGAAATATCTAGCTTCACCATCGCAATGGTTTTCCTGAGGGACATGCAGTTAGCCAACCGCCACTTTTCGATGCACCTATTGGAAATCGCACATGAAAGTCTTTTTGATATCCACCGAATTTGATGTTTGTAGTGGTGTAAATAATGCTATAGTGACCCTACTACTGTTGTAGGTGATGCTATTGTTGTCACTCCTAGAGATAAGTGAACCGCTTAGGATCAAAAACTATTTGTTAAATGCAAAAGCTATGAATGCTTTTTATTATTCTTTAATTGTTGAATAATTTAATCATGTGTCAAATTGTTCTAATATATAGAAAATTTGGAATGTTTAAGTTACACACGAATGAACTTCTCAGGTAAAAGACACGAAACTAATAATGCTTGTGAATAAGTATGAGAATATCAAGATGATGGTCTTAGAGAGTATTCATGATATGTTCACTTCATTCACCAACATAGTGAACAAATCAAAAGCTTTCAGGAAAGAGTATAATAATAAGGAGCATGTGATAAAAATTCTTTGCTCTTTTCTAGGGCTTAGGAATCGAATGTAATGACTATTGAAGAATTGTAAAACTTTTCTAAAGTAACTTTTAAGAATCTTATACTCGTCACCTATAAAGTGCGATTAAAAGTGAGAGAAGATAATCGATGTGTTGTGGAAATAGTACCAAGATTACAAGGGCATAATCAAGTTATAGTGCAATTACAATATCGATCCCATGAGGAAGATGTGTAGAAAAATATTCTAACAATGGTTATAGATATGTGTGGACAAAGAGGAGTAAAAATAAAACTGAATAGAGAGTGTGTGTTTATTTACAAATAAAAGAAAATTAGAACAAGAGGTGAGAAAGAAAGTGAACAAATAAAAGGAAATAAAGACTAACCAGGGGGAGAAATAAAGAAAATCAGAAAGAACAAAATCAAAAAGAGAAAAAACTAATCAAAAAGAGGAAAATCAAAATTAGTAAAAGATAGAGAAAATTAAGTAAAGAAAATAGAAATCTAGAATTGAATCTACTAATTAATTTTATTTAGAATTTATGAAGTAAGGATTTATGAACCACTCTCTTTTTATAACATTTTACTTTAGATTTATTAAGTTTAGACTATCAAACCACTTAAAAAAGCATAACATATTAAATTATTATCAAAGTAATATTTTTATTCACGAAAATAAAAACAACTAGATAGTAATGCTAGAATAATCTATCATACCACTTAACATAAGTATATATTATCAAATTCTTCTTCTATCAATTAGTTCTCTAGTTGATTATGCTAAACATGATCATTTTGAGCACAAAAAGAGCAATCCACAAATTATAAGATAAATCAAACTAGTTTCATATAATTCTAAGATTCCGACAAGATTTAGATGTACATTTTGAAAAATAAAAGCAAGAAAATAGAATCTAGGCTAGAAAGCATAAAAGAAAGAGAATAAAAATAAAAATTATCTATAAAAATAAGAACAAGAATAAGGAAATGAACATCTAAAATAAAGGAAATCTAACTAACAAAAATAAAAAAGTATAAAAGTAAATCTATACAATGCAAGAAAATAAATTCTACAAGCATGAAAATAAATTCTACAAACACAAAAATAAATAATAATAATAAAAGAGCACGGCGGTAAATATACACTACAATGTATGAAATAAATCTAATATACCAACATAAAAAGAAAAAAATCCTAAAATATGAATTTTTAAAATAAGAAAATAAAAGAGAAAAATAAAAATTAATATTGTAAAGAATTGGCCCTTTTAAAAGTAAACCTTCATCTTCATCTTCGTCAACAAAGAATAAGAAAAGAAAATTTAAAGGTGGATAATTTTTTTTATTAATTATAAATAAAGTATATTATTTTGGAAGGTCTTCTCGATTAAGAGTAATCCTCCTCTCTAAATGGAATTTTTTATAAAAATTTTCACACTCTGAACCCTCACTCTCTGTCCTTATTTAAATAGTATTCCAGTCGATATTAGTTCTTAGATTAAACTTAAGCCGCCCCCCCCCCCCCCCCCAAGTTACACAATTTCAGCATTTGATTTGAGATTGTTTATTTGGTATCAATATCCCTATTGATACTAGTATCGATACAAGTATTGATGTCGCTATTGATATGGGTACCGATACTCCTGTCAATACTTCTTCAATTCTCCTTCTTTTAGCTAAAATTCTTTGGCTCTTTTGTGTGGGCTTTCATGAGCTTCTTTTATTTTTATCTTGAGCTTCAATAAAGGTTAAAAGATGAGAGACTTTTAAGATCTTTTGGGCTCTTATTCTTTAGTCTTTTATTTCTTATAAATTAAGATAAAATTACTTATTAGAAAGTATTTTATTTAAAATAAGATTGATAATGAGGTTATAAAAGTGCAATAAAATATAATGATCAAATTCTTCCACATCTAAACTATTGCTAGTCCTATAGCAAAGAAAGAAAATAAAAAGGAAAAAAATCCTAACTTACTTTCGCAGGAATTGGTGTTGTATTTAGCATATACAATAAGCCTATAAACCCTTAAGATACCCTAGAGGATGAGTTATAGTCTCACAAGTGAATATATCCATAAACTTTGATCAACTTGCTAATTTAAAGATTTAATGTATAATTAATTCACTTGATATCTTTAAATAATCTAATAGACCTAGTTTTTACTCAAGAAAATATTTTTATGTATAACTTAAAAGTAATTTTTTTAGAAAATCTTTTCATAATAGCTATACAAAATCAAGCCTAACTTAGAAATTTAAATAAATTTTTTAAAAAGAACATGCTAACTCTTTGTTTCAAACAATTTTTATGTGTCTTGATCAATTTATTTTTCAAGAACATATATACAAATATAACTATATACATATAATTTGTTAATAACTTTTTTATATGCACTCTTTATTCGTTGGTGATTTTCTTCCACTTTATTAAGCTTTCTAAGTGACCATTAAAAAGTTTTGGGCTAATGAGTCCCAACCTAATTGAGCTTAGATCATTAAGTATGAAAATACTCCTCAAGCTGAATTACTCGGTTAACTTTAATTAATCATTCTAGCCCACTTTAATTAATCATCTTGGCTTATTGGCTTTAATTATTCATCTTTCTTTTATAATGCTATTTATTCAAGTGTTTTTCACTTTTATAACATTATACATTCTCAAATCAAGCTTGGTTTCATGTTGATCCAAATAATGTGCAAATTCAAATTAGCTTTTGATTATATTTATTTCTTGTTAATTCAATTATTAACGTGAAATTTTTAAATTTGGTGTAACTCATTCAAAAAACATTAAAGAAAATAAATAATTATAATACTAAAGTTTAAAGACATAAGTGAGAAAAACAATCAAAGTGGAACTGAGAAACAAATTTTAGTAAGGAAACAAATCAAAAATACTTAATCATAGTATTTAATTACGTGCAAAAAACCAAGTGTGTTAGTGTGTGTGCGTGCGTGCGCGTGTGTATTGTGTGTATGTATGAGTATATGTGTATGTGCGTGTGTGTGTGTATATATCCTGAAAACTATTTAGATCAAGGGAACTCAAAATTTTGTTCTCTACTCTAAGCTTTGTTGGCCTTCTTGTTTTGATGATGTTTAACAAATAATTCACCACTAATGTTGTTTATCTAGTATTTGTGTTTTCTTATTTATTATAGACATACAACGTTATTGGAGGATTGATGGAATAGCGCTTCAACGATCATATCCAAGGGAGGTTAGCGGAATGTCGGTGAAGCTTATGCAATTCAAAGTTAAAGATCAAGTTCAAGCTTCATCCACAACATGTACCAAGTTGAGCTACAATGAAGATCAAGATCAAGCTTGGGTAATGTAGTTTAGGATTTATATTATGTGTGTTAAGTACGTTAAGCTCAATATCTATACACACATATTTATTGGTTTCTTCGTGTATATATATATAGTTATATATATATATATATACATAAGTTTTGGTTTCTATGCATATATATAGTTATATATATACATACAAGTTTTAGTTTTCATGTTTATAAATATAAAATCACATGTTTCATTTTTACTATTGTGTTTTCGAAGATATTGCATAGAATATGCAATTTTGTAAAAATATTGTATTCTTAGTTTTTGGACTTAACAATAATCATATACATATTTTATTAAGTCTATATAATTATTGTGCAAAGTTTAAAAACATGGTTTAGGCTAAATGTCAAAATTCATATGTTTACATTTTTGTGTTTTGGACTATTTTTGCAAAATGATGATTTTTCACAAATGGGAAGTGCAATTTGAAAAATTCTTTTTGTAACATGTTCATTTACATGTTTATATACATTTTCCAAAGTTTTATAATTTTTGGACTTCATTTGTTATTTTTAATAATTTTCCAAAAGTCAAAAAATCTGTTTTCAAACATGTTTTCTGTAGTATCTGTTCGCGGTCGACCGCCACGGCCGACCGCCCATGAGTTCAGAACTCAGAACAGCTTTAGTTGGCTCACGTCGACCGTAGCAAGTCCAGAGAGTTTCACGGTCGACCGCTGCGGTCGACCATCGATTGTCTGGAGCCCAAATTTGATTTCTTTGTTGCTCGCGGTCGACCGCCGATACGACTGTTGGACTCCAACGGCTATTTCCTGAGCTGATTTTCTGGGGCTTTTTGGACTTTTGCTTGGGGGTTTTGGCTGAGATTTTGAGTGGGTATAAATACCCTATTGTTGTTCTCTTTTAAGTAATCTAAGAAGGTTTTAAACAAGTTTTTAAACAAGGGTTTAAGTGTGGTTTTAGTGTTTGTTTGGTTTGAAGATTGTTTTCACAAGTGGAGGAGATCATCATCTTGTTTGGGTTCAAATCTCCATCTCTCCATCTTGATCTAGAGAAGTTTTTCTAAACTCAACTCTAGCTTTTATTTATAATTATATATTGATTATCATTTCTATTAAAGCTGGTTTTATATTGAGTTTAGATTTGATTTATCTCATTGTTACACACACCCACTTGAGCTTATTGTATTTGCACTTATAATATATTTGGGGTTGTGAGAGATAGTAACATTGAGTTGAGCCTAATTGAGTTCTCACCTTGTTAGAGAGAACAATCATTTGTTATATTGTGCTTATTGTGAGATTCACTTTGTAATACACTTGTACACCGAGAGGAGTGTGTGGTGAGAGTCGGGGATCGTTCCAAGAGGAGTGGCATCGGTTGACGAACCTAGGGAGAGGTTGTAACCGAGCACTTGAGGGAGACACGGCTAGGTCCAATACTTGTGAGGGTGTAGAGTGTGATTGCAAGAGTGTCGATTGTAAAGTTTTCGGTTAGCTAGAAAACCGAGTGTGGGGTGTAAACGTTATCCGGGTGAACATAGGAAACCCGGTTGTGATAGTGGATTTCTCCCCGAGAGTGGGGAGTGGAGACGTAGGACGGAAGGTCCGAACTCCGTGATCATTTGAGTGTGTTTGAGTTTGTCATTGGCACATTTGCTTTGTATTTATCTTATATCGCCAATTGTGCATTGATCATTCATTTCATCCACTATCTAGTTCATATTGTTTACCCCTTGTGTTAGTTTACATATCCTTGCATATATCATATTGTATATCTATTTGGTAGGATATATCACCTTGTGTTAGTTTTATATCCTTGCACATACATTGCCTATATCTCTTTGTTAGGATATATCTTGTTGTTCATATTGCTTATTCTTGCTTATAACTCTCGTATATCTATCTTGCAAGAATATATTTGTTAATTAATTTTAATTGGTATTTTAATCGGATTAGATTAGCATTAGACCCTAAACACCCCCCCTCTAGGGTCTAACAATTGGTATCAGAGCTTGGTGGTCTTTGATTTAAGGTCTAATCACCTTGAGTTAAAGATCCAAGTTAGCTTGTTGTGCTAATCTAATTTTGAGCTTTATCTGTATCTTGCTTGCCTTTTTTATTATGGATATGCATGGTTTAGGTTATGCCATCAATATTGCTCCTAGATTAGTTAATTTCCCCTATGCCTAATGGTGTGTTAGATTTAAACTTTTTGTTCAATCTAAACTCTTTGATTTATGAGAAATTATAGATGATGCTTATATTGTGCCCACCTTAGAGAAATCCAAGTGGAATAAGAATGATCATCGTATGTTTACAATGAACAATATTTTATT
The DNA here is from genome assembly GCA_022839385.1 of Asparagus kiusianus. Classification (NCBI taxonomy): domain Eukaryota; kingdom Viridiplantae; phylum Streptophyta; class Magnoliopsida; order Asparagales; family Asparagaceae; genus Asparagus; species Asparagus kiusianus. Next base: position 839,864 of record BQKN01001097.1, read on the forward strand.
TGAATATTTTCTAAATGCTTTTAATTCATCTATGTCTAACAAGTTTGTTCATTTTGATAGTACTTACAAACTTTGGAAATTTATAGAAGCACATCAAGGAGACTTGGAGGCGATCCGACAAGCTTTGGAAGATCCTGCTTCAAGTTCTAAAGGAGCTTCATGCACAAGTGTACTAGGCGATAGCCCTAGTGAGGTTTGCTAGTTCGAATTCATAAATAACATATCTAGTGACGAACTTGCTTGTGCTTCCGAAAAATTATTGCATGCCTATAAGAAATTGCAAAATAATTTTATTGATTTAAAAAGCAAGCATGATAATTTAGAATCCGATCATGAGTTGTTGATTTCTAAGTTTGATAATATTTCTAATGAGAATATGATCCTCAAAGAAAACAATAAAAAATTAAAATTGGATCATGATTCTTTAATTTCAAACTTTGGTAAGTTAACTCATGAGAAAGATAATGCCAAGCTAGAAGTAGAATACATTAGAAATGAATTTGATTCTTTTAAGAATAATCATACATGCTCTACTTCTATTATCAATGATGTTTTATCTAATGATGAGTTGAATCATGTGAAAAACCGTATATCTTGTTTAGATTCAACCTTAAACACATGCATTGATAATCATAAGAAACTTATGGACTTGTGTGCAAAGTCTAATGCAAACTCTTCTAAGAAACATACACACCATGCACACTTGTATAGCAAAGTTTACAAATGCTCTATTTTTGGTCGTAAAGGCCATTTATCTAAATTTTGCTATGATGCACAAAAATCTAAAAATACTAATATAAATATTTCTTGTGCATCTCATAAGACTTCTTCATCACATTCACATGTACACACACATATAGATCATCATAAACATGTCCATGTGTACAAATGTGATTTTTGTGGTCGATTTGGTCATTTGGCCAAATTTTGTTTTGATTTAAAGAGAGTTTCACATTTGCAAAACAATTTTAAAAGACCATCCATATTTGCAAATGTTTCTAATGTTTCCCGTGCAAATGCTTCCTTTTTGATGTTGTGCAAAGTTTCAAAACCTGGTTTAGCATAAATGTCAAAATTCATATGTTTACATTTTTGTGTTTTGGACTATTTTTACAAAATGATGATTTTTCACATATGGAAAGTGCAATTTGGAAAATTATTTTTGTAACATGTTCATTTACATGTTTATATATATTTCCCAAAGTTTCATAATTTTTGGACTTCATTTGTTATTTTTAATAATTTTCCAAAAGTCAAAAAATCTATTTTCAAACATGTTTTCTGTAGTATCTGTTCACGGTCGACCGCCACGGTCGACTGCCCATGAGTTCAGAACTCAGAACAACTTTAGTTGGCTCACAGTTGACCGTGGCAGTCGACCGTAGTGAGTCCAGAGAGTTTCGCGGTCGACCGCTGCGGTCGACCGTCAATTGTCCAGAGCCCATATTTGATTTCTTTGTTGCTCACGATCAACCGTCACGGTCGGCCGCTGATATGACCGTTGGACTCCAACGGCTATTTTCTGAGCTGATTTTCTGGGGCTTTTTGGACTTTTGCTTGGGGGTTTTGGCTGAGATTTTGAATGGGTATAAATACCCTATTGCTGTTCTCTTTCAATTAATCTAAGAAGGTTTTAAACAAGTTTTTAAATAAGGGTTTAAGTATGGTTTTAGTGTTTGTTTGGTTTGAAGATTGTTTTCACAAGTGAAGAAGATCATCTTCTTGTTTGGGCTCAAATCTTCATCTCTCCATCATGATCTAGAGAAGTTTTCCTAAACTCAACTCTAGCTTTTATTTATACTTATATATTGATTATCATTTCTATTAAAGCAAGTTTTATATTGAGTTTAGATTTGATTTATCTCATTGTTACACACACCCACTTGAGCTTATTGTATTTGCACTTATAATATATTTGGGGTTGTGAGAGATAGTAACATTGAGTTGAGCCTAATTGAGTTCTCACCTTGTTAGAGAGAACAATCATTTGTTATATTGTGCTTATTGTGAGATTCACTTTGTAATACTCTTGTATACCGAGAGGAGTGTGTGGTGAGAGTCGGTGATCGTTCTAAGAGGAGAGGCGTCGGTTGACGAACCTAGGGAGAGGTTGTAACCGTGCACTTAAGAGAGACACGGCTAGGTCCAACACTTGTGAGGGTGTAGAGTGTGATTGCAAGAGTGTCGACTGTAAAGTTTTTGGTTAGTTAAAAAATGGAGTGTGAGGTGTAAACGTTATTCGGGTGAACGTAGAAAACCCGGTTGTGATAGTGGATTTCTCCCCAGGAGTGGAGATCGGAGACGTAGGACGGAAGGTCCGAACTCTGTGATCATGTGAGTGTGTTTAAGTTTGTCATTGGCGCATTTGCTTTGCATTTATCTTATATCGCCAATTGTGCATTGATCATTCATTTCATCCACTATCTAGTTCATATTGTTTACCTCTTGTGTTAGTTTACATATCCTTGCATATATCATATTGTATATCTATTTGGTAGGATATATCACCTGGTGTTAGTTTTATATCCTTGCACATACATTGCCTATATCTCTTTGTTAGGATATATCTTGTTGTTCATATTGCTTATTCTTGCTTATAACTCTCGTATATCTATCTTGCAAGAATATATTTGTAATTAATTTTAATTGGTATTTTAATCGTATTAGATTAGTATTAGATCCTAATCACCCCCCTCTAGGGTCTAACAAGCTTGGCATACAAAACTTTTATAATTTTAATTAAAAGTCTAAGTTGGACTATAGTAAAGTATCCTACTTTAAAAATTATTTCTTAGGAAATTTATTTTGAGTTATCATAAAAGGTTAACTTGAGTATAAAACTAACAAAGAATTAGAAAATTTAAAACTTATTAAGTAGATCAATTATTAATTAACTCTATCAAGTTGACAAGTGACAAATTTTGTTTTTAGTGAAAGAAATGAAAAGAAAGTATGAAGCAAAAAAGAATAAAAAATGTAAATAAAGAGAAAAGATGGTTAGTCCCCATCCCCTACACTTAAATTTTATATTGTCCTTAATGCAAACTCTATGATACACAAAGTAAAGAAGATAGAAAATAAAGCACTTATATTTATTCCGTCGAAACCTTTTGTATAAGGATGATGTAGCTAAAATTTTCTTTTTTTTCCTTTTTTCCTTTTCTTTAAAAAAGTTTTAAATGTTTTCCTTTTCCCTTTTTTCTCTTTTGTTTTTTATTTTTTTATTTTTAATTTTTTCAAAGGAGCAAGAAACTCTCAAAGGTCAGAAGAATAAATTCTTGTTATTATTCCTATTATGAGACAAAAGGTAAAGATATAGAATAAAAGATTGAAAAAAAGCTCACATTCTACATTAAAATCCTACCTTATTGCTGAAAATTCTACTTAGGATTTTAGATAAGTCTAGTGTGACGTCCCTGGGTTCACACAAAGCTGCAGTCCAATGTGAAAAACCAAGAATGTCAAATCTACCATGCACCACACCGTGTAATAATATGTTTCACCATCACAATTACTATCTCTCTAGTAGAGTCAAATAACAAGTGTGGGTACAAAAGCAAGTAAAATATAATACAAGAGTCAACTGATAAAATAATAGAGATCAAATTAATACTTTATCATCTAACATACTAAAGTACAAGTCAATGTTTGAAGTGAATAGACTGGAATTTCTCAACAAGTCTCAAATACAAATGTCTGAATAAAAGGAAATAAGGCACACAACCTTTACAACTTCTAGAATAAACTCTCAAAATGTCTAAACAAAGCCTACAGTGGAGCTCAAAAGTAAAATATAATTATAATAGAACAGCCGAAGCTAAAGTGCCTCCCCATCAACCTGCGACTCTCCGGGCTCCGGGCTCGTTACCCGAAAGGGGGAGGGACAATGAGTGTCAAAGCGCTAGCGAGCAATATCACAACCAATCCTAAGGAAAAAGGCTCATTGTACACAGAAAATACGGTTATAATATATATCTATATATATATAATCACAAATCCTATTTAGGTAATTACAACGTGAGCATAAGTACGTCGAGCGAAATAATCCAAACAAGGAAACCCTCATGTATATACCATGTAGCTCAGATTGTAAATACCTAGGTATAAGAGGATTTTAGTATTTAGGAAGTTACAACACGAGCATAGGTTCGTCGAGCGAAATAATCCAAACAAGGAAACCATCATTATATACCATGTAGCTCAGATTGTAAATCCCTAAATACCAAACCCATAATCTAATGCAAGAACAAATAACTTAAAAGAATACAAAACCCATCTCTACTTCCAAACATAGTGTCATGTCAAACTCACATGAGTGTCATGTGAGAAAAAGTATTAAATGACCAACACATAGACTATATAGATTAAATGTCCAACACATGGACTGCATGAAGTAAACGTCCAACACATGGACTGAAAGTAACAAGTGTCCAACGCATGGACTGAATATAACCAATGTTCAATGCATGGACTGAATATAACCGATGTCCAACGCATTGACTGAATATAACCAATATCCAACGCATGGACTAAATGTAACCAATGTCCAACGCATGGACTAAATATAACCGATGTCCGACGCATGGACTAAAAATAACCAATGTCCAACGCATGGACTAAAAGGTAATGCATGTCCAACACGGGGACTGAGTAAAATGTATGTCCAATACGGGGACTAAATATAAATTATGCAAAGTGTAAGTGTCGATGATACATATATACACAAAAGATACACATAGACTCATGTCATACGTGCCTCGGTGTGCGTATCGGTACTTATGTAAAAAGTCAACTCATATGTACAGATAAATCACTAACATTATAAACTAGTGTCAGATAATCGAGGCGACCCCAAAAAGGAACTCAAACAGATCAAAAATCTATAAAACACCTCATCAGTCGACTCATGTGTCGACTAGGATTGGTCGACTCATTGGTCGACTAGACAAAACACAAAACTGAACACTTTCCCGTCAGTCGACTCATTAGTCGACTCATCAGTCGACTCATGAGTCGACTCATTGGTCGACTGAGAAGAAAATCCCCAGTTTTCTGCTTACAATGATTATCTGCGAAAATTGATAAAAACTAAGGTTCTCTTTGTTCATGTCCAGCAATGTATATTCAATTCTAACACATGTATATCAACAGAAAAGAATGATTTGCATGTATTATTTTGCATTAAAACCCTAAACATATTTCTTCATGTTTAAAAACGTGTTGAAAATATTAAATCACATGAAACCCATATTTAAGACTAAGTCCAGATCTGGATCTATATTACAAAAACGTTGGTGAGCTTTTTACTAACTAAAAAATCTAGATCTTGCATCTTAGAATGTAAAGCATCTATTTTTATACACAAAATATGTTTTAGGCTCAAAAATCTGAAATAAAAACTCATAGAAACTATACAAACAGTGGATGAGGGCTGGACGAGATGTTACTCGTCTCTGATATGATGCACAAACTCCTGGATCTGCCAAAGCATGATCTCCTCCGCTCCACTGTACGAAATCCCGTGCAAACTCCTTCGAGAACTCCTCCAAAATGTCAAAAATCCAAGATAGGATTTGAGAGGGAGAGATGGGGGCTAGGGTTTTGAGTTCTGAAGGTGTTCTCAGGTAGGAGATATCACATATGAGCGGTCATACCGGATACAAAACCGAATAGACCCGCAAACTAAAAGAAAACCTAAAATCAGCTCGTCAGTCGACTCATAGGTCGACTCATCAGTCGACTCATTAGTCAACTCATGAGTCGACTCATAAGTCGACTGAGAAGACATTTATTTCCAGATTCGTGCATGTTTTGTTATTCAGCCAAAACCAATGCACGAACTCTATGAAACCACACTTATACATGTCTAGAAACTTGCTACCAAGTATATCCATGACCTCAAGTCATTTACCACACATAGAACTATTTATCACTAATAGTTCACATATACTTCTAATAAAATACGGGGTTTTACATCTAGAATAATAAACTCAAATATGTGCTTAAATTCTGTACACTTAGGTGTTTTCAATATATTCTATAGCAATTGATGGCAGATATGTATCTTGAATTTTTGATATTGATCAGTCGGAAAGGTAGTCTCAAATTTAAACTCATGTTTTATATGAATGAAAGTTTATTTTAACACAACCGGATCTTTCTTAAAAAAATTCTCAAACTTAAGGTTCATTATTGAGGTATGATAGGTGTTTGGGTGGAAAGTTGATTTCATTGATGAGTTCATTACAACTTTAGACGTTTACAACATACTCATGAAAATAACCTTTTTATAATACTTTTGATCAAAAAAATACAACTTTCTTTTAAACTACACACAATAGTAGTTTATCTCCTATTGCTTGCGTGGAATCTTAGCCAGTACCGGGGTTTATCCATGGACCGCTTACGGATCGGATTCGGTTGGCAAAAGTATTGATCAGAGCTCCTACTTTACCAAGGAAGTATTTACTGAAGTACTAATATCGACCAAGCGAAATTTGTACTCTTCTTGAGATTAAGACCAAGCCTAATCTCAAGAAAATGGCGTACAGGGCTTTGGATCCTTCGAAAGACTCCTTCTTTATGCTGAAGTTTGCCGGGATCTAGCTAGCCTCTCTCAAATTTGTTAGAACCTCGCCCTAGATCCTCTAAAATTCGTGACTCCCTTCCTCTCCAACTCGGCAGCACCTCCTCGTCTTGATAATAATTCGCTCCTTCTGAAAGGAGACCTTAGGCTTGTATTTATAGGGCTCCGGATGCGTTGTATTTGGAAAAGAATGAGAGATTTGGCCATATTTCCAATCAATAACCACCTACCCACATTTAGATATGATATCAAGTTAGTTAGGAACATTTGGAACATAAAAAACCGATCGAAATAGTCTAAAATGTGTTTTTGGACGTTATGTGTAGTTCTAGGTGTGGGACAGACCATGGTGACCCGCGCGTGCGCGAGTCACCGTACGGTGACCCGTGTGCCACACTAGTTCTGAGCTTTTCAGTGTTTTCGGACTTTTCCGGACTTGTACTTTCTGCTGTTTTGTGTATTTGATCGTCTTGTTGACTTGTACACTTCGTTAACTTGATTCATGTACTCATTAGCTTCTTTATGATATTTGGAGCTAATCGACAAGCGTAACGGGCACTTAGAGCTAACCGACAAGCACGATGGGTACTTGGAGCTAACCGACAAATGCGATGGGCACCTGGAGCTGACCGATAAGCACGACGGGTACTTGGAGCTGACCGACAAGCGTGTGGGCCACCAACTCTGACAAACGTGCGGGCCACTCGGGTAATCCTTCTTAGGCCGGATGATGATGTTCATCGTCTTCTCTTCGTCTCGAGCTACGTGCGGACACCTACAGGCATTTTTAGATGCCTACAACCTGAAGTGTCTCGGTCTTGGCCGAGATAGTTAGACTATCTCTGCTGTTTTGTCTCTAACTCTCTCATATAACCTCCAAACAAAATGATTCAAGATGTGTTAGAAAGATGACAAAGAGGTCTACAACTTTTATCTTTTTTGCTTCTTTATATTCGAATAGAACCATGGCCAAAATCTTCATTATGCTCTGAGACACTAACACTGTCTCGGAATTCCAAGACAGTTTGTACTATCTTCAGAATTTTAGCTTTATCTCTCGTATACAATCTCAGAATTAATTTTCCCAGATGAGTTAGAAAAATAACAAGGGGATCTACAACTTTTGTATTTTGAGATTTTTCATATTTTAAGCGAATCATGGTTAAAACAGCTCTATAATGCCTAAGACAGTCCAACTGTCTCGGCCTTGGCCAAGACAGTGCAAGTGTCTCTCTACTATTTTGCCTCTAACTCTCTCATATGATCTCCAAACGAAATGATTCAAGATGCGTTAAAAAGATGATGTAGAGATATACAACTTTTGTCTTTTGAGATTCTTTATATTTGAAGTGAATTATGATTAAAACGGCTCTATAAAGCCCGAGATAGTCCAACTGTCTCAGCCTTGGCCGAGAAAATGCAAATGTCTCTCTACTGTTTTACCTCTAACTCTCTCATATGACCTCCAAACAAAATGATTCAAGGTGCGTTGAAAATATGACAAAGAGTTCTACAACATTTGCCTTTTGAACTTCTTTATATTCGAATTGAATCATGGCCAAAATCTCTATTCTTCTTTGAGATACCAACACTGTCTTGGAATTCCAAGGTAGTTTGTACTATATTAGGTATTTTGGCTTTATCTCTCTCATACAGTCTCGGAATGAGTAGATCCAAGATGAGTTGGAAAGATAATAAGGATACCTATAACTTTTGTCTTTTGAGATTCTTCATTTTTGAAGTTAATCATGGATAAAAAGGCTCTATAAAGCCCGAGATAGTCCAACTGTCTCGGCTTTGGCCGAGACAGTGCAAGTGTCTCTCAGTTGTTTTGCCTCTAACTCTCTCATCTTACCTCAGAATGAAGTTATCCAGAATGTATTAGAAAGCTTGCAAAATTATCTACAACCTTCCATTAGCAAGACACCCATGGGATGAGTGAGACATGAGTGACGCTTCATCATTTGCGGTCGAAACGTAACTCCCGATCGGATCATATCTTCGTTATTCTGCTGTTCCGTTGTTTCATACGATTTTTCGACTCACTTCATGCGCTTATCGATGTTATATAATCCTCTTTGATTCAGATAATAACGTTCATTGTTTCCTCTTCATCTCGAGCTACGGGTGAGAGCCTATAGGTATTTTTAGACGCCTACAGATACCCCTTCTAAAGTGTTTTGGTCTCGTTTCTTTTATAGAGGAGGCCGAAATACTTTAGATGTGATAAGTCTAATGATGCGGCATAAACATATACCAAAAAGTTATAAGTGCACAACTAATCAAGTTATAGTATAAAAAGTTATCAATCCTACGATGAAGGTGTTTTGTAGGAGAAAATTAAAGTCGATTCTTATGTTGTGTGCGTGACAATTAGGAGTGATGAGTGAATGTGATTATAGAGAGATAGAGAGAGTGAAAGTGATAGTGTGTAAATCAGCATAAAATATAAGTGAGAGTAGATGTGATAAAGAATGAATGATTTTCACAAGGAAAGATGAATAAAATCAAGAATCAAAAAGGAGAATTAAAAATAAAAGGAAAATTCAAGAAATTAAATATGGCGGATTCAATTAAAGATATGGGCAATCTAGAATTAAATCCACTTCTTAGAAAAGGGTGATTCCCTAGAGGGTTCTAGCCTAAAGGCGAATCAAAGAAAATAAAAATAAACAAAAAGAAAAACTAAACCCAAGAGAGTTCTAGCCTCAATGTGAATAGTGCAAGAAAATAAAATCTAAACTACAAAATAAATTATAAAAACTAAGATACAAAATAAATTACAAGAATTAAATGCGAGAAAATAAAGACATGAAATAAATTTAATCTATAAGTATGAAATAAATCTAAGGCAAGAGGGTTCTAGCCTCTTTGCTATTTAAACAATAAAACATAACTACAAGTATGTAAATAAATCTAAACTAATAAGCAATAAATGAGAAAATAAAAAAGCAAACCTTCAAATTAATCTCCATCTTCATATTCATCATCCAACGAAGAGAAGATAAGAAAATTTTAAAGTGGTGAAAAAATTCTTTTATTAATTGTAATAAAAAGTTACAAGTTTGAAAGGTCTTCTCAATTAAGAGTAACCCTCCTCTCCAAATAGAAAAACAAAATTTTCACACCTCTAACTCCTTACTCTCTACCCCTATTTATAGTAAACATCAGTGAATGAGAGTCCTTGGATTGAAATCTTATCTAAAAACATTAATTTTAGCCTTAGATTTGTAACTACCTGCCGGAGCTATCGATAAGGGCATCGATAGGCTTATTGATAAGGGCATCAATAAGCGTATCGATGCGCCCATCGATGTGCCCATCGATGTGCCTATCGATGTGAGCTGCTTCCCTTTTGCTGTCCGGGTTTCTCTTCTTCTCTTGGGCTTGGGCTTTCACTTTGGCTTTTCTTCTTCTCTTGGGCTTGGGCTTTCACTTTGGCTTTTCTTCTTCTTTTATTAGCTTGGGCTTTTGGATAATTTGGTAATTCTTCTTTTGGCTTTTGGGCTTGGGCTTTTCTTCATTAAATCAAGGGGTCTTTGTTGAGAGATGGGAGTTTGAGATTTATTCTTCATTAATCTGCATTTAACGATAAAAAATAATTATTAGTGAGATATTTATTCATATAAAATAGATAATAAGGGTATAAAATTATAATAAAATATGATTATCAAATACCTCTACACCTAAACTTTAGCTAGTCCTCTAGCAAAGAAATAAAAAGAAAATCCTAACTCATTTTTGCAGGAATCGCGGTTGTATTTAGCGCATACAACAAGCTTTTAAACCCCTGTGTTACCCTAGTGGACGAGTTGTAGTCTCATGAGGGTTTGCAGTGAATATATCCACAAAATTCGGTCAACTTGCTAAATTAAAGAAGTCAGTAAATAACTCAATTTACTTAATTATTTTAGATAATCTAATTAAAGCTAGTTATTACTCAAGAAAATATTTTTATAAATAACTCTAAGGTAAATTTTCTAGAAAATATTCTCATTGTAGCACCACAAAACTAAGCCAAACTTAGAAATTTAATTTAAAAGTTTTGAAAAAGACATGCTAACTCTTTGTTTTAAATAATTTTTAAGTTGCTTGATCTAAAATATTTTCCAAGACCATATATACAAATATAACTATATATATAACATTTATTAGTATTTTTATTTTTATTTTTTTATTTATTATTTATTATTATTATTATTAACTCTTTCTTCCTTGATGATTTTTTTCCTACTTTAACGGGCTTTCTAAGTGACCATTTAACGAGTTTTGGACCAATGGATCCTAACCCAATTGGGCTTAGGTCATTAAGTATGGGAATACTCCTTGGGCTTAATTACTCGGTCAGCTTAGGCTTTATAAGATAGAATCACCTTGAATTCAAGAGTTTTTTTTCTTTCTTTTGGTGCCTATTTTTCGCACTCTTCTTCTGTAATGTTATTATTACTTTTTTCAATATGTATATGTATATATACTCTGAAAAATATGTAAATCAAGACACTTTAAAAAAATTATTTTCAACTCAAAGCTAAGTATGCATAAATTCCATTATTTTAAATAAAAATCTAAGTTAAGGCTTAAGTAAAGTATACTACTTTGAAAATTATTTCTTAAGAATTTTATTTAGAGTTATCATAAAAAGTAAACTTACGTAAATAACAAACTAGGGATTAGAAAATTTTAAAAATTATCAAATAAATCAATTATTACATAACTCTATCAATTTAGTAAGTGACAATATTTTTATAATTTTTTTAAGGAAAAGGAAAAAATACAACTAAAAAGGTAAAATAAAGAGAAAAAATAACTAATTCCCACTCCCACACCTAAATTTTGTATTGTCCTCAATGCAAACTCTGTGATGTATAAAGTAAAACGGATAAGAAGTGAAGTACTTATATTTGGTTGGCTGATAAAAATCTGTAATCACCTTTGGTCTGAGGAGGATGGGAAAAAATTTATTCTTTTTTTTCTTTTTCTTTTTTCCTCTTTTTTTCTCTCTTTTTTTTACAACTGAATAAGAAACTCTCGAATGAGAGAAGAATAAATTTTTTTATTATTCTAAAATAAAACAAAACAAACAATATAGGATGAAGGGTTCAACATGAAGAGCTCGTATTCTACATTGAATCCTACCTTACTATTAAAAATTCTTCCTTGGATTTTAAACAAATTCAGAATGATATAATCAATAATGTGAAATTTTAAGCATTTCGGAGTGTTCAATAATTCTTGGAACAAAGTAAGGTATGTATTATTGGTGTCATGCATTTTGCATTTTTTAATGAACTTAGACTCTTGTGTACTGTGAATTTTTGTTTTCTAATAACTAATTCGTCTGTAGCATTTTTCTCAACCCCAAGATTCATAGTTGAGTTCTGAAAATTTGGTTGTTGATTATTCTCCAAGAATCTAAGTTCATCAAGAAAGAGTTCTTTAAATTTTAATTCAAGACAGCAAATATTTAATACAGTTTCATCATTCTAAATGACCTGACCTGTTTCTTCTAAAAACTCCAACTCTTCATTAAAAATTGCGTCAAAATTCAAATCTGACTCTTCTTCTTCTTCTTCTTCTTCTTCTTCTTCTTTTAATCTTCCCTGAATATAATTTATTTCTAGAGGCTGATTATTTGGTTGGTCCTCTGGATTGAAAATATTAAGATCAGCAGTCAAATTCCCAAAGGACAGCTTCATTTGACCAGTTCTACAGTTGATGAGAGTATTAGAAGTGGCTAAGAATGGTCGTCCTAAGATGACAGGTGTCTGTCCTTTGGGATTGGAAATGGGTTGTGTTTCTAAGACTACGAAATCTACTGGAAAAATAAAATCTCCAACCTTATTTAGAACATCCTCTAACTCACCCAAAGGGATCTTGACAGATCTATCAGCCAACTACAAAGTACAGCGGGTTGGGTTCAGTACACCTAGACTCAATTGCTGGTGTTCGCGGGAAAAGTTATTTTCTTCATTGGCATCATCATTCTCTCTTAAGTAACTGTTTTTTCGATTACACAAGATCCGGTCTTTTTATAAGATCCGGTTACAACGAGATCAAAGAAAGAAAAAATAACAAAAAATTACAACTTTCCTTTTTCGAACAGATTGCAAGATCCTGTTTTACGGTCTTTTGCTTTTGTGGGTTCTTTGCCTGCGCCGGGGTTAATCCGTGGACCACCGCGTGATCTAGATCCGGTCGGATCTACACAGTATAACGGGTATTATTTCACCAAGGAAATAATAGCCGGGGGGATTAGTTCACCAAGGAAATAATCGCCCGAAGTAATCGAAATCGACCAAGCGAAATCGATACTCTTCTCGGGATCAAAGACCAAGCTTTGATCCGGAGGATGACTGTGTAGATCTGAGATCCGATCCCTCTCGAGCTCCTGCCTTATTTGGCGTGGACGATCGCCGAGCACCGGATCTGAAAGAGCAAGTCCTCAAAGTCCCAAAGCTTCAATCTTTTTTAGTTTTGAGCCTTGAATCCAGCAGAGCTTCGCCTCCAAAATTTCTAACCTCTCAAAAATGTGCCTTCAAGTCCTATTTATAGGCACTCAAGGCTGTGCCTTGGCCCAAGTGGCCGATGCACCTAGCCACCAAAAGGTGGCCGAGGCACCGAGCCACCAAAAGGTGGCCGAGGCACCTAGCCACCAAAAGGTGGCTCGGTTTTGGCCGAGTCCTTCAAATGTTGGTTTTTTTTTTATTTTCCGGTTTATCCGAACTCTAATTTGTTGATCTAAACTCTGATTTGGCAGTCCAGATCCTGATTTGGCAGTAAATCCGCTTTGGTGTTCGAGTTTGAGTTCGGATCTTGATTTGGCAGTAAATCCGCTTCGGTTGTTCGAGTTTGAGTTCGGATCCTGATTTGGCAGTAAATCCGCTTCATTGCATCTCACTTGGCTTCGATATTGTGGTTTAACGATCATTCTTGGATTCATCGCCCGATGGTTCGTTGGTTTGTCGAATCATCATGCCGAGCTTTGTTAAGGACCTATAAGCAGTTTTATACGCCTACAGATACCCCCTCCAAAATATTTCAGCCTCATTCTTTTATAGAAGAGTCTGGAATACTTTGGATATGATTGTCCCATCCTTCAATCGGTTATGACGGGATGTTTGGAATGGCTTCTATTCTTGATTCCTTCAGTCCTCCAGGCTATTCGGTGCTTTGTCGAATGTCTGCAAGGGTTCCGGTGCTGCATTTATTGTCTGACCGTTTGTCAGAATTTTGAATTTGAAGTCAATTCCTGATTTTCTGATTTTTTAGCTCGAGTTTGCTGTTTCAACATAGAACTGACCATGTCTGGAATACTTTGGATATGATTGTCCCAACCTTCAATCGGTTATGACGGGATGTTTGGAATGGCTTTTATTCTTGATTCCTTCAATCCTCCATGCTATTCGGTGCTTTGTCGAATGTCTGGAAGGGTTCCGGTGCTGCATTTATTATCTGACCGTTGTCGGAATTTCAAACTTGAAGCTAATTCCTAATTTTCTGATCTTTAGCTCGTGTTTGTTGTTTCAACATAGAACTGACCATCGATTGTTGGCGTTGATTCTTCATTTGTAACGCGTTGTCCGGCGTTTAAGCTTCCTTGTGACGCGTAGTCCGGCGTTTGAGCTTCCTTGTGACGCGTTGTCCGGCGTCCGAGCTTCATTGCGACGCGTTGTCCGGCGTTCGACACAGTTTATACTCGTACGTCTGCTGGAGTATACACAGTTTTAGGCTCTTAAGGTATTGGAGCGTGGCGGATACTCGAGTCACGAGACCAATCTACGGAGTTGATACATCAATGACTCATATTTATAGAATTTTTGGCAAATTCTCAGCCATCAACGGGTTTGATGAGCCTTTACCGACTACCGTTTGAGTCGGACTAGCATGCGGATTGTTTAAGTCTGTTCTGCATGTGACGTTAAGCTAAAAGAGTTAACCCTTTTAGTGCTATGATATTGAATACGTAGACTTCGTCTTTCTCCTGTGAAAAGACTAAACAGCGACGTGTATGAGACGTTGACTCAGGATTTTTGGTAAATCCTCAGCCCTCAATGGATTTGACATGCTCTTACCGATTACTGTTTGAATCGGGCTTACATGTGGATTGTTTTAATCTGTTCCGCATGTGACGTTGTGTTAAAGGAATGAACTCCCTTAGACTTTATGCTATGATGTTGAATACATAGGCTTTACCATTTGTTACGGGAATAGGCTACCCGGCGACGCGTGTTAGGCGTTGACTTTAGGATTTTTGGCTAACCCCCAGCCTTCAACGGATTTGATTAGCCTTTACCGACTACCGTTTTAGTCGGGCTAGCATGCGGATTGTCTAAATCCGTTCCGCATGTAACGTTGTGCTAACGGAATGAACTCCCTTAGACTCTTTGCTACGACTTTGAATACGTAGACTTCACCATTGTTACGGGAATAGGCTACCCGGCAACGTGTATTAGACGCTGACTTATCCTTATTTAGGTTTCAGGATAAGATACCCCAGAATCAAACTCTGGTGTCTTTTTCTACGGAGAAAGACTAAACCAACGGCGCGTGTTAGGTGTCGGCATATCCTTTCTTAGGATCCAGGATGAAATTTCCCATGCGTGTAAGGCATGGATTTTGGTGTTATTAATAACAACCTGCCATAATATTGAATATATGGGTGAGTGTTCTTTTTAACGGTTAAGAACTAACCGGCAGCGCGGGTTAGGCGCAGACTTATCCCTACTTAGGTTTCAGGATAGAATACCCCAGAATCGAACTCTGGTGTCTTCTTCTACGGAGAAAGACTAAACCGGCAGCGCGTGTTAGGCGCAGACTTATCCCTGCTTAGGATTCGGGATAAACTTCCTAGGATGAATCCTAAATTCTTAGAAAAGGATTGGTGTGGGAAAGGAAGAATTTTATATTCTATTTCCCGGTCTTCTTTTAGGGTGAAGACGAACCCGAAATAGGAGAGGAAGAATTTTATATTCTATCTCCCAACACTGAAGAGGAAGAATTTTATATCTATCTCCAGTTAGAAAGGAGACTCGAGGTGGGATCTCCACCCCCAGAACCCGGAAAGGTGAAACTAAGAGTGAGATCTCCACTCCGAGAATCGAAAAGATTTGGATAACCCTAACTGTCGGAAGGTTTGATTACCGAACTAAATATGAATTTCTCATTTATCGAGAGTGAATTGTGGTTTTGTCCCTAACTGTAGGAAGGTTTGACCAAGCGGGAGTTTGAGGTGATCCTAACTATAGGAAGGTTTGATCACTCGATTTGAAAGTGGACCTCTCGTTCACTGGAGGAATCGAGAGGGGATTTTGGTCTTGGGAGGTTTGAGACGATCCTAACTGTAGGAAGGTTTGATCGCTTAATTTATGGGCCTCTCGTTCATTGAAGGAATCGAGAGGGGATTTTGGTTGTGGCCCTAACTGTAGGAAGGTTTGATCACTTGATTCGAAAGTGGACCTCTTGTTCATTGGAGGAATCGAGAGGGGATTTTGGTTTTGGCCCTAACTGTCGAAAGGTTTGACCGAATGGGAGGTTTGAGATGATCCTAACTGTAGGAAGGTTTAATCGCTCAATTTGTAGGCCTCTCGTTCATTGAAGGAATCGAGAGGAGATTTTGGTTGTGGCCCTAACTGTAGGAAGGTTTGACCAAGTAGATAGTGAGAGTGAGAATACAAATCATAGTAGGAGTGTTGACTTGTACAAATCACTCAGAAGGAATTCTTGGTGTTAAGTTATAAGGACTTAACACGAAGGGGTTTGATAATTCGTCAAGGATTGATATCAAAATTCTAAGTATTATATCCGGACTCTAACAATGGGAGTGTTGAGTGCACAGATACATCAAAAGTTTGAGTGGATTTAACCGAAAGGAATTTTAGTGGACCCACTGTCAATTAATTTGATCAGTGAGGGTTTTTATGGTGGAAGACTGTGAGTTGTCAAACACCAATGGAAATCTTGTGAGGGAAGATTGATCCAACGAAGTGATCGAACCTCGTCTCAGCAAAAGAGTGTTCGGAAATCACAGTGGGGGTTTAGTGTTTATCACTTTGTTTGCAATGATCGGGTTATCCCTAAGAAAATTACATATAGTATTCTTCCGGGAACTTCCCGTTACATGAATCATCCACCCCCAGCTTCTTCGCGAAACTGGGTTTATCATTGCATCTGGTTGTATGATCGAGTTATCCTTAAGAATATTACGTATAAAATTCTCCAGGAACTTCCCGTCAACGGTAGGAAATAGTTTAGACTCATATACCTATTAGAGTATCAGGGAGCAGTTTAACCTCTTATACCGGTCGGAGGATTGAGAAGCAGTTTATACTCATATACTCTTTTGAGTTTTGCCGTTCTTAACTGGCTTACCCTAACGTTATGACGCCGGCTTCAACCAAGGTCTGGATGCTATTCTTTAAAGTAAAGCAGGCCTTGGTGGAATGAAGGATCCTCCTGTGGTACGCGCAGTACTTCGGATCCGCAGTATCGTCAGCTTCCTCCTGATTCGTGATTGGTGGCAGCTTGATCTTGTTATTTTTAAGGAGGGATTCGAAGATGGCTGGAACATCTTCGTCCTTGAAGGAGTACTCTTTTTGGAGTCTCTGATCTGAAGTCTTTTGCTGTCTCCGGGGTTGTTGTTGCGACGTTTGATTAGCATCAACAGCCGCTGCAGGTGTTTTGCCCTTACCACGGGAGGCGAAATTAGAGTTCGGAGGATTAGTTGTTGATTGACTCCTCTCGGCCTTTTTCCTTCGGAGGAATCGCTCGGCTTGCTCTCCTTGGACCTTCAGATCCTTCCATGTTTTGGACGGTGCTGTCCCCATTGCTTCCAACACGTTCAATGCAAGGTTGTTGTGGCAAGTCTGGAGAATGAATTCCTTAGTGATCGGGTCCCGACAGTTCATCGCCTTGTTCCGGAACCTTTTGACGAAGGTATCAACTAACTCCCCGTCTTTCTGTTTCTCGTCGAGCAACGACCCGATGGATATCTCGGTGTCGTCATCGAAGAAGTTGGTGAGGAATTTAGTCTCCATGTCGTCCCAGCTATTCACGCTACCTGGCTTAAGGCGGCGATACCAATCGAAGGCGGCTCCACGAAAAGTGCCAAAGAAGGACCGTACCATCAGAGGTTCGTTACCAGAAATAACCCCTAAGTGTGATTTGAAGTAAATCACATGCTGAGTGGGTGAACCCTTCCCATCAAACGGTGTGAAGTTGATTAAGTTGAACTTCACCGGATACGGGATCGATTCTCATCCTCTCGGGTATGGACAAGGAATGCCTGTCTTCTTTATCTCTTGAGCGGAAATTAACGTATTGATTTTGCTTTCGAGATTTTTGATCTTCAAACTTTCACCTGTATCTTCGTTAGCATTCTCATTACCACCCCCTGCATTGACGGGAGGATTATTGGCATTGTGAGCTTCATCCGCATGCGTGTCCTCATCTTCCTGATTAACCTGGTTACGACGACTTGGCTCGCCTTGCCGGTTTGTCAGTGCTTGGATCTGTTGGTCATGCATTTCTCACATATTCTGCATGGCCATCTACATCTCGAACCTGAAGCTCTCCTGTTGCTTGGCCATGGCTTCTTCGAGCATCTTGGCCACTTGTTCCGCGCTTATCATAAATGACTCGCGAGGTTGTCCTTCGCTGGACACTGTGTTATCTGATGCGACTGCAGAGCCAGCATCCGATTCTTCGTCTTCTGAAGGCAGTCTTGTCCGAACCCTACCATAAGTTGCTCGTACGATGGCTCCAGACTGCAGACGAGTTATCCGTCGGGGTATTTTCGGGATCGACTCGGGATCGTCCTGTGTCGATGTCCCTTTGCTGGTCATATTGGTGGTGACCCTCAGAAATTCTCCATCTTCAGCTACCGTTCTTCTTCGGCGGAAACACCTATGCCTTGGTTTTGACGTTTCAGTACTGAGTCTTTCAAAAACCGAAACTCTTTCGGGGACCGTCTTGATACAATTTCATTCAGACAATACTGCCCGAATGAGTTTGGAACAGGGGCATTGAGTCCCTAATTCTCGAGGACTCCTTTTCCTGGTTTTACTCGTACCCCCAGCACGATAGTACAGCTCGTCAGCTTGAAGGTCGGAGCAACTTATCGTGTGTTGGCACGACTTCTCAGGTATAACATTATCATCATCAAATGATAATGTTTCCTTCTGAGGATGAATTACCCTCTTTGGACTCTCAAGAGTCACGCGTCTCGAAACACGCCTTTGTGTACGTGAGTCCTCGGCTGGCTCCTGGACTTCAATGCGCAAACTGGTGCGCGTAGTTGCCATAAACTCCTTGTCCTGTTGAGGGTGGCGGCGACCCCCAGTATGTTCAGTCGTTCGGGGCTTTTTCATCAGGCCCAAACGTTCTTGAACTGGAGCTTTGGATCGCTCATCGGGAAGTGGACCAAGGCGCTCCAAAACTGACCTCCTTCCCCGGGATGGTTCGGGAGGTTGAACTTGCTTTGAAGGCTGCATTGATTGTTCCTTAGCCTGAATCGCCACTTCAGACTTTGGCTTCCATACTTGGCGGGTTGGTGGCGGCTTCTTGGCCACTTCCTTTTGCAGTCTTCTACGGGCTTCTTGGACTTGAGCCCGTACCTGCGCCGACAGTGCGTGGCACTTGCGAATGCGCTCCTCAAGTGTTGAACGATTCCGTTTGACACGGATCCATTCCTTCGTTGGCGGCTTGGAGGAGCTGCCGTTCATCGGTTGTTGAGGCTGTTTGCCTCTCTTGTTCTTCAGATCCGCATTGTAGCGGATTCCGTCAACGGACTCCATTGCCTTCGCAAATTGTCGCGCCAAGCGTTAACGTCGCCTCTGGCGGGCTCTCTTTGAGAGAGTCACCACGCCTTCAGCGGCGGAAGAGTTGGCCAGAATAGATCTGACCTGGTTGGAGGTTGGTAGAACCTCACCCGATGCAACTTTGGCATCAAACGGGGTGAGATCTTCGTTGGTGTTCTCTACATCTTCATACCAACGAACTTTTCTCCTAGAGGAGAATTTCTTGGACTTGCGAGAGGAGGTGGATCCGGACGAGGATGACAGGTACTCCTCAAACTTTTGCTGGTCGAATTCATACTCGACCTCCTCCTCGACCGGGATTGAGATCCGCGGCTGCGACGCATCGATCTCGGCAGCGAGATCGGTGGCTCCCACTGTGGTCGCCAGATTGTTCGCGGGAAAAGTTGTTTTCTTCATTGACATCATCATTCTCTCTTAAGTAACTATTTTTTCGATTACAAAAGATCCGGTCTTTTTATAAGATCCGGTTACAACGAGATCAAAGAAAGAAAAAATAACAAAAAATTACAACTTTCCTTTTTCGAACAGATCGCAAGATCCTGTTTTACGGTCTCTTGCTTTTGTGGGTTCTTTGCCTGCGCCGGGGTTAATCCGTGGACCACCGCGTGATCTAGATCCGGTCGGATCTACACAGTATAACGGGTATTATTTTACCAAGGAAATAATAGCCGGGGGGATTAGTTCACCAAGGAAATAATCGCCCGAAGTAATCGAAATCGACCAAGCGAAATCGATACTCTTCTCGGGATCAAAGACCAAGCTTTGATCCGGAGGATGACTGTGTAGATCTGAGATCCGATCCCTCTCGAGCTCCTGCCTTATTTGGCGTGGACGATCGCCGAGCACCGGATCTGAAAGAGCAAGTCCTCAAAGTCCCAAAGCTTCAATCTTTTTTAGTTTTGAGCCTTGAATCCAGCAGAGCTTCGCCTCCAAAATTTCCAACCTCTCAAAAATGTGCCTTCAAGTCCTATTTATAGGCACTCAAGGCTGTGCCTTGGCCCAAGTGGCCGATGCACCTAGCCACCAAAAGGTGGCCGAGGCACCTAGCCACCAAAAGGTGGCCGAGGCATCGAGCCACCAAAAGGTGGCTCGGTTTTAGCCGAGTCCTCCAAATGTTGGTTTTTTTTGTTTTCCGGTTTATCCGAACTCTGATTTGTTGATCTGAACTCTGATTTGGCAGTCCGGATCCTGATTTGGAAGTAAATCCGCTTCGGTGTTCGAGTTTGAGTTTGGATCCTGATTTGGCAGTAAATCCGCTTCGGTTGTTCGAGTTTGAGTTCGGATCCTGATTTGGTAGTAAATCCGCTTCATTGCGTCTCACTTGGCTTCGATATTATGGTTTAACGATCATTCTTGGATTCATCGCCCGATGGTTCGTTGGTTTGTCGAATCATCGTGCCGAGCTGTGTTAAGGGACCTATAAGCAGTTTTATACGCCTACAGCTGGTAGACTGAATATGGAAGCAAATTGACATTGGCCCCTAAATCTAAAAGCACCTTATCAATGTGAGTATTACCAACGACACATGAAATGATAGGAGAACCTGGATCCTTACATTTCAAATGTATGGGATTTGAGAGCATATCACTGATATTGACGGTTGAAAAGACTTTCTTAGGAACATTTATTCTCCTCTTCTTAGTGCATAATTCTTTCAAAAATTTGGCATAAGATGAAATTTATTCAATTACATCTAAGAGAGGAATATTGACCTTAACCTGCTTGAATGTTTCTAGGATCTTTTCCTCTTGAGGGGAGTGTTTCCTAGGCCTGAGTCTATCTGGAAAAGGAGCAACTATCTAAACCTATCAAAAGCAGGCTCAGGTTCGGGTTCAGGTTCTTGGTCATCTGAGGGGGGGTGATTGTTGAATAGATTCATCAGAAGGAGAAGGAGAAGGAATTTATACTGGATCAAGAGTTTGACTTGGAGGAGTTATTACTTGATTATCGACTTGTCTACCTGATCGAAGTGAATAGATTGCATTCACTTGAGCTTCATAGGATGAACTGCTGTCCTTAGGGTTGACCACGGGTTGACTCAGAAATTTTTCTTTCTCTCTTTCACTCATGGCACTAGCTAGTTGACCAAGTTAGGATTTTAATCTACCTATAGCTTGAGTGTTGGAGTTGAGCATTTGTCCGGTTGATTGCATAAAGGAATTCAGAGTGCTGGACGTTTGAGTCAACATATTTGTGGTTTGAGTAGAGGCCTTAATTATGGTTTCCAAACCCTTTTCCAAGACATTGAGATGTTTATCCTGATCTGGATTATGAGGAGTTTGAATTACAGTTTGATGAAGAGGAGACTGATTTTGATATGGCAGATTAGGTTGTTAAAATTATAGATGAGAATTGAAAGGAACTGTGTTCCCCCTAGAAAAGTGTTGGTTTGAAGTGGGATTGAAATTTTGATTCCCTTGGAGACTTCCTTGTTTCCACGCGAAATTAGGATGATTTCTCCAACCTGGATTATAGGTTGGAGAAAATGGATCATTCATTGGAAGTTGGAATGTAGCGTTCATCTGTTCTAATGAATGAGTGTTTCTTAGGAGAGAGCATTCCTCTAAAACATGGGCAGGAGACTGACAGTTATGACAAACTGGGGAAGAAACTTGATTAATTTGAGCTAGAGCTCGTTCCCTAATTTATAAGGCTTCTAACCTTCGCAGAATTATCACCATCTTTGCTTCGGAGGTAATGTTCGACTCTAAAGAAAGACCACTAGATTTAGGTTGGGAAACTAATGAAACTCTGTCATCATAATGTTCCCATTGCATGGTTTTCTCAGAAAGACTCTCTAAAAACTCCCAAGCTTTATTAGTGTTTTTCCTCATAAAATTCCCGTGACACATTGACTCTAAGGAAGTTTTTACAGAATAATCTAATCCTTCATAAATTATTTAGCACAATCGCCATTTTTCTAAACCGTGATGAGGACATTGGATGAGAAGATCTTTAAATCGGTCAAAATACTTCCAAAAAGGTTCCCCCAGGACAATTTTAAAATTCATGATGCTATTTCTTAGCTTCACCGTTTCATGGATCGGGAAAATTTTCTTAAGAAAACAGTGATAAATTCCTCCCAAGTTGTGATGGAATTTATGGGTAAGCTGTATAGCTATTTTTTTTTTGCTTTGTCTTTGAGGGCAAAAGGAATAAATCTGAGTTTCACTGCATCTTCAGTTAATTCTCTCATTTTAATCATCATACATACTTCCTCAAATTCTGAGATAAAAATATATGCATCTTCAGTTTCATTCCCTAGAAATTTTGGAAGCATGTTGATATAGTACGATAGAAGCTCAAAGTTAGTTCCATTTGCCTCGGGGAGCCTAATGCGAGAGGGGATTGTATTTCTAACGAGATAGCACATATCTTGAAGAATGGGTGGATTAGGATACGCCATTTCTATAATTGGTTCAAAGTGAATTAATCGATATGTATTGTCCTTAATCCACGTTTGCATACACCCAAAACAATTTTTTTAAGAAGAAAAAAATTAGTTTTTTATGAGAATAAAAAGGAAAAACCTAACTAAAACAAATCAAAAACAATCACTTTGCAATCACTTTAACTCTAAGATTAAGCCTAACTCAGCTAGACCAGCTCCTAACCAAAAATTCCTTAAGTGAAAAGATAAAGTTTTACTGGATTAGTTAGTCAGGTAAGGATAGGAACAAAGGTTGATCATAGATCGATTAAGTACCTCGTTCCTTGCAGAGCGCTTTACATAACCCTTAAACATTGCCTTAGACACCAACCAATCCAAGAAAACATAAACCGGTTCAACTAATGATTCTTTGTTCCTTATTGAGCTCGATTCCTTAAAGCTAATGTCTAATGAGTTTTATTAGGCTTGGGTTGCGTGGTGAGGATTTAGTGATTTTTGGGCTAAGAAAAAAGTGATGAAATCCCTCACCTTATCTTGATTATGGGGTTTTGCCCTTAAAATATTTTTAAGTGTGTGCCAAATCAAGATACTCAAAACACTTTGGTGAATTCCTATTAACTATATGCAATGCAACCCTATGAATTAAAAGTAACTAAAAAGGATGGTAAAAATAAAAATCTTTTTTTTAATTAGGGTTAACAATCAAACAAATGAGAAGGGAGAAATTTGTCTGAATTTATTATCTTGTTAGTAAATGTCAAAGTGGAGAGCGGATTTTATTATGGTCGACAAAAATAAAATCTTTTTTTATAAGTCCTAATTGTCTCTAATTGTGAAGAAGTAGTTAAAGGGTGAAATTGAAAATTCTAGGAAAAATAGTTACCCAAAAGCAAATCTTCAAATTCTAAATCTCCAATCCGCGATCTTCAAGCTCCAAGCGGTTCCTTCACAAAAAAAACATAATTTAAAGAACCAAATTAAATAAAATCCTACTTAAGCTCCCTCCCCAACAACGGCGCTAAAAACTTGATGCGGCATAAACATATACCAAAAAGTTGCAAGTACACACCTAATCAAGTTATAGTACAAAAAGTTATCGATCCCACGAGAAAGGTGTTTTGTAGGAGAAAATTAAAGTTAGCTCTTATGTTGTGTGCGTGACAACTAGGAGTGATGAGTGAATGTGATTATGGAGAGATAAAGAGAGTGAAAACGATAGTGTATAAATCGGCATAAAATGTAAGTGAGAGTGGATATGACAAAGAATGAATGATTTTCATAATGAAAGATGAATAAAATCAAGAATCAAAAAAGAGAATTAAGAATAAAAAGAAAATTCAAGAAATTAAAGATGGCGGATTCAATTAAAGATATGGGTAATCTAGAATTGAATCCACTTCTTAGAAAATAGTGATTCCCTAGAGGGTTCTAGCCTAAAGGTGAATCAAAAAAATAAAAATGAACAAAAAAAAACTAAACCCAAGAGGGTTCTAGCCTCAAGACGAATAGTGCAAGAAAATAAAATCTAAACTACAAAATAAATTATAAAAAAATCTACAAAATAAATTGTAAGAATTAAATACGAGAAAATAAAGACATAAAATAAATCTAATCTATAAGTATAAAATAAATCTAAAGCAAGAGGGTTCTAGCCTCTTGGCTATTTAAACAATAAAATCTAACTACAAGCATGGAAATAAATCTAAACTAATAAGAAATAAAAGATAAAATAAAAAAACAAACCTTCAAATTAATCCCCATCTTCATCTTCATCATCCAACAAAGAGAAGAAAAGAAAAATTTAAAGTGGTGAAAAAATTTTATTATTAATTGTAACAATAAGTTATAAGTTTGGAAGGTCTTCTCAATTAAGAGTAACTCTCCTCTCTAAATAGAGATACAAAATTTTTTACACCTCTAACCCCTCACTCTCTACCCTTATTTATAGTAAGCATCAGTGAATGAGAGCTCTTGGATTGAAATCTTATCCAAAAACATCAATTTTCAGCTTTAGATTCGTAACTGTCTGGCTGAGCTATCGATAAGGGCATCGATAAGCGCATCGATGCGCCCATCGATGTGCCCATCAATGTGCCTAGCGATGTGAGCTGCTTCCCGTTTGTTGTCCGTGCTTCTCTTCTTCTCTTGGGCTTGGGCTTTCACTTTGGCTTTTCTTCTTCTCTTGGGCTTGGGCTTTCACTTTGGCTTTTCTTCTTCTTTTATTAGCTTGGGCTTTTGGATAATTTAGCAATTCTTCTTTTGGCTTTTGGGCTTGGGCTTTTCTTCATTAAATCAATGGGCCTTTGTTGAGAGATGAGAGTTTGAGATTTATTCTTCATTAACCTGTATTTAAAGATAAAAAATAATTATTAGTGGTATATTTATTCATACAAAATAGATAATGATGGTATAAAATTATAATAATATGTGATTATCATCTAACCTTCAGTCGGTTTAAAGGACCTGTAAATAGCTTCAATTCTTGACTTCTTCAGCCTTCAGCCTATTCGGTATTTTGTCGAATAGCCGAAGTTTTTTCGGTGATGTGATTATCGTATGATTGTTGTCGAAATCTTGAACTGGAATTGGTGTGTTGATTTCTGAATTATCTCGTGTCGTTGAGTTGACTTTGAACTGACTATCTTCATCGAAAATTTATATCTGAACTTTAGAGTTGATCGGAAGCAATGCGTTAACTGGCATTGCCATGCGTTGACCGGAGTAAACATAGTTTATACTCGTACATTTGCTGGAGCCTTCACAGTTTAAGCTCTTAAAGCATTAGAGTGTGGCGATCCCAAATGTCGGCCTGCAGGACCAACTATTAAAGTTATTTCGTCTGTAGGTATGAATCTTATCCTGAAGTTTGTTGGATGCTCAAGTCACGAGACCAACTAATAAAGCTGGTGCGTTAATAACTCTTGCCTTTATAGGATTTTTGGCAAACCCTCAGCCATCAACGAGTTTGATGAGCCTTTACGAACTACCGTTTGAATCGGACTAGCATGCAGATTGTTTAAATTTGTTCTGCATGTAACGTTGCACTAAAAGAGTTAACTCTTTTAGTGCTATGAGATTGAATATGTAGATTTCGTCTTTCTTATGGGAATAGACTATCCGGCAATGTGTGTTAGGCGTTGACTTATCCCTTCTTTGTATTTGGGATAAAATTTCCTATGAGTGTAAGGCAAAGATTTTAAAGTTGAAAGATTGTGTCTTCTCTTGGGGCAAAGACGAACCTGATGCTGGAGAAGAAGAATCTTACATTCTATTTCCTGCTGAAAGAGAAACTCAAAGTGGGATTTTCACTCTGAGAATCGAAAAGATTTAGACAACCCTAACTATTTAAAGGTTTGATTATCAAATCTGAAGGGGGATTTCTCATTTATCGAGATAAAATTCTGACCTTGGCCCTAACTATTTAAAGGTTTGACCAGAGGGGAGATTGAGATGATCCTAATTGTTAAAAAGTTTGATCGCCCGATGGGGGTAGAGGTCTTTTGTTTAACGAAAGGGCACTCTGGTTTTGATCCTAATTGTTTAAAGGTTTGACCGAATAAAAGGTTTAAGACGATCCTAACTATAGGAAGGTTTGATCGCTCGATTTAAAAGTGGACCTCTGATTCATGGAAGGAATTGAGAGGAGATTTTAGTTATGGTCCTAACTGTAGGAATGTTTGACCGAGTGGGAGGTTTGAGACGATCCTAACTATAGGAAGGTTTGATCACTCGATTTGAAAGTGAACCTCTCGTTCATGGGATTGGAATGACCAAGATGGGATTGGAACGACCTAACTGTTTAAATGTTTGATCGTTCAATTTGTGGACCTCTCATTCATGGAATGAATCGAGAAGGGATTTTGGTTATGATCCTAACTGTTTAAAGGTTTAACCAAGATGGGATTGGGTTGGTACAAATAACAGTGGGAGTACTAATTTATACAAATCACTGTGTTAATATAGTGGGAGTTTCTGGTATCAAGTTGTAAGGACTTTAACATGCGGGGGTTTGAGATTTCCAGTATTATGTTCAGACTCTAACAATAAAAGTGTTGAGTGCACAGACACAACGAGAATTTAAGTGAATCAAACTAGAAAGAACTTTAGTGGATATTGTTGTCAATTGATTTGATCAGTGAGGGATTAAACACTCCACAATTAGACCATGGGGGTTTCGTGAGGGAAGATTAACTGGATGAAGTCATTGAATCTTATCTCAATGAAAGAGTGCTTGAAAAATCACAGTGGGAGGGTTTTAATCATCCTAGAAATGATTAAATAGCCACAATGGCAGGTTCTTGATTATTTTTGGTTTTGGGTTATCCTTAAGAATATCATGTGTAGTATTCTCTAGGAACTTCCTGTTAAAATTAGGAAATGATTTAGACTCATACACATATTGGAGTATGCAGGGAGCAGTTTATCCTCATGCGCCTGTTGGAATATTGAGAAGTAGTTTATACTCATATACTCTTCGGAGTGGATGGAGAAGCAGTTTATACTCGTATACTCTTCGGAGTGCTTTCCATTCTCATTTGGTTTGTTCTGTCGTTATGACGCCGGTGTCTATTAAAGATTGGATTTTGTTTTTGAGACAAAAACAAACCTTTGTGGGATGAAGAACCCTCCTGTAGTATGCACAATAGTTTTGATCTATAATCTTCTTAGCTCCCTCCTGATCTTTAATATGTGATCATTGGCGAGGAGGTACTTAAAGATAGTTGGAACTTCCTCATCCTTGAAGGAGTACTCTTTTTAGAGTCTCGGGTCCAGAGTCCTTCATTGTTTCTGAGGTTGCCGTTGTGATGTTTGATTTGCATCGACAACAACTTCGGGTGTGTTAACCATCGACTAGCCTCTCTTGAGCTTCTTTCTTCTGAGGAAGCACTCGACCTATTCTCCACGTAGTTTTAATATTTTTCAGGTGGTTGATGGGGCAATCCCCATGACTTAGAGGACATTGAGGGAGAGATTGTGATGGCAGGTCTAGAGTATGAACTCCTTCGTGACCGGATCTCGATAATTCATCACCTTATTCCGTAAGCGTTTGACAAAGGTGTCAACTGACTCTCCGTCCTTTTGTTTTTCATCCAGAAGAGCTTCGATCAACACTTCGGTGTTATTTTTGAAGAAGTTGTTAAGGAACGAGCTTTCCATATCGTCCCAACAGTTGATGCTCCCTGGCTTGAGACATCGATAATAATCGAAGGCCGCCCCACGAAGGGTTCCCACAAATGACCGAATCAGCAGGGGTTCATTCTCGGAGATCACTCCCAGGTGGGACCTAAAATAAATTAGGTGCTGAGTGGGTGAACTTTTCCCGTCAAACAGCATGAAGTTAATCGGGTACTTCGCTGGGTACAGGATTGAATCCTACTCTCTTAGATATGAACATGGAATGCCGATTTTCCCCCTTCTGAATGGACATCAAGGCATTGATTTTGCCCTCGAGGTCCTTCATCTTCTCATCCTCGCTCGTATCCTTCCTTGGTTGATTTTGAGAAGGAATATCATGGCCACCCCCGGCATTGTCAACATCGGTGGGACCATCCCCAATGTTATTTTTTAGTAGAACCACCACCAGTTTTTAGTCAATGGGAGGGTTATCTACATCAAGGTGTTCATCCATGTCTGAATCACCACCTGTCTGGTAGGCATTGTTGTGACGACTGGATTCACTGATTTGACCTAACAAAGCTGGGATCCGTCGGTCATGCTCTTCTTTCATCCGTAGCATAGCCATTTCCATTTCGAACTTGAAGTTCTCCTTCTGCTTAGCTAAAGCATCTTCAAGAATCTTGGTTATTTGCTCGGTGTTGATCATAAATGCCTCACCAGATTATCCTGGGCTGGATACCGTATTGTCAGAAGTGACTGCAGAGTTAGCATCTGATACTTCATCTTCTAACGATAATCCTCTATTCATCCTCTAATAGTCCGTACATCTAGTAGTCAATGCGTGTAGTCGAGTTAGACGATGCGATATGAGGGAGTCTAAACTAGAAGGTCGGGTCGACTTTTCCTTATCAGCCATGTTAATGGTAACTTCTAGGAGTTCATCATCTTGAATGACTAATCTTTTTTTGTGGAAACACCTTGAACTGGGCTTCGACACTTCAGTATAGATCCTCTCGAATACGGAGACCTTCTGTGGAACAGCCTTGGGTCAGCTACACGCTGATAATACTGCCCTGATAAACCTCAAGGACAGTGAGAGTTCATTTCTAGGATATCTCTCTTTCGAGACTTACCCCCAGCCTGATAGTACAACTCATCGACGTTATGGCCGGAGCAACCTATTGGCTGTTTATCAGGTATAACGTTGTCTTCTGCCAGACATATTTTCTTCTGAATAAGTAATGCTTTGTTGGCGTTTGCAGGAGTTACACGTTTGGAATCATACCTTTGTAAGGGTGAAACCCTAACGGGCTCCTGGCCTTCTGTACGCATCCCTAAGCGAGCGGTTACAAGAATTGGTTTGTTGAGAGGGTGACTACGACCCCAGCCTGAAGAGTCGCTCGGGATTTATTCATTGGTCCCAGGCGTTCTTTGATAGGAGTTTTGCTTCGATCTTCGTGTAGAGGACCCAGACGATCCTTCAATGGAATTCTAAATTTGGAGAGACTCACGCTGTCGTAGGGCTTTGTCGATGGTGCGGGAGTAGGAGGAATGGGATCTAAAGTTGACAAAGGTTGAGTAGTAACTTCGTCTACTTTTGCCTTAGGCGCTGATTTGACCTTTGGCATCCAAACCCGTTTATACTTGGGCGATTTCTTAACCACCTCTTCTTTTTGTATTTCTTATGCTTTTCGCACAAGGATCCGAGCGTACGCAAGAAGTGTGTAGTGCTTCTGAATGCGCTCCTCCAGAGTGGAATGGTTCCATTTGACATGAATCCATTTGTTAGTAGGTGATTTGGAGAAGAATCCCGAAGCTTGCTGTGGTGATGGTTTAGCCACTTGGCGTCTCCCAGACTTTAGATCCGCTTAGTAGTGGAGCCCATCCACTTGCTCCAAAGCCTTAGAAAATTGGCGGACGAGATGTTAACGGCGCCTTTGATGAGCCCTCTTTGATAAAGTTAGCGCGTCTTCAACAGTCAACTCCTTAATAGAGGCGGTGTTCGGATCTGCGTCTTTGGCTTCATCGAACGCTGGCGGATCATTGTGAGGTGCATCTGCAGTAGCGGTAGTAGGGAGATCACCTTCTTGTGTCTTCAGATCTGAAGACCAGCGAATCTTTCGGGAGGATGAGCCCTTCCTGTATTTACGAGGAGAGGCGGATCTGGAGGAGGAGGAGGAGACGTACTCCTCGAACTTCTGTTGGTCAAACTCGTATTCCAGCTCTTCAGCCATGAGGATCTTGATCGTCGGTTGCGGCACGATAGCCTTAGTAGTAAGGTTGTTGGCTCCCACTGTAGTCGCCAGCTTGATTTGATCGAAAGTTGATTTCATTGATGAGTTCATTACAACTTAGGACGTTTACAACAAACTTAAGAAAATAGCCTTTTTATAAGACTTTTGAACAAAAAAAGATATAACTTTTTTTCAAACTACACACAATAGTAGTTTAATTACTATTGCTTACGTGGGATCTAGGCCGGTGCCGAGGTTTATCCGTGGACCGCCTACGGATCGGATTCGGTTGGCAGAAGTATTGATCAGAGCTCTTACTTTACCAAAAAAGTATTTGCTGAAGTACTAATATCGATCAAGCTAAATCAATACTCTTCTTGAGATTAAGACCAAGCTTAATCTCTAGAAAAGGGGGTATAAGGCTTCGGATCCTTCAAAAGACTCCTTTATGCAGAAGTTCGCCGGGATCTAGCTAGCCTCTCTCAAATTCGTCAGAACCTCACCCTACCTCCTCTGAAATTTGTGGCTCCCGTCCTCTCCAACTCGGCATCACCTCCTCGTCTTGATAATAATTCGCCCCTTCTGAAAGGAGGCCCTAGGCTTGTATTTATAGGGCTCCGGATGCGTGATATTTGGATAAGAATGAGAGATTTGGCCATATCTTCAGTCAATAACCACCTACCCACATTTAGATATGATATCAAGTCAGTTGGGAACCTTTGGAACAAAAAACTGATAGAAATAGCCTAAAACACGTTTTTGGACGTTATGGATAGTTCTGGATGTGGGACAGACCACAGTGACCCGCGCGTGCACGGTCACTAAGTGGTGACCCGCTCGGCCATGGGTTACCACGCGGTGACCCACGCGACCGTGGGTCACTGCGCGGTGACCCGTGTGCCACGCTAGTTCCAAGCTTTTTGGTGTTTCCATACTTGTACTTTCTATTGTTTTGTGTATTTGATCGTCTTATTGACTTGTACGCTTCGTTAACTTGCTTCATGCGCTCGTTAGCTTCTTTACGGCATTTGAAGCTGACCGACAAACGTGGCGGGCACTTGGAGCTGACCGACAAGCGCGATGGGTACTTGGAGCTGACCGACAAGCACGACGGGCACTTGGAACTGACCGACAAGTGTACAAGCACTTGGAGCTGACCGACAAGCGTGGCGGGCACTTGGAACTGATCGACAAGCGTGCGGGCCACCGGCTCCGACAAGCGTGCAGGCCACTCGGGTAACCCTCCTTAACCCGGATGATGACATTCATTATCTTATCTTCATCTCTAGATAAGTGCAAATACCTACAGGTATTTTTAGACGCTTACAACCCGAAGTGTCTCGGCCATGCCCGAGACACCTTGGGTGTCTCGGCCTTGGCCGAGACAGTTAGACTATCTCTGTTGTTTTGCCTCTTAACTCTCTCATATGACCTCCAAACGAAATGATTAAATATGTCTTGGAAATATAACAAAGAGATATACAACTTTTATCCTTCATATTTGAATAGAATCATGGCCAAAATCTCTATTCTTCTCTGAGACATCAACACTGTCTAAGGTAGTTTGTACTATCTTTGGAATTTTAGCTTTATCTCTCTCATACGATCTCAGAATGAGTTGATCTAAGATGACTTGGAAATCAAACAAGGAGATCTATAACTTTTGTCTTTTGAGATTCTTCATATTTTAAGCGAATCATGGTTAAAACCACTCTATAATGCCCAAGACAGTCCAATTGTCTCGGCCTTGGCCGAGACATGGCAAGTGTCTCTCTACTGTTTTGTCTCTAACTCTCTCATATGACCTACAAACAAAATGATTCAAGATGTATTGGAATGATGATGAAGAGATATACAACTTTTGTTTTTTGATATTCTTCATATTTAAAGAGAATCATGGATAAAACAGCTCTATAAGACCCGAGATAATGCAAATGTTCCTCCATTGTTTTGCCTCTAACTCTCTCATATGACCTCTAAATGAAATGATTCAAGATACGTTGAAAATATGACAAACAGTTCTACAACTTTTGTTTTTTGAGCTTCTTCATATTAGAATCTAATCATTGCCAAAATCTCTATTCTTCACCGAGACACCAACACTATCTTGGAATTCCAAGGTAGTTTGTACTATATTCGGTATTTTGGCTTTATCTTTCTCATACGATCTTAGAATGAGTTGATCTAAGATGGGTTGGAAAGATAACAAGGAGTTATAAAACTTTTGTCTTTTGAGATTCTTCATATCTAAAGTGAATCATTATTAAAATAGCTCTATAAAGCCCGAGACAGTCCAATTGTCTCGGCCTTAGCCGAGATAGTGTAAGTGTCTCTCCGCTGTTTTGCCTCTAACTCTCTCATCTGACCTCAGAATGAAGTTATCCAGAATATGTTAGAAATCTCACAAAATGATCTACAACCTTCCATTAGTGAGAAACCCATGGGATGAGTGAGACACGAGTGACACTTCATCTTTTGCGGTCAAAACATAACTCTGGATCGTATCGTAACTTTATTATTCTATTGTTTTGTTATTTTACATGGTTTGTTGACTTACTTTATGTACTTGTCGACGTCATATAATCTTCTTTGATTCGAATAATAACGTTCATCATCTCTTCTTCATCTCGAGCTGTGGACGGGAATCAATAGGCATTTTTAGACGCCTACAATAGGTTGATTATTCTATATCTTCTAGGAACCTAAGCTCCTCTGCAAAGAGTTCTTCAAACCTGAGATTATTGAAACATGTGTCTGACTCATTGTTTCTTTTTAAAGACTAGTTCTAATTCTACCTCTTCTAGTATCTTGAGTTCATTAGTAAAAATCTCCTCAAAGATTGGGTTTGACTCATATTCTTCTTCTAAATCTCCGTTTGATGTTTCCTACATAAAGTTTATTTCTAAGGGTTGATCTAATGAATCACTCGGTTGATTCCCTATATTGAAAATGTTAAGATCTACGATCATATTTTTAAAAGATAACTTTATTTGATTGGTTCTACAGTTGATTAGAGTTAAAGTAGCTAAGAATGGTCTTCCTAAAATGAGTGGAATATGTCCTTTAGGAATGAAAGCATGTTGTGTTTCCAAGACTATAAAGTCAACAAGAAAAATAAACTCTCATATCTTAATTAGAATATTCTCTCTCTCCCACGAGGATTTTAATGGACATATTCACTAACTGGAAGGTGCATCTAGTTAGTTTAAGTTCTCCTACATCAAGTTGCTGATAGACTAAATAAGAAAGCAAATTAACTCTCGCCCCTAAGTCTAAAAGTGTCTTATCAATAAAGATATTTTCTATGACACATGAGATAGTAGAACAAGTAGAATCCTTATGTTTTAGAAGTATGGGTTTTGAGAATATGTCACTTATATTAACAACAAGAAAGACTTTCTTTGAAATATTTATTGTTCTCTTCTTAGTGCACAAATCCTTCAAAGCTTTTGCATAAGATGTGATTTGTTGGATGACATCTAAGAGAGGAATGTTGATCTTGACCTCCTTAAAGGTTTCTAATATATTTTCTACCTGAGAAGAGTTTTTTTCTAGGTCTGAGTCTATCTAGAAGGAGAGCGACTGATTTAAACTAATCAAAAATGGACTCAGGTTCGGTTTTGGTTTCTTGGTCAAAGATATTAGAAGGAGAGATATTTTATTTAGGTTCAGGAATTAGGTTTAGAAATTTAACTTTGAGGCATTCTAACTTGATTGTCGATCTACTTTCCTGACCGTAGTGAATGGATTGCATTCACTTGAGTTTCATCGGTTAAACTTGATTCAAGGTCCTTAGGATTTATAACATGTTGACTCAAAAATGTTTCTTTTTCTTTTTCACTCACGGCATTAGCTAGTTGACCAAGTTTGATTTCTACTAGAGATGGTTTGAATGTTAGAATTAAGCATTTGATCGGTTATCTGCTTGAAGGAATTCAAAGTGTTAGATGACTAAGTCAACATGTTGATGGTCTATGTAGAAACTTTGATCATGCCTTTTAAACCCTTTTCTAAGACATTCAAACATCTCTCGTGATTAGAATTTAGAGGAGTAGGATTTCCTATTTGATGATTAGAATGTTGGTTTGGATAAGGCAAATTAGATTGTTAAAAATTATTCGGCGTGTTAAACGAAACTGTGTTTCCTCTAGGAAATTATTGGGTTGAAGCGAGAGTGAATTTTTAATTTCCAGAGAAGCTTTCCTAATCCATGTAAATTTTGGATGATTTCTCCAACCTGGATTATAGACTATAAAAAATGGATCATTCTTAGGATGCTGGATTGCAACGTTCATTTGACTTAGTGGTTGACAATTTTTTAAGAGAAGATATGTCTCTGGATGGAGAAAGACAATTATGACATCCTAGGTAAAAACTTGTTTGATTTGAGCTAGGGCTCATTCTTTGGTTTTTAATGCTTCTAACCTACGCAAGATTGTAACTATCTTTATTTTAGAGATAATGTTTGACTCTAAGGAAGGGCCACTAGATTTAGTTAGGAAACTGATGAAAATTTTTCATCACAGTGTTCCCACTGTATGATTTTCTCAAATAAACTCTCTAGGAATTTTTAAGCTTCATAGACATTTTTCTTCATGAAATATCCTTGACACGTAGATTCTAAGGAAGTCTTTGAAGAATAATCCAATATTTCATAGATGATTTGGCATAATCATCACTTTTCTAAATCGTGGTGATCATATTGGATGAGAAGATCATTAAACCTATCAAAATACTTCCAGAATGGTCCCATGAGACTATCTTAAAATTCTAAATATTGTTTCGAAGATTAATTATTTTATGGATTGAGAATTTTTTTAGGAAAATAATAATAAATTCATCCCAGGTTGAGATAGAATTTATTAGTAAGCCACACAGTAATTTCTAGACGTTGTCCTTAAGAGAAAGTGTGTCAAATCTAAGCTTAATCGCATACTCAGATAACTCCCTAATCTTAATTATAAGATAAAGTTTGTCAAACTTCGAGATAGATATGTAAGCGTCTTCAAATTCATTTTGTAAGAATTTCAAAAGTATGTTTATGAAGTGCGGTGTAAGCTTAAAATTAGCTTCATTAATATTGGTAGCCTAATGCAAGATTTGATTACATTCCTAGATAGATAACAAATATCTTAAATAACA
Organism: Asparagus kiusianus; assembly: GCA_022839385.1. Classification (NCBI taxonomy): domain Eukaryota; kingdom Viridiplantae; phylum Streptophyta; class Magnoliopsida; order Asparagales; family Asparagaceae; genus Asparagus; species Asparagus kiusianus. The sequence goes on from BQKN01001097.1 coordinate 875,151, forward strand.
GGTGGATTAGGATCTACAATTTCTTTAGTTTTAAAGATAGGTTCAACACAGATTAATCAATTGGTATTATCTCTAATCTAAACTTGCATGCACCAAACCAAATGGTTTTTTTTTCTTTTTTTTTAACTAAAAAGAAAATTAGGTAAGAAAAATAAAATTTAGTTTTTTAATGAAAAACTAAAAGACCTAAAAGATTAATGAGACAAGATAAGAAGGATAAAAAGAAAAACCTAACTGAAAGAGAGGAGTTGATTCACGACATCTTGAGGCCAACATTGTGGAGATATTGGATAGAGTTAATCTAAGCTCTATGATGAATATGGGGGCTAAAGAGCGAATGTTAACCTTATGATGGAAGTTGTTTGATCTTGTTGTCCCTTTGGACTGGAACTACGTTGTTGTTACAAATCACTTAGCTGAGATTCAATCTGCTGCTGAGGTCCTCAAGGTCCTATGAATGTTCTCTAATTCTTGCTCTTATCTCTGAACCGTTCTGTCTTAAAGCTTCCTTTTTGCCTTGCGGCTCCGATAGTAGCTGGGGTTAGCATAACTCCTAATGATCCGATAGTAGCTGGGGTTAGCATAACTCCTAATGATGCCTAACCTCCTAATGATGCCTTTGTAATAGGTACTGTGGGTGCAACTGGTGGTAGAACTTCAGATGATGATACTGCTGGCAAAATCTTGTTGGCCATTTCCCCCTCTAGGACTGCTATTCTAGCAGCAATTGGCACTATGATATCAATCAAGTACTATAGAGCATGCTACGGCTCAAGCCCTAAATCAGCTTGCCCTGCTCGTCCTGGCATTTATAATTTCAGGAGGGGAGCTTATAAGACATAGTAAATGAGGTATCAAACATATATAACATAACATATATTAACAAAAAATTGTATCACATATTTTTCACACAAATACATTTTAATCAAAGTAAGGTAGTCATAAAAATTTTCATAATTTTTGAGATATACGTATATAACGTCCTCACTCATTCTAGGAATTCCTAGCGGACTTTATACATGAATCCTAGAAAAGTCTATCCTAGCTCCACAACTTAACACAGGATGATCCTAAGGATGCTGGAACTAGAGCTCTGATACTAATTGTGATATCCCCGGGTTCACACAAGGCTGCAGTTCAAGGTAAAACCAAGGATATTAAACCAGCCATGCACCCATACTATGCAACGATATATTTCACCATCATAGAAATATCTCTCTAGTGGAATCAAATAAGACAGTACAGGTACAAGCAGATATAAAAGAGATAAAGTAGGAAATACAATAAATAAATAAATAAATAATAAATCTCCAGATAATCAGGTCTCAATGGATATAAAAGAACATATATCCCATAATCTGATACAAATGATCCAAAAATCTTAACTACAAGAATTAACTGAAAAGTACATAAGCTCTCTTAGCTCTCAAAATGAAATGCAAGTCCAATAATCAACTAAAAACAAAACTAAACATCTGTGGAGTAGAAACTACTATAAATAACTGACCGCGACTATGCTGAAAGTTCGTCAACCTGCGGCTCTCCGAAACTCTGCTCCACTACCTAAAAAGAAGTAAAATCAATAGCGTCAGAGCGCTAGCAATATCATCTCAATCCACCCCCAGGGGAAGGTCTACTAAGTATGATTGAGGCTCTACATATAAGTGCATAGTCTACCTAGATCATTTTACCCCGTACTATATAGAATTTATGTTTAGAAATTTACAACACAAGACTGGTACGTTAAGCGAAATAATCCAAATAAGAAAACTCTCACGTATATACCATGTGTCTCAAGTTATAAATTTCTGAATATAAATTCCAACTAAGAAATGATAAAAGAAAGCAATACGGGAAATACTACATCAACCACCTCTGAGAATATCATTCAACTTCTCATACTACCCTTAGTAGGCAAAACAAATATCGATACACAATCCCGTGTAACTAAGTTGTAAAATACCTTCATAATAGATCATACCAAGAGAATGTCTATAATCACCTACACTTAGGTTATCATCAAATTTATCAAATCGTCATTCTCTGGAATTCTTCAACTCATCACATCACCGTGGACCGATAAACAGATATATCAACTCATCGCACCACCGTGCGGATTGATAAATAGGTATATCAACCTCTCCGCATAACCATGCGGACAGATAAATAGGTATATCAGCCTCTGCACATAACCATACGAACCGATAAATAGGTTCAATGACATCTGCGCACGCTCGTGCGGACCAAAAGTACATAAAAGAGTGAAGTCCATCGTGGTCTCATTGCGGTCCTGACTAACACACTCAGAGTGTAGTCCATCCGCGATCTCATTACAGGACCCAACTAACCCCACCCAACCGTTCGTAATTATAATGAACTATAATAGTTGTTACTCATAATGATTACAAACTATTTGTCTATCCCGAACAATGGATTTGTACGTACTCAAACTCCGTATGTATACCCCCCCCCCCTCCCAAATATGCGTAAATATCCACATATAACTTGCACTACACGCTCGCACAACGAACCCACGTGCAAGGAGCCAAAATCACAAATTTCAACTTGATCAGTCGACCAATAGAAAGCTTCGGTCGACTGATCGGGTCATTCACAGAAACAATCCATGCACGAGCCCATTAGTCGACTGATGATTGCCATCAGTCGACTGATGACCTCTTGTCAGTCGACTGATGGCATCATCAGTCGACTGAATAGATCAAAATTTCACAGATTAGGATTTTTGCTTGTTTTTCTTCAAAGCTCGATTTTTTTATTAACTTATATGAATAAAACTTGATTCAATACTCATGAATACTTAACCATAGCTTCGTTTAAACAAGATGGTATCACATAGATGCATGAATCTAGGGTTTAACATTCAAATTAACTAAATCTTATTTATCTCGACAAATTAGTGCATATGAACCAAGTTAAAGCATAAACTAATATGTTAAAACAACCCTAATGATCATGATCACATATACTAATCAATTACAAAATTATTCTACTATTTATCGCTCTGATATAAGATTTAAACATCATAAATTAGATTCTAACACATTAGATTAACTTTAAGCGTGAGGATTATCATAATTAACACATAAAACTTGATTTTTAAACTACGAAAATGTTTGGACAGAGGTGAACTTTCCTTATCACGTGCACAACCCTCTGAAATGAATAGCAAATGATCCCTCAAAGCCAAACACTACAAATACCACCTTCTCCTCGCTTTTCGCCTCAAGAAACTCTCCCAAGAACTCAAATTTTAGGCTAGGGTTTGAGAGAGGAGGAGAGGGGCTGCTAGAGTTTGGAACACTAAAGAAAAGGTGTGTTTTTTTGTGAAAAAAACATGTATATATAGGTAGGAACCCGAATATAAACAGCCCAAAACCTAAAACCCGAAACAAGAAACCAATTAGACTGGGAAGATAGTCTTTGGTATTTTAGCTGTAACCTTTTCATCCGACCTCGGAATGAAGTAATTTAAGATGTATTGGAAATCTATTGAAGAGACCTACAACTTTTTACTTTTGAGTATTTCTAGATTGGAACTGCATCGGTGTGTAATGCATATATACTCTTAACTGGTTATTTTTCCATATTCGAATTGCATCGATGTATAATGCATATATACTCTTAATTGATCTTAAATCAATTATGAACAAAATTATTCATCCATAAATGATATTTATCATAATTAAAACTCATTTATCAATATATAAATCATACTGTTCTTTCAAAATTCATGGTGTTTTACATTCACCCCCTCCCTTAAAAGAATTTTATCCTCAAAATTCCGCAATCGTATCTTAGAAATTAATAATATGAGAAAAGTATGATGAGGGGATAATTCAGACAAGGAAACCCTCTCATATACATCATGTACCATTAGTTCCCAGATATGCATCACAAGTAATCATTTACACTTAACTATCAAGAATGCAAATACTCCCACTTAACCCCTAATTAACCGGAACTAGTACGTCGGGCCAAAAATCTAAACAATGAAACTCTCATATATATACCATGTATCCCGAGTGATTAGGAGGTAAGTGTCGATATCCTCATTCCAGCATTAAATGTAAATGTGGCTATATAAATAACATACTCACAAACAAATCATAACTATTCATTTTACCTACTCAAACAGGTGTCGGTAATCACGGCGCATATCCTCATCGTGCTTCCAAGAAGCCTCCTCAGCTCCTTTCCGGTTTCACTAGACCTTCACTAAAGGAATCACCTTATTTCTAAGCTTCTTGTCCTCTCTGGCAAGAATGCAAATAGGGACTTCAATGGTGGTCAAATATGATTGAATATCTAACTTTGGTGTACCAATCACCCTCTGCTGCTTCTCGTCATGCAAATACTTCTTAAGCATCAAAACATAAAAAACATCATGTACACCCGACATCAATGCGGGAAGATCTAGCCTATATGATACAACTCTAAAGCACTCAACAATCCCGAATGGACCAACATACCTCGGGGTAATCTTTCCTCATCTGCCAAATCATTGAACACCCTTCATCAGTGACACCTTCAGCATAACATAATCTCCAACTTGAAACTCTAAAGGTCATCGCCTCTAGTCTGCGTATCTCTTTTTCCAACTCTGAACAGCAAGAATATGATATCTGATCAATGCTATCTTCTCTATAGTCTGCCTCACAAGTTCTAACCTAAGTATTAAGTTATCCTCCGGCTCTACCCAACAAATCGGGGATCTACAAGGCCTCCCATATAACGCCTAATATGTGTCGTACCTATCATCACCTGATAGCTGTTATTGTAGGTGAACTCAACCAATAGATTATGATCCTCCCAGCTATCCTAGAAATCGATGACACATGCCCATAATATATCCTCCAACACCTGGTTAACTCTCTCTGTCTGACCATCTGTCTACGGGTGAAAGACACTACTATATGGCAACTGGCTGCCAAACGAATTCTAAAAACTCTTCCAGATATGAGATGTGAAAACTGAGCCACCGTCCGACACAATCGTCTCCAAAACTCTATGCAATCGAACTATCTCCTGAATGAAAATCCTCACCGGATGGTGGTTCATCTTCACCGGTAAGAAATGTATCGACTTCGTCAACCGATCAACTATCACCTAAATGGAATCATTCCCCTTTGCTTGACCTCGACAAGCCCACAATAAAATCCATAGAAATATCCGTTCACTTTCACTCAGGAATGGGTAAAGGTCCTACAGGTCTCCGATGTTCTACCTTTCCCTTGCTGATAAGTAAAGCACTTAGCTATATACTCCACGATCTCCCTACGCATGCCGCTCCACCAAAAATATCTCTTCATGTTCTTGTACATTTTTGTTGTGCCTGGATATACTATATACCTGGTGCGATGTGCCTCATCAAATAAATCATTCTTCAATTGTGGATTATTTGGCATGACTAATCGGCCCTTCATTCGAAGGCCTCCATCTGTTCTAATGATCCAATCAGTCTCGGTTCTTTAGAAATCTCCCCCTTTCGGGTTTGAATCCATGAGTCCTCTAACTAAACACTGACCACTCTATCAGCCCATGATGACTGCACAGACAAAGCTCCCAAAAATACATTGCTCCCACCAATCTCTAGCCTAAAATCAAACTAGCTAAGTATTTGAAGATCTCGATACAATGAGCATCTTAAAGTGGAAAGCCCACGACGACGCTTCCTACTCAACGTGTCTGCTACAGCGTTCACCTTCCCCGAATGATACTGAAGCACAAACTCGTAATCTCATCACTGCTACCTCTGGTTGAGTTCCTTCTGGGACAAGAGATACTTCAGACTCTGATGGTCCATGAACAGCTCAAACTATACTCCATAGAAGTAATGCCTCCACGTCTTTAGTGCGAAGATCACTGCTCCTAACTCTAAGTCATGTGTAGGATAGTTCTGCTCATGAGTCCTTAACTGCCTCAAAATTTAAGCTACTACTCTCTGGTTCTGCATTAAAACGCCTCCTAGACCCGATAACGATGCATCCATATAGACAATAAAAGTCTTATCACTGCTCGAAATGACCAACACCAGTGTTGTAGTCAACTTAGTCTTCAATGTCTCAAATACCTTCTGGCACTCTGGTCTCCAAACAAACTATACACCCTTCTTTCATAAGACGTGTCAGTAGGATAGCACTCTTAGAGAAGTCCTGAATGAATTTACTGTAATAGCTGGACATACCCAAGAAGCTATGAATATCTGTAACGGTCTTTGGCGGCTCACAATCAAGTAATACCTCTACCTTAGCTGGATCTACAGCAATGTCCTTCTTGCTGATAACATGGCCTAAAATCTGACCTCAGATAACTAAAACTCGTACTTGCTAAATGTAGCATATAGCTGGTTCTTCCACAAAGTCTGCAATGCTAATCATAGGGGCTGCTCATGCTCGGCCTCCGACCGTGAGTAAATGAAGATGTCATCGATAAACACGATCACAAACTGGTCTATGTATGGACGAAAAATCTGATTTATCAAATCCATGAATTCCGTGGGTGCATTAGTCAGCCCAAATAGCATGATAAGAAACTCGAAAGACTCATATCAAGTTAGAAAGGCAGCCTTGAGAATATCTATCTTCCGAACCCACAACCGATGATAACTAGAACGAAGATCAATCTTTAAGAAACACTATGCTCCCTGTAGCTGGTTGAATAAGTCATAAATCATTGGTAGTAGATGTTGGCCTTCTTATTTTGATGATGTTTAACAAACAATTTACAACTAATGTTGTTTGTCTAGTGCCTGTGTTATCTATTCATTGTAGACAAACAACTAGTTGGAGGTTGGATGGATTACGCTTCAACGATCATAATATCCAAAGGAGGTTGGCGGAATGTCGGGTTGAAGCCTTGCAATTCAAAGTTAAAGATCAAGTTTAAGCTTTATCCGTAAGTTTACCAAGTCATGCTCATTGAAGACCTTTATCTAGCTTGGGTAATCTAGTTTAGATTTATATTATGTGTGTTAAGTACGTTAAGCTCAATATCTATACACACACTTTTATTGGTTTCTTCGTATATATATATAGTTATATATATATACACAAATTTTGGTTTCTATGCATATATAGAGTTTTATATATATACATACATAGTTTTGAGTTTTCATATGAAATCACATGTTTCATATTTACTATTGTGTTTTGGTATTTATTGCATAGAATATGCAATTTTATGAAAATATTGTATTCTTAGTTTTTGGACTTAACAATAATCATATACATACTTTATTAAGTCTATATAATCATTGTGCAAAGTTTCAAAATATTGCTTAGCCAAAATGTCAAAATTCACATGTTTACATTTTCGTGTTTTGGACTATTTTGCAAAATAATGATTTTTCACAAATAGGAAATGCAATTTGAAAAATTCTTTTTGTAACATGTTTGTTTTCATGTTTATATACATTTCCTAAAGTTTCATTATTTTTGGACTTCATTTGTTATTTTTAACATATTTTCAAAAGTCTCAAAAATCTGTTTTAATAGCTGTTTTCTGCTGTGTCAGTCTTCGGTCGACCGCACCGGTCGACCTCTCATTTGATCTTTGGTCAGTATGCAGCAGAGAGTTGGTCGGTCGACTGGTCCGGTCGACCGAGAGCTCCATCGATCGACCGCAGGAATTTCCGGTCGACCGCCAATAGAGCCGTTGTCTCCTAACGGCTATTTTTGAGCTGATTTTTTCTGGGGCTGTTTTGTCATTTGGTTTGGGGTTTTTTTGTTGAGATCTTGAGTGGGTATAAATACCCAATTGCTGATCTCTTTTCAAATGATCAAGAAGTGTTTTAAAATAAAGTTTTTTTAAACAAGGGTTTAGGGTTTTACTGTTTGTTTAAGATTGGGTTTCTGTTTACAAAAGAGGAAGTTCTCACTGCAGATTGAGGAATTCATTCTCAATCCTCTTCATCCTCTTCTTTGTGTTTATAGAGAAGTTTTCTAACTCTTTTCTCTAGCAATTTCATTATTGATTTTCATATTCTTGTTATTGCTAGTTTGCTATTTGAGTTAGATTTTATTTTACTCATTGTTACACACACCCACATTGAGCTTTTAGTATTTACATACATAGTATAATTGGGTGGTGAGAGTTTGTAACTTTGAGTTGTGCTTAATTGAGTTCTCACCTTGTTAGAGAGAACAATCATTTGTTATATTGTGCTTAATTGTGAGATCACTTTGTAATACATTTGTACACCGAGTGAGGAATGTGTGGTGAGAGTCGGGGATCGTTCCAAGAAGAGTGGTGTCGGTTGACGAGCCTAGGGAGAGGTTGTAACCGATCACTTGAGGGAGACACGGCTAGGTCCAACACTTGTGTGGGTGTAGAGTGTGATTGCAAGAGTGTCGATTGTAAAGTTTTCGGTTAGCTAGAAAACCGAGTGTGAGGTGTAAACGTTATTCGGGTGAACGTAGAAAACCCGGTTGTGATAGTGGAGTATCTCCTCGAGGTGAGGAGTGGGGACGTAGGTCGTGGGGACCGAACCTCGTAAACATAGCCTTTGTTTGTGATTGCATTGGCGCACTTGTTTTCATGTTCATATCTTACATCGCCATTGTGTATTGCTCGTTGATTATTTTACCCTATCACATTTGTAGTTATATTGTTTACCCTTGTGTTAGTTGATATATCCTTGCATATATATTTCATCATATAGGATATATCTCATTGCTTATCCTAGCTCATATATCTTGTTGTATTTCATACTTGCTAGGATAACTTGTTAATTAGTTTTAATTGGTATTTAATCGCATTAGATTAGCATAAGACCCTAATCACCCCCCCCCCCCCTCTAGGGTCTAACAGTAGATACATGTTTCGGATGGTGACCTTATTCAACTCATAATAATCTATACATAAACACATGCTACCATCCTTCTTCATGAAGAGGACCGGTGCTCCCCACGAAAAATGACTCCGATCAATAAAACCCTGGGATAATAACTCATCTAACTAAATTTGTAGCTCCCTCATCCCGACATGTGTCATATGATAAGTCCGGGATAAGGGCATTGTGCCTAGCTGCATCTCGATGCAAAACTCAACCTCTCTTACTGGAGGTAATCTAGGTATATCCTGAAAAACATCCTGATACTCTGAGATGACTCCGGTCACGCTCACATCTGCACCCTAATCCCGCATCATCACCTCCTCGACGCATGTCATAAATGACTCCGCATTCGGGTTAACCTATGATGTTGCTACTATTTATTCAAACCCATCAAATGCTCACATGCTGATTGTCTTCGCAAAACAGTTTATACTAACGCGGTAGGAAGATAACCAATCCATACTAAGAATCACATCGAGCTCGGATATGCACGAAACAAACAAATCGACTATGAACTTAGACTCATCTAAGCTGATAATGCATCTCCTACAAATACTCTCTAAGAAGGATGTCTCTTCCATAGGAGTAGAAACTGACAAAGGAATATCTAGGGAATGTGTAACTAACTGAAGACTATCCATGATAGCATAAATAGATAAAAAGGAATGTGAAGCTCCTATACCAAAAAGATACGAGTTGGGAAGGAGTTCACCAAGAACGCACCTTCCACTATAGTTCTGTTCACATCATGATTACTTGATACATTACAAAAACTTGACCGAACGCTATGGTTAGCTGTGTTGAAGGCTCTGCAGTATATGAAACTATCTGACTCTGAGGTAACTCCTGAATAGTATGCATCTGATCCTTAATCCTTGAAGTCAATAGTGGTAACTCAAATTTTTGCTATTGGCTATACCCGTGGCCCTGTAGCTGCTGACTCTGGCCTCTGTCCTGCTGGACTCCTGCTGGTGACTTGCGACAATCTCTCGCCATATGTCCAATCTTATTGTAATTATAACACGTACCCTGAATCTTGTGTTGTCTCTGCGCTCTCTGTTCCTACTGTGATTTCTGACCCTTGCTCTACCGACTTCCCGTGAATGCACCACGACACTCTGCGGCTTTATGACCGAATTTGTGGTAGTGAAAACATGCACCTACAAATCTATGTTGTTTTGAAGCTGTTTGATCTTGTTGTCCCTTTGGACTGGAACTACGCTGTTATTGCTGATCACTTATCTGAGATTCACTCTGCTGCTAAGGTCTTCCAGGTCCTGTGAATGTTCTCTTGTTCTTGCTCTGATCTCTGAACCGTTCTGTCTTAAGACTTCCTTCTTGCCTTGCGGCTCTGATAGTAGCTGGGGTTAGCGTAACTCCTGATGACGCCATTGTAATAGGTACTATGGGTGCAACTGGTGGTAGAACTTCATATGATGATACTGCTGGCGAAATCTTGTTGGTCATTCCTCCCTCTAGGACTGCTATTCTAGTTGCAATTGGCACTATTATATCAATTAAGTACTATAGAGCATGCTAGGGCTCAGGCTCTGAATTAGCTTACCCTGCTCGTCCTGACATCTATAATTTTAGGAGGTGAGCTTATAAGACACAGCAAATGAGGTATCAAACATATATGACATAACATATATTAATAGGAAAATCGTATCACTTATTTTTCATGCAAATACTTTTCAATCAAAGTAAGGTAGTCATAAAAAATTATAGTTTTCGAGATATACGTATATAACATCCTCACTCATTCTAGGAATTCCTAGCGGACTCTATACATGAATCCTAGGGAACTCTATCCTAGCTACACAACTTGACACAGGATGATCCTAAGGATGCTGGAACTAGAGCTCTGATACCAACTGTGACGCCCTCATGTTCAAACAAGGCTGCAGTCTAAGGTGAAACCAAGGATGTCAAACCTATCATGCACCCATATTGTTAAAGGATATGTTTCACCATCATAGAAATATCTCTCTAGTGGAATCAAATAAGACAGTACAGGTACAAGCAGATATAAAAGAGATAAAGACAGGAAATAGAACAAAGAAATAAATGATAAATCTCCAGATAATCAAGTCTCAATGGATATAAAAGAAAATATGTTCCACAATATGATACAAAAGATCCAAAAATCTCAACTACAATAGTCAACTGAAAAGTACATAAGCTTTCTTAGCTCTCAAAATGAAATGCAAGTTTAATAATAAACTAAAAATAAAACTAAACATCTGTGCAACAGAAACTACTATAAATAACTGATGGCGACTACGCTGAAATTCCGTCAACCTGCGGCTCTCCGAAACTCTGCTCATTTGCCTGAAAAGAAGTAAAATCAACAGCATCAGAGTGCTAACAATATCACATCTATCCGCCCCCAGGGGAAGGGTTACTAAGTATGATTAGAGCTCTACCTAATAAGTGCATAGTCTAACTAGATCATTTTACCATGTACTATATAGAATTTATGTTTAGAAATTTACAACACAAGACTGGTACGTCGAGCGAAATAATCCAAATAAGGAAACCCTTATATATATACCATGCATGTGTCTCAAGTCGTAAATTTTTGAATATAAATTCCAACTAAGAAACAATAAAAGAAAACAATACGGGAAATATCACATCAACTATCTTTGAGAATATCATTCAACTCCTCATACTACCCTTAGTAGGTAAAACATATATCGATACACTATCCCGTGTAATTAAGTTGTGAAATACATTCACAATAGATCATACCAAGAGAATGTTTATAATCACCTACACTTAGGTTATCATCAAATTTATCAAATCATCCTTCTCTGGAATTTTTCAACTCATTGTACCTCTGTGCGGACCAATAAATAGGTATATCAACTCATCGCACCCCCGTGCGGACCAATAAATAGGTATATCAATATTTGTGCATAACCATGCTGACCGATAAATAAGTATATCAACCTCTGCACATAATCATGCGGACCGATAAATAGGTATATTAACCTTTGCGCATAACCATGTGGACCGATAAATAGGTTCAACGACCGCTGTGCACGCTCGTGCGGACCAAAAGTACATAAAAGAGTGAAGTCCATCGCGACCTCATGCGGTCCTAACTAACGCACTCAAAGTATAGTCCATCCGTAGTCTCGTTGCAGGACCCAAATAACCTCACCCAACCGTTCGTAATTATAATGAACTATAATAGTCGTTACTCGTAGCGATTGCAAACTATTTGTCTATCCCGAACAATAGATTTGTATATACTCAATCTCTGTACGTATACCCCCCAAAATATGTGTAAATATCCACATATAACTTGCACTACACGCTTGCACAACGAACCCACGTGCAAGGAACCAAAATCACAAATTTGAACATGATCAGTCGACCGATAGAAAACTTCGGTCAACTGATCGGGTCGTTCACAGAAACAATGCACGCACGAGCCTATCAGTCGATTGATGATTGACATCGGTCGACTGATGACCTCCCGTCAGTCGACTTATGGCATCATCAGTCGACTAAACAGATCATTTTTTTAGATTCGAATTGCATCGGTGTATAATGCATATACACTCTTAATTGATCTCAAATCAATTGTGAACAAAATTATTTATCCATAAATGATATTTATCATAATTAGAACTCATTTATTAATATATAAATCACACTATTCTTTCAAAATTCACGGGGTTTTACAGTTATTCATCGTGCTACGTTCAGATTCATCAAAGGACGATTTGTTTAACGAAAAGATTGTAAGATCTTTCATATTTTCTGACTTTAATTGTGGTTATCTGGTTTTGTTTTTATGGTGTACTCAATCCGGTTAGAATTGAGGGTTTAGAGTAGGGCTAGATATTTTCTGTTTGTGGAGAGTTAGGTTAGACGACTGATTTCAGGTAGATTCCAGGGTGCGTTCTTGTAAGCTCGTTGAGTTGGATTTGTGATTTATGAGAATTCTTTGCATAATGAGGAAGCCCCTTCACGAGAAGAAGAGTGGATACAGGTTGTTATCCTAGCCACTATAAAATTTTGTATGTTCCTCGTTAGTTGCTATTTGTGTTTGTTTATCGTTGATAGCTTTTATTTTATCTATTTTGCTGCATATTCTGTGTTTTAGTGAAAATGGTAGCAATCCTATTCAACAACCACCCTCCCCCGCTTTTCCTCCTGCCTTGCATCTTAGATCCAAAACTTATGTCTCCATAGTGTAATGTGGTCATGGTTCTATTAAAAATCAATAATGATTACGACCAATCTCTCAAACTCTAATCTCACACCTTCATTTTATCTCTATTTCTCTCTCTTTTTGAACGTCAAAATAATAGGTGATTGAAGATATATTTACATCATAGAGTTTTACTTCTACAAGGAAATATCCTCACTGTACAAGCAGTAAATCCGCGTGGCTGCTATTAAAATCTTGAGTACGTTATACATAGTTTTCTTCAAAAGAAGAAGCCAGCACACAGACACCTAACAATGATGAACTAGAGGAGATTATCCCTTCATCGTGATCGCTTTGCGATGGTTAGTGCTTTGAAAAGATGGCATAAAATTCCAGTCTACTAATCTTTTCAATGTTGATTAGGTGTGGGTAAGAAACAGATGATTTGTGTCATACAGAAGCTGTCAACCGTTGACATTTTCAAATTAGGAAAAGACTATACTTAATGACCATAACGACTTATTCAAAATTGCTTCATTATTAACGTAGGGGGAGACTGCTTGTTGCAGTTAAGAGAAACAGGGGGGGCTCATTAATCATAAACAATAAATTTTAAGCGCAGAAAAAGAATCACCAATAATTGAAGTACACCCTCCATGGAAGTATCTGCAACTTGATTAAAGTATCTACCATTAAGTGTAGAACTTACAATGTTGCCAGGTTTCTTCTTGTAAAACTTATTGTAGATAACGTGCAATTCTTGCATATAAACAGGAAATTAAGCTCTTCCATTCAATTAATCAAGAAGTATTTTCTCATGTCTTGACTAAAAACTGACTTATTACTCATGAAACAATAAAATATAAAATAACAAGAATAATTAACCAAATAAGTAGTAAATAATCTTGAAACTCATTTCTCGTACATAACATTTCAAAACGCACCATCACGAAAGCGGAAAAATCACCATTAATAAATATGGTCGTTCAATTCACGCCCTTTTTTCAAAACATACATATGACTTTGCTACTCATGAAACAGTTAAATACATATCTAACCCAATGATCCACCTAATCTCTACAAGCTTTGACAGGTTCAATCAAAACCCCAACGCGGTACAAACAAATTCAATCTCAACCTTAAAACAAAAATATTTTGTACATCCGAAGATAACAGCTCGACCATAGTCAGTCTTGAATCCTACATGCTAGGAACAACCTCTCCTAATTTCCCACAGTCTTCCCTTTGAATTTGAACCGTACAATCTGTGTAGACCCTCCAACAAGTGACTGAAAAAACTCATCGAGGATATTCAGCACATTTAAAATGGGCGACTGTACTGACATGATAATTTTGATTGCACTGTCAATTCAAACTGATTTAGAATTGATAGTAAGACATGTATTATTTTCTTTCCATTATTGAGGCCCTGACACCTCCTGAGACGATATGAACGTCAGCAATGACGCGCTCGCGCCGCTGGACCCTGATCCGCTGTAATTACCCTCACCGCCGATGCCACCACCCGCCTCAGTCTCCCCTCCTCCCCTCCCGTACACCCTCAAGAACTTGAGCCCTTCAACCTTCGGCTCCCACACTGCCATCGTCCCTTCCAGCATCCCCACCACCACTGCCATGCTCGGTCTCATCCATGGCTCCTCATGCAAACAACACAATGCGACCTTGACAGCCCTCGACACCTCACTCTCTGTCACTCTCCCCTCCATCCTCGGGTCCGCCAGCTCTGACCACCTCCCTTCCATGTGCCTCTCCACTGCCACTATCGGGAAGTACTCCACGCTCGACCCGCTTGAACCGCTGAACTCGCTCCCAGCGCTCGGAGTGCAGCGGTTCTTTCGCCCCCTCACGATCTCCAACAGGACCATCCCGTAGCTGTAGACGTCGGTTTTGTCTGAGATTGCAGAGTTTGTTAGCCATTCGGGGGCAAGGTAGCCTCGCGTGCCTCTCATTGTGGTGAAGAGGCCAGATTGCTCTGGGGTCATGAGCTTTGCCATGCCAAAATCGGCAATTTTTACTTGTCCATGATCGGCAAGAAGGATGTTTTCTGGTTTGATGTCACAGTGGAGTATCTTCTGATCACAACCAAAATGGAGGTATGCAAGCCCTCGAGCTGCGCCTATTGCAATTTCAAGCCTTTCCTGTCGTAATGATCACAATTTCAGGGTTAGAACGTGCTCGTGCAAACAAATTTATACGCATTGCCTAAGATGATCATAAGGTGAATGGCAGTATAAATGGTGTAAAATCTACATGCTGAAAATTAATAGGATGCAGAATTTCAAGGAATCTGCATTTCAAGGAATCTGCATTTCAAGGAATCTGCTGCAATTACCATGTAACTATTAGAGAAAAAAATTACAACACTTAACCATGATTATAAGTTCAAAGAATTTTCTGGACTCGCCGTATTTCTCAAACAAAAAAGTTTAGGCCTCGTTTGGTACACGGGAATGGGGTAGAATGGAATGATCATTCTCACTTCTCATTCCTTCCTACCAAACACTCTTTTTTTTACAGTTGGAATGCTCATTCTTACTTCTCATCAATTCTCACTTTATATGGGAATGAGCATTCTCAATGAAATGATAGGGAATGTGCATTCCCACTTAAATGAGAATTAATAAAATATACAATTTTAAAATACGGCTATCCCCACTTTATTTTATAAATTGCACCCAAACGTGAGAATGAGAATGATTATTCCATTCTCACATTAATTCAATTCCATTCATTCTTCTATTCCATTCTCATTTTAGTCTATTCCTGCGTACCAAACGAGGCGTTAAAGTTTTGGTGTGGTGGGCTTTAACAATTAAAGCAATTCACATTTAAATTCTACGTAGTTTAAGTGGATTTTAATAAATTGATACCACCAAGTGAGTCTATGTCTTGGTCCATATGCATGTTAAAGAATTAACATTCATAGTATGCAAAACCAATTACAGACATAACATATTGGCAGTTAATTAGGGGTGCACATCATTAGAATACGGCTCAGACATGATATTTATCATATATTCATATCCGCTAACTAATCTCAGATATGAATACAAATATGGATATGTCTCGGTAAAGAAAACTCATAACTATATCCGCTAAAATCAGATATGTATTCGGATATGCATGCGGATATATAAGTGGATATACATGCGGATAAAAAATGAATATGAAAAAAATAGATAATATAAAAAAAATGTATAGCTCAATAGATACATGAGAGTTCATTAATAGGTTCATTATATCTAAAAAGCTAAGATTAAATCTCTTGATTATTAGAATTAGCCTCAAATTCATCAGCGTAAGGATAAAAACTGTTGCAACTATATGACCAACATGTATTCGGATATTTCGGATAGGAATACAACATTTCACTGCATAACCATATCCGTTATCATATCCTATCAGCTATGGATTTTACTAAGCATATCTACATCCTAATGATACGGATACAGGTAATTTCTCGAATACAGATATTTTTGTGCACCCCTGTAATTAATTCAATTGAAACTTTAATGCCGGAATTTGCAATCAGTGAAGGGCAGTACAACATTGAGCGAGAACATAAAAATAACCATGCCAAATTCAAATGAAGCATCAAGATTGACAGTGCCAAAACAGTACCAACATTATCAGGGAGCTATTCTATGAATAAATTGTAGCTTCGTGAACAATTCTCATTAATGAATCTTTAAAAAAATCAGGAATTACGTGAGTTTTACCTGCCATTCTAGCACAGGACCATGTCCAAACAACGGCCTGTCCAAGGATCCCCTGTTCATATACTCATAAACCAGCATCCTGTTCGAGCCCTGAACACAAAAACCCCGAAGCTTAACCAAATTAACATGATGAATGTTGCCAATTACCGCAATCTCTGTACAAAACTCCCTCTTCCCCTGTAACCCAATGTTAGTAATCTTCTTCACGGCGATGAGGCTCCCATCCGGGAGCTCGCCTTTGTAAACGGATCCAAACCCACCAGACCCGATTAAAGTCTGAAACGCGTTAGTGGCCAATTCCAGCTCATCATAGGAGAATCGAGTCGGGAGCCCTGGGATTGAGATCTCTTCACTGTCACTGAACTCATCTACTCCAGAGGAACTTCGATGGCCGAGCTTGAATTCCCTCATGGGCGATTTGAATCTCACTCTTGGTCCTTCCTTCTTGCCTTTTCTTCTCCACCATTGGAAACCCACGAAGGCAAGAACAATCACGAGGAGAGACGTAGCTATTAATGGCAATAGAATCGGGATAATGTTTGTGGAAGACGATTTGCCTGTAGAACTTGGTGCCGGGGACGAAGAAGAAGAAGACGTCCTAATCGTTTTGACGTACCCAATTGCACTCTTAGAAGACCCCTGAATCAAAGAACCGATCTGGTCGTGAATCAGATAACAAGCCTTTGAAGAATTCTTATAGAAGAAAGCAAGGCAAGAACAATTATTCGAGCAGGTGTCCCGGCACGAATCGAACTCAGCACCATCCAAAGGCGCGGCAAAATTGTTCGCAAAATAACTAGCCCCGCTCTCCAAGCTCAGGTACGAGATATTAGATCGGGCACACGAGGAAGGCGAGGCGAGCGCGGACCCATCATCCGCCGGCAAGCAGCCGCTGCCTTTGGCAGGCGAAAACGAAACAGGGCACTTACAAGTCGACACGTTCGAAGAGCAGAGCATCAAGCTACCACAGGAGGACGGCAGCCCGCAGGAGTCGCTCGGAGCCACGAAATCGTCGGTGAAGCCCCCGCGCGATCCGTAAGTAACGACCCGAAACTTGCCGTTGGCATCCATCTTCCCGACCCTGAATCCGCCCGTCACGGGCAACACCACCTGGAACAGAGCTCTGTCACCGCCATCAAGAAGGTACACCCCGGTGCCATTCACCTCAAGATACGCAGCCCGGCCGTCGGAGTTCTTGAACGACCGCGGGTCGGAGGACAGGCCCCAGTACTGCTGCGCGCCCCTCCAGCGCAGCACCGCGTCGGAGCGGGCGAGGTGAAGGTCGTACCCGGCGTCAGAGAGATCGGTGTCGGACGCGGGGCTCCTCAGCGGGGAGCTGCCGAGCGAGAGGCGCTGCCCGGGGAGGAGGGTGTCGGTGGGGTGGTCGAAGGATTGCCAGAGGGTGGAGTTGGCGGGGTCGAGGAGGAGGAGGTTGCCGGAGTCGAGGAGGCGGAGGGAGCGGATGGGGGAGGGGAGGGGAGGGGTGGACCAGGCGGGGGTGCCGTCGGGGAGGGAGAGGGAGAGGGAGGAGGAGGAGAGGGTGAGGACGGCGGAGGAGGGGACGGGGGAGCTTGGGTTGGCTGACCAGACCAGGGTGTTTGACCCGGCGTGGACGATGTAGAGGTAGTAGCGGGACTGCTGGCGGCCGGGGTTGTAGAAGAGAAGGGAGAAGGTGGAGTTGGGGGAGGAGAGGAAGGCGCCGGAGCTGTCGACGAAGTGGAAGGGGGTGAAGGTGGCGTTTGGGTGGAGGAACTCGTTAGAGACCGGGCCCGAGGAGGAGAGGGGGAGGAGAAAGAAGAGGAGGAGGAGAATTGGGGAGGCCATGCTTGAGGAGTGATGACGCTGGTCGAGTTCATATTTTGCGGGGGGGCGAGCCGGGATTGAATTTGGGCGCGTTGACCTGTGTAGGTGTAGGGCAGGGGGTGAGGTGAATTGAATTGGATTGGACGAATGAACGGGATGAATGGGGAGAGGGGGTTTGAATAACGGGAGGGACAAGTCGGGACGCAATTGGATGATGACACAAGAGATTCAACTCGCCTACGTGTACACGAGGTTATATAATACCCGTGTAGAGGTGGGAAAATGGTTGGCAGACCTACAAACCATGTGGATCTCTGATTTTTTTTATACTACGAAAGCCATCAAGAAAACCTGTGGGAATTGGGGTCTGCCTCAAATCCATCCTCATTCCTAAAAGCGAGCAGATGTGCAGCATGGATCAAGCTCATTCAGCCATCCTCCGGTGGCTAATTAATTGTACGTGCAAAGGTTTGAAGGGAAATTTCTCACCAAATGGATTACATGTGTTAATCTGGCATCATACAGGCCATGACTTATACCAAAAAATATCAATGTCAATGCACAATGATTTTTCTAATGGACGCTCATCGGTACTCCTTAGAGGATGAGAGAGATAGAGAGAAATGAACAGGAATCGGGCCCCTCCTGATTCGTAGTAATTTCTCTCCTTACCCCTCTTCTCTCTCTCTCTCTCTCATCATCTAATGAGTGTCCATCTGCAACCATTAGAAAAACCCTTTAATTAAGAAGCGATTAGAGATGTTAGCTACAAAATATAACATTCCCTTGTAAGCTAGCTCATATAGAATGGTGACATTGTGACCAGTAATCTAAGAATTTTCCGACTGACAACATTCAATTGAAGAATAATGAATGATCAATTCTCAGCTATAGAACTTTTATATCTATTGTTTTTCATCCAAACGAAGCTTAGATTTAGAGACCCTTGCTTGAATTATCATCAGAACAAATTTTTAGGTCCACACTTCCAATGTTCAAAGGAGGCATTTACCTCTTCTATCTCTATTGCCTTTATTTATTTATTTATTTTTATTTTTTGCAAGAAATGGATGTGTGTTAAGCAGGTTTCTTTACTCTGGGATGATAACAAGGTTTAGCACCATCTAGGGATCTCATATTATTCGTACTCAAATTGATCCAGGTAAAGCAACGTCGTACTAGTCACATAGGCATCCAAAATAATATTCCGAATAAGAAATCTACACTACTTAATTAACACTAATTCAAGGAAAACAAAATTAGTCAGCAAATACTTGTTTATTATCGCGGAGGGGCGAGGGGGGCATGATTTTGATTCCTGCCCACCTCAATTCATGCTTTAATATTTGTCTAATTGATTTATTATAGAGGATCCTATTTGGTAATATGAATAACCAATTGTCACCCAACCACCGATGAAATAACAAATCAGCCGACCATGAATTTGGAATTCGAGAGGTAAGAGAAGAGGAACCAACTTTTTGAACAAAAAATCGTTACGTTAGTAGTTCTCAAGTTGCTTACAAATGCTCTGATGACAATATTTTTAGTGACATATATTGATACATAATTAAACTCGTCGGGCGTCGATTGAGTAAGCAATGCCTCATCAATTCTTGTTTGGCTTACGGGAGCATCAATTATCAGTTAAAGTAACCAAAGAAAGCCCAAGCTATGACCTGTGTTAGAAAGTGAAGTTAAAGTCTATATACATAAATAAAACTCGCGGACACAATCAAACCCAGCAATTCTCCATCACACTGATCCTCATGAGATCGTCTCAAAATTTTGCGGGTGACGACGAATCATCGCCCTATGACGATCGTTTTGTGTGTGACTGCTCAAGTAAATTTGTGCGGCGATCGTTTGTGGGTGCCTGAGCAGGTTAACTCAATGTGAAAATAGGGATCTCATTAGAACCCGCACCATGTGGGGGTGATCTCAATAGTTGAGGGGAGCACTGAAATTATTGTAGTTCCGCTCTTAGCTCTACTTGCAAGACTAAAAATGCTTCACACTGTGTGGGACTTTCTAACACGATGTGCACTATCATATTTGTAAGGAGCAATGTCGCCTTTATGCGTAATTTTTTACCATACATTTTATCTTAAAAAATTGTGCTACAGGCAAATGTAATCTTACTCTTCTTCAAAATGTCAAATTTTTGGGATCTAAATGATCACTTCTTTCCAACATTATTGCGAACGTCATTTGCTAAAGTACATAGTACCGACTACTCCGAATTAATTCCATATCCATGATAACCAGCCCTACAGTCTATTATA
>BQKN01001097.1:921000-943452 GCA_022839385.1 Asparagus kiusianus
TACAAAATGAAGCAGCCAAATAATAAGTCGATAGCTTCGGATGCCCGTAATCATAAATTGATAGTAAGCCACAGCTTCTCAAAATGCATCAGCATGATATACCAAACAGCAAACACCAATTTCTTCGAAATAACGATGCACTCTATTCACACGTGTTTACGTTCCCGCTGGACAACAAATCAACTTTCCTGTTTAATAAAGAGTACCCAATCCACTCCAATGTTTAAAACGGCTTCACTTCCAGCGGGTCTATAAAATCACCCGATCCAAGTTCAAGCTCGACTCAAGCTCCCCGGGTTCTGCTCACCTCCGAAATGTCAGCTCTCACACCCACCCCCCCAATTCTGATCACCGCCCCGACCCGCCGCTTCCGCTCACCGCAACCCCTCTCTCTAAACCCCAAACCCCGACTGCGTCCGCTGCGGTGCGCTCCTCCCCCGGTTCACTCAACTAGACCCTCCCACTTCTTGAATCCCCTCCCGTTCACTCTAATCTCGGGTGGAATCTTGTTCCTCAACGCTTTTCTAAGAATCCTGCCCGGTGATTTCACCGATCGATGGCGTCACCTCCTCGAATTCTCAAAGGAAGCTGAATCAAAGGTGACGACGGAGTTTCCATACCATTTGATACAGGCGATCATGGCGTCGGAGGACCGGCGGTTCTTTTACCACATTGGGGTGGATCCTTATGGGATCGGGAGGGCGGTGGTTTTTTACCCTAATGGCGGGGGAGGGAGCACTCTCACTCAGCAGGTGATTGGATTCTTTTACTTGTTAGTGGTTTTGTGATTTGATTGGTTTTTTGTGAATTCTTTGATTATTTTTTTATGGAGCAGCTTGTCAAAAATTTGTTTTTGACGGCGGATCGAAAGATTTCGAGGAAATTTGTGGAGGGGATTCTGTCGTTGATTGTGGAGAGGAGGTTGTCGAAGTGGCAAATACTTTACTCTTACCTACACAAGGTATTTCTTCTGTTAAATCACCCGTCAAAACAGTAAATTTTGTTCTTTGACAGTGGAAATCAAATCACAGCCTATTATACGCTTGGGCTTGAGGAAATGTTTGTTTCTATTGTGAAAATTAGAGAATATAGTGTTGGGATTGTGTCTTTGATTCTTTGTAGAACTTTATGAGAATTAGATAGGGTTAGAGATCTATTATGATTAGGAGTTTAGGTTCCATCATAATTAGGAGTTTGAATCCTATTCTAATTAGGAAGTTAGGCTAGATATAGGGTTTTGGTTTCCATATATATATATTCTTCTATTGTTGGAGGAAAAACTAAGAAGAAGAGAGTAGAGAGAAGATATAGTAGAGAGAGCCAATATTCTTATAATCTAGAGTTAGCAGAGGGCGTAGCCTGATTCAAGAATATTGTGCGAGAGGCGAGGGTTTCGTGATCTTTATCCGTGCAAAAGATTACAAGGAGTGGGCTTTGGAGAGAATATGAGAGTTGATTATGTATGTGAGGTTGAGAGATTGAGAGACGAGAGTTGAGTAGTTCCTCTTGTAGTTCTCCCTGATATATAGTGAATTTCTCGTATTGTTGTCGCGTGGACGTAGGTCGAAGTTGGTCGACCGAACCACGTAAATCCTAGTGTTTTTCTCTTGATTATGGTCTTTTTATATCTTGTTGATTGTGGGTTGGCTTCGGAGTTACGCATATTATAGTAGGCGGGGAGAGTAAAATTTCCCAACAAGTGGTATCAGAGCGATGATGATGGATCCGAGAGCGAATTCGCAAGATAGAAGACGGCGTCGTGCAAGATTAAAGATCGACGTTACAAGAATCAAGGTGAAAAAGAAAAGGTGGAAAATACTGTAGCAGCATACTGTAGTGAGATACTATAGCAGCGTGGCAGGTACTGTTCACACAGGTTCAACGGTTGAGATTGATTTGTCTTTTGATCTAGGATTTGGAGGCGGATTTTAGTGATCCAGGAATCGTTCCTAGGGTTTTTTAATGTGTCGAGTTTGTTTTTGGCGTTGGTTTTATCAAAATCAATCTCTACAGTGACTGATTTGAATTTTGATCGTGGTTAGAGAATGATGACTTCTTCGGATCCGAAGTTTGATATTCCGCTATTCAACAGTAAGACAGATCTAATGACAGATAGGACAAACGAGTATGCGACAAATAAGATTGACATAGAGAATCAGATATGATTCTAGCAGTAGAGTTGTCAGCATATAATTATTCAAAGTCATCGCGGGAACAGTGGTTGATTGGTGTGTAGATTCGAGGAGGACAGTGTCAGATTAGGTGGAGCTTGCAAGCTGGTACGACCGAGTGACACACAGGGTAATGGAGATGGTGGCATTAGACTTGAAGACGATGAGCGCTCATATTCGGTTCAAACCAAGTAGTGGAAGAGAGAGAGGCAACCGGCTCGTAGTGTGGAGTAGGAGAGGTGCACCGATATGATTCGAGATGAGCGATGCGGGTGGAGCACAAGGACAATAAGTTGGAGAAGGCTATTATCAGGCTCAAATTGGGAGAACAAGCATGATTGATTTGCTTTTATTATCAGAGGTGACAAAGATCTCTTGGTGCACATAAGATAGGTAGAGGCGCCACGGTGAGACAGATGATAGTGAGGGTCACGAGACAACCAGTTGGAGTGCAGGTGTTCTAATTAGGAGTGTGGCTGCTTCGATTTGAAGTGTGAAAGAAATAGAATACTCTAGCGGGAGAGACAAAGTTTCAAGACGATGATGATATATCTTTAAGGGTTTGGGAATCAAATCCAAGGTGAAGATTGTTGTGATTGTGTCTTTGATTCTTTATAGAACTTCATGAGAATTAGATAGGGTTAGAGATCTATCATGATTAGGAGTTTGGGTTCTATGATGATTAGGAGTTTGACTTCTATTCTAATTAGGAAGTTAGGCTAGAAATAGAATTTTGGTTTCCCTATATATTTTTTTCTATTGTTGGAGGAAAAGCTAAGAAGAAGAGAATAAAGAGAAGATGTAATAGAGAGAGCTAATATTCTTGTAATCTAGGGTTAGCAGAGGGCGTAGCATGATTTAAGAATATTGTGCGAAGGCGAGAGTTTCGTGATCTTTATCCGTGCAAAAGATTACAAGGAGTGGGTTTTGGGGAGAATATGAGAGTTGATTATGTATGTGAGGTTGAGAGATTGAGAGACGAGAGTTGAGTAGTTCCTCTTGTAGTTCTCCTTGATACATAATGAATTTCTCATATTGTTGTCCCGTAGACGTAGATCGAAGTTGGTCGACCGAACCACGTAAATCCCCGTTTTTTTTTCTTGATTGTGATCGTTTTATATCTTGTTGATTGTGGGTTGGCTTCGGAGTTGCGCATATTATAGTAGGCGGGGAGAGTGAAATTCCCAAACATATAACAGTTAGACGAATTTAAGTTATTAAGTAAAACATAGATAAGGATACTTATCGAGACAAAATTTACTATTTGAATAGAACCTCTCCATAAGTGTAACCAGATTATGGAGATTTATTCCAAAGGTACATTCATATACACTGTTACTGTTGTTTGTGGCCTCAACCCTGTGGACTGAGAGTGGGGTTTTGTCTTCAACCTTGCTGAATATATGTCATGCCCGCAAGAATGAGTGACCAACCAGTTAAACTTTTTTATTTAAAGAAATTATGAATTTTTCAAGACCTTATATGTGCAGGACATAAAATACAGAGTATCACCCATGTGCACAAACATCATCTCTAAATCCACGGGTAATATTATTACGATTATGAAGAGCAACACCGCTATATCCATTTTCGTTATTCCAATAAATATCTCCCAAATCAATACATGTATGTCATACATAAAGACAGATCCCCGGTTAAAATTTCCAAGATACGTATTCATAGATTACAACTCAAACAAGAAGTCACTTTTCGTAACCCTTAACTAAAGATAAGTCACTCTTTAGCTAAAACTTTCAAAAATACAAAACCTAACAAGATCCCCAAAAATACCATCCATGCGAAGGGGGAAAAAGAGATTACTTAGACCTAACGACATCGTTCCGCATAGAAATTTTGCTCTTCGCTATATATGTACTTGTGCTTGTTGGAGACTCTGACACCCTTGTCAAACACAAACTCATGGCACTATGTGGATACATTTTGTGCCATTTTTTCAAACATGCCCTCAATTATATACTACATGGTTTCATTTAGAATACTTGTTAAACACTTTTTGGACACATCCCACACATGTTATTCACGTTACTCATTTGAAATATCTATTACTTTCATTTATACATCAAAACCATATTTTAGTGTAAAGTCGATCAAAACATTGGCTTGTATGAATTTATTCTTTATACATGTTAAGACCGAGGTACTATTCCTTTTGATAAAATAAAGTTATATGGTAGGTCAAAACATTTGCATATATGTAAACATTGTTTAATTTAATTTTATTGAAATAATTATTTAGACCCTTGGACATGAACATGTGTAATGTATACAATATGCAAACTCTCCCTTTATTTTTATATGTATATCCCGTTGCGGTATTTCTTGGTCCCTAGGGCCTTGTCCATGCTACTTCGATCTTGAAGCATATACAAGTCTATAATACTCTCAGTAGTCTGAAAAATATATAAAAAAGGATGAGCTACAAGCTCTATCACACGTAAGGGCTTTACATCCGAGGAGACAATTCTCATGCTAAAAAACACTTCACATGCTCAAGAAGAGAAACAATTCACGTGATCGATAATTTTCATAGCTCAATTTTTTATTCATTAATGTTAGAATTTAGAGAATATTATCGAATTGAAAATTTCGGAATTAAGAATATGTTACTGAGTCATAGAGTTCGAGGATCAAAATTCACCGTCAGCCAGATTCATGCGCTCTATGGCCATCGCTGTCGGATCCTTGATTACCGATAAGAACCAAAGATACATTTGACAATTCAAGGGTCTCTCAAAACTCACAAATATCAGGCTATGGTGTTCTCTTGATATCCATGTAATTATTGTACACAAACAAGAGGGATAGTGCTCATCTTATATAGATGAGTTAGGTGGTTTGTCATAAAATAAATTGCTATGCAGTTTCTTATTTAGTGACACTTAACTGTTACAGAGGGAGGAGGTTATGCCTGATGTGGGCATAACCAAAACAATCCTCACATCCTACATCTCCCACTTGCACATAACGGGCACAACTGACCTCCGTCATGTTGTAATAGCTAAGCTTTGAGTCATCATATAGACAAATGAATCCTCCGACCGACGAATACACCTGCACTTGAGAGCTCCAAGCTAAAAACTGTTAGGGCTAAGATGGAGACATTGACCCTAAGATAACAAAGCAGTTAAACAATAATGTATTGTAGTATCCCAGACTTATTTGGTTACACAGAATTAAATGTATCTAAATCCCTCACTAGATCCATGCTCAATCCACTCTAAACTTCACATGTATTATAGTTGTGTCCATTAGCATTAAAAAGACACAACTGGCTAGCCAATGAATACAAGTGATGTGTGTAATTCTAAATCAGTCTTCCTTTTGCCCGCAATGCCACTTAGTTGAGTTAACTACTTTTCCAGTAATGTCCTGTTTGGTTGAATCACACGATGATAAGTAATATTGAAACACTAGAGTAGCTATAATTAACTTTTCAGTTTATGACGTAGTCAAAAGCCACATAGGGTACAAATGAGATTAATATATGACCTACAATACTCACATATTGAGGAAGCAAGGACCCATTCACTCACTTCCTTATTTGTTCACTAAGCATATGCAGTATAAATGCATATTAAGGTGGAGAATATCTGCCAATTCATAGCGTATGTCTTAAACTCTAAACACCTTATAGGTCTTAGTTCAGTTGACAAACGTCTAACTTGAGGTACTCATTTTCTCACTTTCAATAGCGCCAAATGAATTTCTCGCACCTTGTCTTATGTATAGATTTCATGAATGGTGGGGAAACATTCATGTCGGCTCATTGTTCTCTTAAAAGCCTCATCTTAGTCCTTACCAATGCGACATATTAAAATTTTGAGCTATACTCACTTTCTAAGCGTTATAACTAACTTATGTCTCATCTTTGTTAACTCCGCGCCAAAGGAGATCGATTGCGTGAGAAAGCTAATCTTAACCTATCGACATACTTCTTAGAATGTGCTAGTTACTAAATGATACTTTATGTAGCAAATATATACGAATCAAACATATATATCTACTCAGCATAATCAATCATAGAAGTGCAACAAATGTATTATTTCCCAATGCAAATCCTATAGTCATCTACAAATCATAAGTTCAATTATAGTCTACACAGTCCTAGAGATTTAACATGTAATGTATCCCTTGCAATAGGCTTGCTAAATGGATCTACAACCATCATCTGACTCATTGAAATATGTTGTAAGACCACCTCCTTGTGTGTTATTATATCTCTAATGAAGTGATATCTGGGCTTTACGTGTTTGGTTTTCCCATAATACTTGGGATCCTTGGAGTAAGCAAGTGCGGTCATATTGTTGACAAGTCCAACAACATAACAAGTATCGGGTCTTATACACATCACATGATCATAGCATACATGAGGCTTCTGATTGCGCTGGAATATGGAACTATTGACATTCTTTCCTTCTCCTTTGGAGTCTTAGGACCCATATCAAGGCTTAGGCTCAAATTTCTTTTCGCAGGAGTATGAGTTTGCAGTTATACATTTGATATCGCTCAAGCATCTTCTTAGTCTAAGTCTCTTGAGACCAATCAAGAAGTCTTTTGGAACGATCTTTAACAATCTTAACTCCTTGAACATAACTAGATTCACATATATCCTTCATCTCAAAAGTAGAGGATAACCACATTTTATGACATCAATCAACTCCCTTTTGTTTCTAGCCAAATGTATGTCGTCTACATACAAAGATGAAATCATAAAATTATCTTTGGACTTCTAGATGTACACACAATGATCCTCCCTGATCATTGTAAATCCATTTGCTAAAATGACTCGATGAAATTTGAGGTTCCACCATCTTGAAACTTGCTTCAGGTCATAAATAGATCGACGGAGCTTGAAAACTTTGCGCTCTTGACCTTCGCCGATAAAGCTATCAGGTTGGCCCAAATAGATCTATTCATCCAATTCTCTATTGAGAAATATAGTTTTCACATCGATTTGATAGAGATCTATATCCACATTTGCAACAATGACTAGAATGAGATGAATTGAGGTAAACCTAATAACCGGTGGGAAGGGTTCCTGATAACCAATTCTCTTCATTTGAGTATAGCATCCAGACACAAGATGGGCTTTATATCTATCAATAAATTCGTCTACTTTGCGTTTAATTTTGAGAATCCACAGTTCCTAATTGTTTGACGCCCAAGCGGAAGGTAAAACAAGTCCAAGACATGATTGTTTTTCATAGACTTTATTTCCTCCTGCATAGCTTTAATCCAATCCCTAGAAGCAGGCCTGCAAGTGCCTTTTGAATTGTTTTAATCTCTTCATCATTCGTTGGAGCTATCATGATGGTCTCACCTTCAGTCTCAAAATAACAATGTGAGATCCTATCTTGAGCACTTTTACATGGTTAAGGTTTTACTTGATTTTGCTCCATTGGAGTTGGGTTGCCAGATGGGCCGCTCCCCTAGCCATGTGAGAATGATGAATTTCTTCTATTTTCTCAATAGATTTATCATGTGTGATAGAATCTAGATCTTCCAATTAATAAAACTGAAAATCCTTAGTTCCTCGCCACTATTAGGAAAATCCTCTTCTAAGAATATGGCACCTCGTGACTCAATTTTTGTCACACTTCCATAGGCTTCTTCACCAATAATAAAATACCCATTGGAATGTTCAGGACATCTAATGAAGATACATTTCTTTCCTCTAGGTTTCCATATCTATGATAAGTTTGGTGAACAAAACTTGCTGATCCTTATGGCCGCAAATTAACTAAATAAGGCTTTTCATCGGTCCATAGCTTATGTGGAGTGGAAGGTACAGACGTAGAGGGCACACGGTTAAGGATACATGCTACAGTCAATAATATATCTCTGTAGTAGGAGATAAGCAAATTAGCTTGCACCATCATCGATCTAACTATGTCAAGAAGGGTTCTATTCCTCCTCTCTACAGCACCATTTCGTTGTGGAGTTCTAGAAATATTTAGTTGTCTGGCTATCCATTTTTCATCATATAGTCTCGTGAATTGCTCGGATAGATATTCAGGACCACGATCTGTTCTGAGAGTTTTAACTCTTTTGTCTAATTGATTCTCAACCAATCTCATACAGTGTTGGAAGCAACTTAATGTTTATGACTAATAAGAGATCAAATAAATATGACCATATCGAGAAAACTCATCTATACATTGAAATATTATGCACCATGTCTTGCTCTCACATTCATTGAGTCACAGATGTCAAAATGAATAAGTTACAGGGTGTTGTGGCTCTCACAGCTTTATCAAATGGCTTTCTAATTGTTTTTCTATTCAAACAATGTTCACAAGTAGGCAAGTTAACTTTAGTGAGTGAGCTTAGTAAACTCTCTAGGGCTAACCTTTTCATTCTTTCTTGTCATATATGCACTAATCTAACATGCCATTTGAAATCATCACCTAGGTTGCATGAGAATGGCTACGGGTATTAGTATGGGCGTAGGTACAAGTAAGGGCACGGTACATGGCAAAATTGTAAAATGTAGGGTTTGAGGACAGTACGTATATTGAGATTAATAATTTATATGTGATCATTATTGTTTTTCAATTCACCTCTTACTAGAATTAAAATTCCTATCATGTTTTTAAGTTTATTTCATTATGTTGATTATTATAAATTGGAAGCCACTCATATCTGAACTAGACACCCAAACAACACTCTAAAATCATAGTTTTGAACTTGGGTTATTGGCTGAAATGAATCCAACCTATGTCTAACGAATTTCAATGAATGTACGTGAGTATTGTGAAGTGTAAGATCTACATCCAAGAAGTGTTTGATAAGTGTTTTAAATTAAAACATATATCATATAATTGAGCAAATGTCTAAATAAATGTATGCATATATCTAAGGAGTGTCCATGAAGTTTGGGTACTGATAAGTGTCGGGTAAGTGTCGGGTATGGGTACAGCTTTATGATAAGGGTACTCGAGTAATAGATCATCACAAACATCGTTGCTAGAAGAGGCAATATAAGAAAAACAATTACTAATATTGTTACAAACGGAAAGTGTCAAAACCATAAACCCATCTGACAAATATCCACAACCATAATAAGTAGTTTTTAAATACAATATAATACAACCATGTTCAAACACCCTTAAATCCTAAACCTAGAAGAACCAGAATGGAACAAGACTTCACTGAACGTCGGGTGCATACAGTATGTCATGAAAATACAACTTGCGTCCACATCACAAATCTAATTTGTAGGTGTCGATGTCAATGACATTTGTGTTGGAGTTGTTTCCCATGTAAATACGTCTATTCTGAACTGGAATTTGATGAAACTCCACATGTGTTGTCGATTTCTTGCTATGTGGTTAGTTATTGTTGAATCTACAGTCCAAGTAGGAACATTTCATTTAGCATCAAGCGACTACTAAAAATCATAGTAGAATGGAACGTTGTATCACATACCTTTGGCTGAGAGAAGTGACCTAACTTGTTGCAATTATGACAGGCCATCTTAGTCTTGTCTTTCTTATCACCACATCGTCCCCGTTTGCGTTTGGCATATCTAGCCTTCTTAGAATTCGGTCTAGCATCTCTACCCAGTTAAGTGCTTTACCTCTATCTCTTTCGTGTTTAGAGCCAATTGCTCTGCGCGAGCTAGTCTCAGCTATGTATATCTCCCCACTAGGTTTTTTAGTCAGAAGGCAATTCTCCTCAGGTTCCACATGGTGAGCAACATCATCAAAAATCTTGATGTTATCATTACGGGTGAGGTTAATCCGCATATGCTCCCATGAGCTAAGTAGAAAATGTATGACATCTTGTTCATCAGAAAGCTCCTGCCCGATGCTCTCAACTCACTAATCATGTTTGATATAACACTAAGATTTTGCCTCATTGAATGATTATGACGCTTCTTATAACCAACAAGCTTAAGATGAGCTGGCGCTATCTAGTAGTGAAAGTCCCACCATTTTGGAGCTTAGCAACATTCCAAACCACAGATTGATACATCTTAAAATGCAGCGTGATATCTCTCATGTCCCTCAACATCAATATGCGAGCAACATAGTCGTTCCTCTTCTAAGCTTGGAATGCTTATTAATCATGCATATGTTGTGCAGTTGTTGCCCTGATCAGGCTTAGTCACTGACCCTATTATGGTTTCCAACATATCTTGCTTCTCAAGGAGATATTGAATCTTGCGATGCCAAACATCATAGTTTTTATTTAGTTTATCCCCTTGTTGAGTTAGTAATGATGCTTTTGGTAGCAGCCATATCCGCTAGAAACATAATAACATAATTAATAAGTACCACAATTCATAAATATTTTGTCACATTATCACGAATAAATTAATAATAATCTAACTAAGTTATGGAATCAAAAGAAATGTAATACATCCAACTATCTCCTTTTAACAGAGTTTGACCATTATTAAATTGTCCAATTATGCATAAAATCTGGGAATTAGGCTAGAAAATTTCTAATTAAATATTTACGAGCCTAAAACCTCCCTTTCAAATACATATCATTATATGTTATCAAGTCTGCTAATTAACAAAAAATAATTAAGCATGTTAATTAATTTGTAGAAATTTATAGCTAATTTTATGCTGAATATGCCATGATATACTGGAAAATTAACTTACAGAAACTTCTATAGGTCAGACTGCAATTAACAAAAATTTCTGGGCCAAATTGTAATATTCTAGAAACTGGATCAAAACTGTAATTTTTTAAAAACTGGGTCAAAGCTGTAATTTTCTAGAAACTGGGTCAAAACTGTGGTTTTCTAAAAATTGGCTCAAAACTGTTATTTTTCAGAACGTAGGTCAAAACTGTAATATTTTAGAAACCGGACCAGATTGTAATTTAGCAGAAAATCTGCGTCTATTTGCAGAAACTAGAAAATTTTGTACTAAATTGCAAGTTTTATAGAAAACTGGGTCCGTTTATAAATTTTTAGAAAATATTGGACCTCTTTGTTATTCTATAGAAAAATTGATACAGGTATGTTTACAGTTTTCAAAAAGATTTGGTTCAAAACGTAACTTTTACAAAAACGTAATCTGTTTGCAATTTCTAATAAAGTAAGGGCTTGCACAGAAGAAACGTCATCTCATAGAAACTGCAATAAAGAAAAGTTGAGGGTCAGGTTGTAAAACACATCATCTTCAACCTTACAATATGAAAATCTATTGTGTCATGCAAACCTTGAAATATCATAATTTTTCAATCTATGATCAAAAACTTGCAAATGATACGTCTATGGAAAGCTCTCATGTAGATCTATATGCAAGAACAGATCTCATAACTCAACTATCAGAGAGATGTACGACTGCAAACATTTAGTTATTCGAAACATTTAAATTTTGAAACTTAAACATCTCTTAAACCATTGAAGGGTTCCAAATGAAATTTTGCAGACATCACGTACATATAATCTATCGTTCATGACAATATGAGATCATAAGAACTAGTATATTAAAAGTTATCATTAAACATATAGAAAACTTTCTTTTAGTAGGCATATACACAATACCAACTACCAAGCAGTATCAATGATCTTATTATCCAAGAGCATGAAATCTAGCCTTACGTAGGATGTGGGTGTTTCGATTACGCCCACGTCAGGCACGACCTCCTCTCTTTGTGGCAGTTCAGTGTCATTAAACAAGAAACTACTACACACTTTGTTTTATGAGAAACTGCCTAACTCATTTACGTAAGATGAGTTATGTCCCTCTTGTTTGTGTCTTACATAGATATCAAGAGAACACCATGGCCAAATACTTGTGAGTTTTGAGAGACACTTGAGTAGTGGGTTGTATCTTTGGTTCCTCTCGGTAATCAAGAATCCGACAACGATCGTCGTGGAGCGTGTGAATCTGGCTGACGGCAAATTTCGATCCTAGAACTCTATGAATTAGTAACATGTTCTTAATTTCGGAATCTCCGATTCGATGATATTCTCTAAATTCTAACAGTTAATGTCTATTTCTCATAGAGAATTACAAGTCTTATTTATAGAAGATAAAACCTAGCAATCTATATTTGGGGTAAATAAAAATCCTAATAAAATCAAAACCTAACGAACTTAAAAGATGTAATCAAATAAAAATTCTAACTAAATTAGAAGGTAATATCAAGTCCGAGACATCTTAACTAAAATAAAAGATTACATAGAATAAAAACAAATCCCTACCAAAAAAACAAGATCCTAATAAATCCGAATTGCATCAGATTGATGGTCTATGATCGTCCTATATCAACTCATCTATAAAAATTCCTACAATCATGTGAAATCTAATACATTATATAAGTTATCATTATTTATTAAAGTTCTTTAACTAATACAAAATAAAATAAAAGGTCAGCCACATCTACCAAGAAAAAAGACATATAGATAATGTTTGCTAATTAACATATTCCTAATGAGTGATGAGAGAGGCCAAATTATTTCCAAAGAGCAAGTTCAGCTATGAATAAAATAACTTGAAATTTCTCTACTAAAAACATATCTAGTATAAAACATATTTGCTATTTCCAAAGAGGGAGTTTAGTGATGAATGCAACAGTTCAGTTAATTACTATAGTCTTAAATATATTTCCTTTCAATCAATTTAAATTCAAAGGATATATCAACTCTATAAGTTTCTAACTTATTCCCTTCACTTGAAGTTTGCTACTCAAAAACATCTTAATGGCCTTTAGTCATATCATATAACTTGTATTATGAACAACTAGTATTCTTTCTATGTCAAAAAAATTTCACATTAAAAGCAGCGCGAGAGTTATCAAGACATGCGCTGCATTGCACCTCATGTGCCTGCTGATGCGGGGTAGTGGCAAAGCGCTCCACATTTAGGCGGCGGCGCCTTTTTGTGCCTCGCAAGTGCCATGTGCGAGGGCACTTCGCAGAGGGTGAATATAAGACTTAGCATCATATATTTATTCTTTAACATTTTAATCAGGTCTTTATAGCTGATAATTTATATCCCAAAAAAATAAAAGAAAACTATTAGACCATTTTAGTAGCCCAATTGAGAACCCTGGGCCTAACTTGACCTCGTGTACTATTTGATTTTTCTTCGATATTAGTCTTGATTTGTCCTATAATTTGGAAAACTATTAATTTTATTACTATGTTAGTTGTGTTAGCATTATGAATTTAAATCTTATTTTTTAATTTGGTAGTGTAAATTATGAACTTTACACTGATTAAAAGCTTGAAATGTGTATGTTTAGTAGTTTCATGCTTGTCAAGATGTGGCTTTCAGTCAAATTGTTTTCAAGTTCCAAGCAATCTAGCCAGTAAAACACTCTATGTTGCCATCTTTTAGAATCAGTCATCTTTTTTTTTCCAAATTCAGATAATGGGATTATGATATTAGTTTTCTGTATTTAGATATTAGATTTCCATTAAAGTAGGAAATAATGTCATAAGATAGTTCAAGAAGAAGAGGACATATTAACTAAAAGAATCTAAACGATGAAGGAAATTGAGAGAGATCAGAAGACAAGAATATTTTATCAAGGGAAAAAAAATTTGGTAGATTTTGCTTCCCCATAGGTGTATCTGGACTATGAGACCATCAAGGTATAAGGATAAACCCCTGGCATGTGTCCTTCAATTGTGTACTCTTACGTCAGATAGTATTATGCTTATATTTGCTAAAAGAAGCAATCAATGAGAAGGAGATGAGTTATCTAGGTTTTATAGAAACTAGAAAGACATGAGAGTGCTCTTTCTTCTAGCGATATGTGGGACCTGTTTGATAGACTTGATTATTTAACTGATGGAGAATGGAAATTTATTCCCATTGCTAGCAAAATCCATGATGCTAAAATCATGGTTCAATTAAAATAAATTTTAAATTGTGAGAGCCATACAAAAAAAAAAAAAACTAGAAGTTAAAAACAACGTGAGTAACATAGATATAGAATAAATATGAGGCAAAATCAAGGTTTTCACAAGCTTATCCGGTCCAATATCGGTGGTTTGTATCCTCTATCTACAAATTATTACATGTGTTGGGCCCTATCAATCTATTTCAAGATCGGGCCTCAGATCTTTGGGCTTTCCTCTACCTTCCTGTCCACTTGTAAACCTCAAAGATAAGCCTAACTTTTCATGGGTACAAGATACCTTACAAACTACTGGGATGTTTTCAATATATTCCATGTGAGATTAAACTTTAAAAGGGAAACTCGTGTTTGTCCTTTAGACACTACACGTAAGATGAAAAAATAAAATAAAAGGACTTTTGGTTCACTCCTTTTTATCATCGTCAATGAACAAGTTCATCATTAAAAGCAAAAAATTTTAATTTGGTCATATCGTACCAACCTCAGGGTGCAAACAGATTAGACATGGATTAAGTATGAATAATCCATGATATTCACATATTTATATTTGTGTTCCAAAATTTTAATTTGGTCATATCGTATCAATTTTAGGGTGCAAACAAATTAGATATGGATTAAGTATGACATTCACATATTTATATTTGTGTTCCGATGGGTGCAAGTGCAACTAGGCGTGGAAATGAACCAAAGAATTAACAAACAATTTGGTTATTATTCGTCCAACCATTTGATCATATTCAACTCGATACCTTATATAACAGTAAACAAATAATTATTAGTATTCGATTTAGAAACGAATAGATAACGTGATGTATTTTCTATTCTCTTTATCATTAAATATTCATTTATGTTTTATATTTATCAAAAGGTAGGTTAGAAATTTTTTCTTAATTATTTTTAGTTTAAATTGAGGCATAAACTTGAATGGGAAAGGCAATTTAGAGGGAAAATCAACAAGTATGATGCTTTGGAGGGTATATTTACAAATATATACAATTGGAAGGATGTATATACAAAAATCTCCAACCAAGTACTAAAAAGTCAAAAAGAAATGTCAACTTAAGGTTCGAATTAAAGAACTTCTGTTTGGAAGCCAGAGCCT
The DNA here is from genome assembly GCA_022839385.1 of Asparagus kiusianus. NCBI lineage: Eukaryota > Viridiplantae > Streptophyta > Magnoliopsida > Asparagales > Asparagaceae > Asparagus > Asparagus kiusianus. The sequence continues at coordinate 936,130 of BQKN01001097.1, forward strand.
CCAAACCAAATTGGCTAACAAGTACTCGTGAACATTTACCGAATATCTAATACTTTACTGAGTTGAATATGAACATCATTGCGATATTTGACCCAAATTCGAATTCGAATGTTTGAATTTCAATCGAATTTGAATTCGAACATACTGATATTCAATTTGTTTTCCAACCCTGGGTGCACTATGGATACTGATAGACTTCAATTAGAAAAACACATATCCATATCCATTAAATTAGACCTATAAATATTCAGATAATGTGACATAAGAGATAATTAGTACAAGGAATCTGTCAAATTAAAGACTAGCCGTGTATCTGATGTCTACAAAGCTAGGGTAGACTTCTGGATGAGCAAAATCATCCACTCTCGCCCGAATGTCTGAACTGTTGTATGATTTGTATCTTTTGTACTCATATTCACTTCTCTATTTCTGGAAAAAATAATATCGACATCTGTATCTGATTGGATGTGGATGTGGATATATTTGCAGATATCCATATCTGTTTGTGTTCCTTCATATCACTCACATCAGATCAGATGTACCCTGTGTTGTTCATTAATTATCGTTACATTTTAGTTTTTAGCGCAAAAGTTGAATTTTACAGTTTTTCATGCATATATATGTTAGAATTAGCTTGCTAATAATGTTTCATAGTTAATATCAAGCCTAAGCAGCCATCATGTATATAAATAGGGTGGTTCTTATATATTTTTTAGCATGAACAGATTTTGCACATTTTTCCAAAGAATATATCCCTTATAATGTAAGCTACGGCATAAAAGTTCACATTGTTTGCAGCAATGTGGTGTGCGCTATTATCAATAGGTAGGTGGCCTAAATTAAATTATTTTGGTGGATCATTAGACAACGTGATGCTTTTATTTTTTGGTAGTTAATACTGATATACACTGAATGATGCAAAATTTAGCAACTTATGATTGAAGTTTTAGAAATCTTACTCTGCACTGATGACACTTCTATCCTTCCTTTTCCCTCTAGCATGTAGCATATAAATAAGAACATGAAAATCATTTTTTATCAGTTCCCTTCACTATCATATTTCACATATGCTCACTTCTCTTGATATTGGACCCACTGGTAATAAATTGGAAAACTGATGCTGCAGATGTACTGGGGACATGGAAAGTTTGGGATTGAAGCGGCATCTCTTTTTTACTTTGGAAAGCACCCTTCTGTCCTTAATATAGGAGAATCAGCATTGTTGGTTGGGATATTACCGTCTCCTGAAACCCTAAACCCAATTACAAACTTACGAAGGTTATGGAAGTTATAGTCCTGCTGTTCTTTTGTTATTCAATATTCTATGTGTCCTATCTACTCATTTATTTCTTTTAAGTTATGCATCATAAAAATTGTCATCATAAGTAAGTTTCCATATTTCTTTTTGGAAAAAAGAACTTCGCATTTAGAAAAACTAATATGCAGTTTTTTTAACTTTCCTAAGGGGGAAATATTCACAAGCTAGAGTATTAAGAAGGATGGTGGCAGCTGGTTTCCTTGATTTGGAGACGGCACTTTTGATTGTGAAACAACCTATTAGCTTGCCTGTCTATCAAGTTGCAGACGCTAACGAGGTAATAGACTTACCTTTCACATACTTGATCCCTGGGTGTTTTAGCTTATGTAATTGTATGCTTTTTCTAATGAGTGCTTGCATACATGTATGCATGTGAAGATTTTCTAATATATTAGTGCATTAGTTCCAAAATAACCAGTGTAAAAGTTAAAATATGAATGGGGAATAACTATGTTTGGGAGGTATAAACTTGAGGAAAATTTGTTACTTTTTTGCTTATACTTTATAGCAATCTTTTTAAATTATTGCAGTCAGGTTATTATTGGGGTTAATAACTTTTTTATATTTTATGTTCTTAACCTATATACTTCTTGAACATGCATGTATTAGCTGATGAAATTTACCTCAATTGACATATTTTATGTTATTAACTTGCATACTTGATCTATTCATGTATTATCTGGTAAAATCTACCTCGATTGAATTCCTCATTCATATTTGACTAACTCGTATCTGATGTTGATATCTTCCGCAAGTATATTCTATCTCCCATTTTATAATCTAATCCTTCTCCTAGTCTCTTGCATCTTCTCTTACTATTGAAAGTTAGAACAAGTTAAAACATTCTTTCTTGTGGCTTACGTTATGTATATTCTGGTAGATCCTGAGGGCTTAGCACTCACAAGGTTTCCCTTTTCATCTTTGAAGTTTTGAAGGTTATGTAGACAGTACATGTATCTAGTCAGGTATAAGCTAGGTACAAGTAGTTATCCTTTAAGCGGCTAATGTATGTACTATGTACATAAATTGGTTTGTGTTGTTCATACATCTGGAACAAACATATAACAGTAGGCATGCGACATGTCAGAGCAGACATGAAACACGTTGTCTGGAATCTAGATAGATTAGGTCATGACTTATTCATTGTTGTAAAAAGCCTAAAAGCCTCGTTAGCGCTTCAGTTAGCTGAAATAAACCGGTGGTTGCCTCACACTTTTAAAACTTGAAATGTCACTTTGACCTGCTTTGCACTTTAAAAGCTTTGGTTTTAGTGCTTTTTTGATGGGAGACAATAGTATCCTGCTATTGAAATAACTAAAACTAAGGGAGACTAAGATTAAGACATGAAAAAGCAGAAATTATTGTATCTGTCATGGAGTTGAAATCTAACTATGGATCGATTTGCTCAGATACCACTTGGTGGAGGTAAACAGGTGGGTAGCCAATGAGCGAGTAAGTGTGAGAGGGGGATAGTGAGTTCAACAAGAGGCAAAGAGAAGGAACCAGACCTTCAAACAAATAGGATTTGTTGAGCTCACACAATGCCATTCCAAATTCTCAAAGAAATCTAAATAAATTTTTCTTGATCAAATCTGAAATTTACAAGAGCATTTATTGACTTGTAAGAATTCATAATACAGATAGAACTAAAAGACTAAAAGACTCAAATTTCAAAGCAAACATTAATCGTAATACGAAAGAACTAAAAAACTCAATTTTAAATTTGAAATCAAATATGTAATCATAAACTCTAATCACATATCTAATTGTAAACTAATTATGACTCTGCACCCAGCTTTAATTGAGCTTGAATTTCTTCCAGTTTTCATTGAAAAAGTTCCCCTGCCTCAACGCTCTAAGTTAAATGATTTCATAATGTTTCTACTATTTAGCCCTCTTCTTGAATACATGTATATATACACACACACACATATATATATATGCACGCCCCCCCCCGGGGCGGGGGGGGGGTGGTGGCTCTGTGCTAAACACGAATGTTCCCTTTTTTTTATATATTCCACTTGCTGACTATGGGTATATTGTTCAATTTATTTTATTTTATTTTTAACTTTTTGCAGAAAGTAACTTTATGAGTGGCTATGAGCTGAAGCCAAGAAATATTTGTCCATAGAACACCATTAAATTCCAGTTACTGAGGGAGGAATTCATCTACGTCATTCTTTTGACATCAAATTTATGTCAATGTAATAACATAATGCTAGGCATCACTAGTCATCTTTACAATAATTACATGTACATATATACCTGGGCCTAAGCCCGGTAGTCACTTTGTTGCGGCAGTCACCTGTACTTTCTGTAATATATTTGCGTTGTTGTTTACACAGGGTATAACATCAAAAACCAAGATATGCATTGTGTACAGTGTTGAAAGTATCATGATTGTACAAGAAAGAATCTCTCTCAAAATACAGAATCACAAAATAGGTGCCTCTTTTAGTTGTCATCTTTGAACTCAATCTTCTGAAGGAGTTGAACAATCTTAAAATGTAGGATGACATTCTCTGTATGCATCCATAATTTTACTTTAGCAACTGAATCTTTGCAAATTCTTAAGAAGAATAGATGCTTCATTTTTTATGATATTTCTATATGAAGAATAGGAGAGAAATTCTTTATGGATCAACCAATGAGGTTTGTGTCTGAAAATCTTGAGTGCAAGGTGTGTAAGTTTTAACAGTCCATTTATCGGTAGAAACAAATGCCGACAAAATGATGACTAAGATTTAGATTTACAATGATTAGTGAAGACTATTTTTGTGTATCTTAAGCACTTCAAGAGCAAATTCATTATCATAACTGTATATTGATGACACACTGATGGTGTCTGGTGAGAAGAAGTTAATTAGCACCACAAATGGTGGGCTATACCCTCAACCATTGACTTAGGTGATGCTTAACAATGAACATAGGGCTGGCTAGTGAAATTTTAAGATGTAATATTAAATGCAAGTGGATGCAATGCAAACAGCTTATATTAAATTAGATAACGTTCTATGAGCCTAGCTATAAAAATGAACTACATATGGACACCTAAAGTTGGTTTAATGCAAAATAGGATGAAAATATACTAATAGAAAGGAAGAGATTCATTCACAATTATCAATTAATCATAGTAATAAATATTTTGTGTCATATTTGGTAAGAATTACACCTGAAAAGCAAAAGTAAACACAAACCATAAGATCCTGCAAGTTGCTATTAGATGCACTTTTGCTTCTGATTTTGCTTCTGCAAAGAGATTAGGGTTACGGTTTAGAATCACACCTATTTGCATCACTGCTCTTAATTAATATTTATCAATTAATTTTATAATAAGTAAGAAAATCTTCCAATATATACATAGGACAAACTTACATTTTAACCACTTAAGGACTTATAATAGAATTCAAATATATGCAAATAATGTATGGATTTAATAAATAAATACAAAATTTTCAGCACCAATGGGCCTATTAGAAAAGAGCATAAAACTGTAACAAAATATATTAAAAAGAAATAGAATAGACCAAAAAGATAAATCCTAATGTGTGTGTTTGGCAAACCCTTAAAACTGTGCCAGGGCTGAACCTGACCCAGTTTTGGGTTTGTTTCTTGATTGGCAAATACTGGGCCAGCTCCCTTGATTCAAAATAGAATCAGTTTACCTCAAAACTGGGCCAGAATCAATCATAGCCCAGTTTTGAGAGTTTTGCCAGACACACCCAAGAATATTATGGTCAAGTAGTATGTGTGTCCTCCATAAACGAGTAGTTTGAATATTGTATGATGGACCAAGTTGAGCTTCACGTCTCACTTTGGGAGTCTGCTAGTTTGTTGGATGGAAGTCAATTCCTTATGGGTTGCGAATTCAGCTGAACATTAACCTGCCAAACCGCCTTTAGGCAGTTCTAGGGTGGTTGCAGACTAGATCTCGTTAACTGAATTTAGCCTTAGTCCAATAAGGATTAGGGTTAGAGAGTTAGAGCTATGAAGAGCGAACTTTGCTAGCTGCTGGATCTCATCTGATAGACTGGGGTGTTACCTGTTATGACTTTGAGAAGAGTGCTTTTTAGATAAATCGCTTCAGATTTTCTAATGCGCAAACATAGAAGATATGCAAAAAATGACTAATAAACAAGAGTTTCTCCCATCATCACTTGGCTGCTACCTTATGGCTTGAAGGTTCTACGTGTATCGTGATGGGTAAGGTGATACTTACATAGCCTTTTCCATCATAAGACCAAGAAGTAGCTTTCCATCATTAAGTTTTCATTAACTAGAGGAAGATCTTCAGATCGTGTCAATGTATGCATCAACTAGTTGCTTCTTATAATACAGTAGTTGGGCCCAATTGATTCGTAATTATAATAAATCATGTTTTATGTCTCACAATCTATTTTCAAAGAAGTGATCATCTTTTATCCCCCGCCCCCCCCCCCCCAAGATCTTAAACACGTGCCTCCTACAAGTTTTCAATTTGGCGCCCTTGGTTGGAACTGGAAGAAATCCCAAATATTGGTCTTTTCATTTTGGAGCCATGGATCAGTTGTGAAGAAATTCCAGACATTTGAATGTGGATATTTACAAGTCGAACAACTCTCAATCTTTTCAAATTCCTATATAACTGTGAATAGTTGTTGTCATGTATGAGTGTATATTCATGAAACCACATCTCACTATGTGTAGCTGCTAACTGTGGTGGAACTGTGAAATCCATCAGAAGGGAATCTGCACTGATCCCTCTTATTGCAACTCTACATGATGATTCCTTCTCTTCAGGTTTTTCATTTATTGAGAAACATACATGCTCACTCTATTGTGTGGTTCTTGTGCTGGTGAAAATATGAATGTGTAGTTCAGTACTTGTAATACATGTGAATGTAATCTTGATAAATGACCTTAGATAAATCAAATTAGTGGTTAAAGGTTATTCACTTATTCTTTTCAATTGCCTAATCTTTGTTATGTCAACCTTGTACTACAAATTTAAAGGTGGTCAATCATGTAACACGGTTCTATGCTTTGAAAAGTATGTGATCAAGTTTACCTTCTTTTTTATTTAAACTCAGACAAATATTTTGGCATTAGGCAATTTAGATGGTTTTAATTGTCAAATGTAACCCAATGTCGTAGAGTTTGGCAGACTTAAACCACCTTCCACAGCTTTGTTTCACTTCTGTAGGGATATGGTACCTCTAAAAAAAAATTAAAGAAGAGAATGAATGCTCGTGAAATTTGGGACTGGGAAATAGCAACCATGTTACTGGAAGCAAGAGAGGACATGGAAAAGTGGGCCTTGCGGAAGTATGGAAGCATCCAATAATGTTGAAATGCCTCATATACTATCTTATTTTCTGAAGGTATGCTACTCTTGTTTCCATCTAGTTTTCTTGCTTATATTTTATTCACATATTTTTGAAGTTCGCTCTGCTTATTGGCCCTTGAATTATATTTGCAAGTAGTTTTGTTACTATGTAATCAATGTCAATGCCACTCTCCTATAATTTTATGTTTTTAGCACACACAACACCAGATATTTGTCTTCTTGGAATGCGTAAAAGATGAAAAGGGAAAGGAAGTGTTTTTTTAACTCCAGTTCTAAGACATGTCATCATCACTGCTAACAGATAAAAGAACTATTTATTTCTCATAATCATGATTTCAGTTACATATACCTCTATTTGCAGGAATACAATACGCTGAGCCTTTAGTCAGTGTCAGAGCACAATCTCAGAAATTGCCAAATAATTTGCTATAAAATAGCCATGGACACCGTATGCAGTCTCACTTGAAAATCTCAGGCTGCATTCTTTACCCATTTGCATACCCATCAGAAACAAGTACCTGTTAGAATGTCTAATATTTTTTGTGGAAAAATGAGTTGTTATGCAAAGTTCTTATTTTATTTCTCCTTTCCTTATTTCATCAGGCTTTTGGTTAATTCATACATTATTCATTCTCCTAAGAGAAGACTCTTTAATAATACACTCTACCTTCCCCATTGC
>BQKN01001097.1:953452-973986 GCA_022839385.1 Asparagus kiusianus
TTTTTTTTAATCTTTTCCATTTTCTCTGAAGAAACTTGGGATGCAATTGGATCTGCTTGTCATTGCAAATTTGACATGTAATTTTTGTGCAAATTTTCTTTGGTCTGAAAGACCAGTGAGAAGTTGGGGCCTTATAATATCCTTGTGGATTTCCTCAATCGCTCAATTTAATAACGAACTCACTGTAAAGATGCTTCTGCCTGCTACCGAATATTTGACACGACGACCCGCTCTTATGATCATTGATAATCTGTGTTTTAAATTTTTAATGTCATTTCCATGTTTGCACATGGTCACATCAACAACAAAGAAAATTACACAATAAGGTCATGGGTTCTCAACTTTGTTTTATACATCTTTAGAGGTTAAACATAGACTCTATAAGATCTGCAATGACCACTTGTACTTCCTGTTTTACCTGTCATCTACATGTCAGCACATGTTATCATCTCCTCATTCAGCCATATGGGTATACAGCAGATCTGAAAAAGCTCTTTGGGATTTTCCTTAGCTGGTAGCCTGGATATCAAGTGAGAGGTTTAACATACGAACAAAGAATTGCATATCAAGAGATCAAGTGTTTCTATCTTTCCTTCATCCATCCTTGATGGTGTTGTTCCAGCACTTACAGTTCAACATAGTTAGCCTTATTAGACAGAACACTTGACACCCATGTATCCCCTCTGAAACACAACTTATTTAAAATGAAGAATGTAAAAACAGGTTTTTATTATATTAAAGAGGCAGAAAGGATCAGAATGAACATTTTGAAAGGATCAACAAGGGGAAAAGAGAAAAGAGAAGTGGTAACAATTGTTGTGCCTTTTTAGCATTATCATTTTTGTAAAAAGTTGTTGTAAACAGACCCTTTTGGTCCCCGGAAATAGATATGCACAAATATTTATTGGGCTTTTTTGATATAAACCCCCAAATCTTTCATATTCTGAAATTAGCCCCCCAAATCTTTCAAATTCCGATATTAAGCCCGCAAATCTTCAAGTGTTTTGATATTAGTCCCCCAACTTCATATTTTGAAATTAGCCCCTCAAAATTTGCAAGTGTTTTGAAATTAGTTCCTCAAATCTTTCAACTTGGAGGGACTAACTTCAAAACATTTTAACATATTTGAAGGACTAATTTCAATGTATGAAGATTTGAACATTTGGAGGACTAATTTCAAAATTCAAGAGTTATGGGGGGGGGGGGGCCGCGTAATTGTAAATTACGACAGACTCAGGAGGCTGTATACAGAAAAAAACCCATATTTATATCATGTTCTTTGTCCTTCTAAAATTTTATATGCTGTAAGGACACTCAGATGCTGGTCCAAGTAACCCCGATCTTATGTGGCCACATGTGCTATTTAGGATCCATGCTTACTTATTGATGTTTTGTGCTTTGACAGCATTTCCATGTGAGCAGATGTTAACATCTCTCCTCAACCAATCCCACTAATATCCAGCAAGTCCTGTTCTCCTCCTTCGGTAAATTAGACATTTCTAAACTGGTAGAGGTAACTAATTGACCACACATGAATATAAATAAAAAATTTAGACTATAGAAGGGCGTCCAACTTTACTTCATGCATTCCGCTCCTGAGTAGCCACTGTAGCTCTTTTACGGCAACTTGTTTTTTATGACTGTGTTTGTTTGCAAATTGCTAGTCTATTTGTCTATCAAATTAACCCTTCACGTTGCTATCATCTTATCTGTCCTTATCATGATCTTGTTCAATATTAACTATAAGAGAATATAGAATACCCTTATAGGCATTCAAGAGTCTCTGTCTTCCTTCAATGACCCTGTGATGACAACTGAAAGCTTGCATGGTTATCTACAATATAGCAGAGGCAGTTAATGTTGTTTCATTTTGAGTGCAAAATTGTTCAGGACATTCCAGACAATGCATGGCTCATACTATCTACATAACAGCTATAAATTATAGTCGTGAACAGGTTATCAGCTCCAATTAGGACACGCATGGTTGCACATGGCAGTTTCCCCTATCCAGATATTTGAGGCTATATGATGTGTATTTCTTTGTCATACATGTACATGTGTGTGGGCGTCTTGATATGTGTGTATACTGTATATCAACTTCTGTGTCCTACCCATAACCAGGCTTTGTAATGGTCTCTTCTCTTTTTGTTACTTATCATTCTTGTACAGGACATTGTCTAGAGCAGTTATTAACTATGTTACCCTGGCAATTCAATCATGAAGTCATGCCCATACCTGACACATACTGGACACCAATACTTCTTGGTCACTTCTATTGCGTATAGCACTCATATCAGACATTGGCACCCCTTGTATATTTATTCAATCATGTACTCAGACATATAATACATGTCCTAATTTAAAACACTCGTGGACATTTATCGAACACTTCACATCTATTTCCATAAAACCTTTTACACATGGCTTGGGTTTGGTTCAGTATACGTAGTTCCGACTCGAGAACTATGATTTTAAAGGTCAGTTTGGTTTATAGTTACAAAACAAGCTGTTTTCCAACTTATAATCTACATAGTAAAAGGAAACATACAAATATTTTAGGAATTTTAGTTCTTATAACATGTGAACAAAAAAGCTTTATTGATCTTATGTAAATTATCAAGTTCAGTATATGTATATAGCCGTGTCTCTGTACCCTACCTTTTACAAATTTTCCATGTCCCGAACCCTCACCCGTACCTGAACCCGCACGTGTACCTGTGTCCGTGCGTCATAGGTTCTTATATGGGATACTTCTTGTAGTTTGTATGACTTCTGCTGCGATAGAATATTGGGCAACGGAAAGGGCACTTTGTCGTAATCTATCATATTATTGTTGTTGCTATTTTAGTATCTTTTTCCTAACGATTCGGGTTCAACCCCTATTTTATTCAGCTTCTCATGCTGTCCGCTACAAAATTTAGTCACTAGGCTGCTCTTATTTTACACTGTTTATGTGCTCCACGTACTTGGCCTATTTTTCCATTTACATGTCCTACATTGCCATTTCTTCAGGGCAATCTATTCAGGGAATCACTACTAGAAAATATCTGCGCAAAGCAATTCCAAACTCTAGCTTCCTTTGAGCAAAGGCTCCGCGACAAAATGCAGGAGAGAGACATACAGATTCAGGTCATCACCAAGAGAAAGACGGAGCTTGAGGAACAATTCAGAGTGCTGAATTATGAAATGTGGATTCATCAGCAACAGGCCAAGATCAATGCAGGCACAGTTGTTGCCCTACGATTAAAACTCCAGGAAGCGCAAAGAAACAGAGAAGGGCATGGAGACAGTGAGGCTGACTCGGTCGTCTCCTCGAAAGAGGACGAGAAAGACTCCATGGCTTGTAAGGCTTGCGGGGTTAATGAGATGTGTATGCTTTTATTGCCATGCCGGCATCTGTGCCTCTGCAAGACCTGCGAAGGTAAGCTCAGTTACTGTCCCGTGTGTCACTCCTCCAAGTTTCTCGGTGTGGAGGTCTACATGTAAAGGTCAGGTTACGAAACCTTGGGGCTGGAATACAGATTTTCTCATTTGTTCTAAAGATATTGTCACTGGTAAATATTTTGTTTAGTTAGTTTGTTTAATATATATTTTGTTTAGTTTGTTTGTTTACTGCTTGATATTTTGGAGTTGTTCAACATTATTGGGGTGAGCGTAGTTTTATTTGCATAATTTTCCATACATGTTTTTGGGTTTTTTTTTTTGTTTTGTTTTTTATTTTATTTTATTTTTTTTGGGGGGGCGGTGCTGGTGGGTTGACGTGCTGAGCTGGCAATAACATGCTTGTTAATAATGTTTTTTTTTATGTTTGAATAGCTAATGATCCTCGCACCCTATTAAATGTCGCCCTTGATGATGCCTGCAATTTTAGACGGCTTGAAAGTGATAGTTGCATCATCAAGAACGTTGCACATTATAGAGGTTAGTATAATCGTTTGCCAAATAGGAGAATTAGCTGGACTTTTAAATAGTCCGAGCTATCAAATATTTAATTACTTGGGCATGATTGGAAACTTGGCTTATAATCAACTTGGTTTATAACTCACAAATGAATTATAAGGCAAAGTGGACTATAAGTCAATAGTGTATGGTAAAAAAGTTGGATTATAAGCCGCTTTCTTTAGGAGAGTGTTTGGTAAACGAGTGGATTATAATTCGTAATTATTGTCAAATGACCAAATTAGACATGGCTCTATACTTAAACATTGTATAGACTTGAACTTTTCTTAAATGTTTAGAGGCAAGCTTGTCATTTACTTTGGTCAAACTATGACCTACGAGCCACTCTAAAACAAGTTGGGTTAGAGGAGCTTTTTTTTCATAGTTTATAAGCTAAAATAAACCGGTTGCCAAACAAGTTACAGTGGCTTATAAGTGAGTTAAACTAGTTGCCAAACAAGCCCCTTATTGAATAGGGTCACAACTTCAGCAATGTTATTTCAGTTTTTTGCGCTCAGGTTTGATTGTCAAGTTCATCACAGGTAAGGGCGGGCGGGCGGGGGGGGGGCATGGCTTTTTTAATGATAGATAAACATATACTTAAGTCCAATTTTAAAAAGAGCATTCCTTCGGTGCTCCAAAAATAAAAATTTACATAATTATTAAATTCCTAAATAATGAAGAAACTTGTTAAAAATATAAAGGATATTTTAGTCATTCTTTATTTGATTTGTTTTTCTCTTTTCTCACAACCGTTTTCCTATCCTCTACTGTGTTTTGTTACCATCCCCTTTTCGCAAAATCCAATAAAACAACTTAGTATTATATTAATAATTTAAATTTTAAAACGTTTAAGAAGAATTTAGATGATCTGAAAATAATTGATCAATAAATAACTTAAAGAAATGTTGATGTTTTTTATAACTTTCTTCTTTCATGATCATAAAAACATAATATTGCTATGTTGAAATTAATTTTTTTCTATTGAAATTTTCTCAAAAATTATTAATTATTGAACATATGACATGAAAAGATAATGTTGCAATTCCAAAAAAAAGTCTAAGGAAACTCCTTAGAAAATCTATAGGATACTAAATCAATCCGATAATTATAACTGTTTTCAAAGATCTGATTTTATCTCTTTTATTTATGCATTTAATTCCTCAAATACCCCTAAAGTTCTCCTTATTTACAGTTCTAGGTGTGGAACACAAAAAAAAAACCGCATATCCCTTACATAGTTGAATGAGAGAGAGAAATTTTCGGTCAAAACTTGCTAAATATAACACCGGAGCTCCTAAATCAGTTTGTTGGAGCACCAAAGCTGTAGTCTTTAATCAAAATAGTTCCCAAATTACTTGATTTGAAATAAATTCTCATCTCTTTCACTAGTAATTATTTCTGTCGTTTTCCCCCATGCTTCCATCTTTTTTCTATGGGTGTTGCTACAGGGACCCTAAATAGAGGACCCCTGAGGGGACAGATGAGATGTCAGCTCTTGGAGGCTTGATGCACTGTTTATGAACAGTGCATCAAGCCTCTAAGAACTGACACCTCATATGTCCCCTCAGGAGTCCCCTATTTTGGGGTCACTGGGGAGTTTCCTTCTTTTATATATACTTTGTTCATCTCAACTTAAAATCATCTGGTATTAATTATTTATTTTTAATTGTTTTCGCGAGTCTACTGTGATAAATTTATGTTATGAGTATCTGAGTTCAGCTAATGTATGATTTGGCAACGGTTGCGGGAATCATTGGCAAAAATCGTGGGAGTCATTTGACCACCCCTTCACTCATATAAAAACGATGATTTTTGCACCCACTTTTACTTTACAAACTACCAGCATTAATACCAGCGCTCAATTCGTGGGACCCATCAGCAAGATACGAGGACCCACAAGGTTACTGGGCGGGGGGGCATAATGATGGTGCGCAATCTATTTTGAGCATTTTGAAAGGCAACAGCCGCCGTCATCCTCGCTGGCACTCGAAAAGCGACCGTTCGCAATTCCATCTCTCTCTCTTTTTTTTTTTCTTCGAAGGACAGACAAAATGTGACCCAACTCAGATAATTATGTGCTCGGCTCACATTTAATGGTGGGGCCCATCGCTTTGTTGCTTTGGTTGCTAAACGGTCTTGCAATTTTAGGTGCTACGTACTTTGTAAAATGTTTTTCTGGCTCTTCAGACCTCTCAACGACGCGGACCGGCCTCCTACACTTTGGAGGACGTATCTTCTGGTGCACATAAATGAGGTGAGATGAAGGTAGAAATAAAATAGAATTAATATGGAAATACAATGTTTATTCTCGTTCTTATCTTTAGGTTTTAGGTGTGATTAGAAAATTAAATTGGAATATCTTTTAAAAGAGTATATTCAAAATTTATTTTATTATTTTCAATCTCATTTAAGTGCTTGACGACTTATCGGGAATAATAATTTTTTACATTAAATGAGAATTGATGAGAAATGAGAATGACATTTTTAGCATTTAAAAACACATCAATCAATATTTGAAAAACATGAATGAGAAGTTAAAATTGTATTTCATTCTCAATCATTTCCGCTTACCAAACGAGACGCAACAGTCTCCCCCAACGAATGTTTGGAGATCTATTCTCTAAAATTGAATAATTTCCCAACAAATCTGTGTATCTACATGGATAATCTTGAGATTATAATTGTAATTATACGGGTGACCCTAGAGCCCATCAACAAGCAACGCGCAGGGTTACCCATATAAATACAGTTAGTAATCTCCGAATGACCCTTATAGATACACAAATTCTAGGGTTACCGGTGTAATTGCACTATACTTCAAGGCAACGACTTGTCATTAATTCTTAGTTGATTGATGTTCTGATTGAAATGAAAGTATTTCTAAAGTTCTAATTCAATATACTCTTTCCCATAATAGAAAAGTTTTAAATTTGTTGAAATCTAAGAGACATTTTATGGAAATCTAAAAGACAAAATGTATGTGGACATTACTTTGTATGTGGACTATTAATTTCATGTCATTTTGTATTACATCATGTATCTATAAATAGTACGATGTATGGAAATGGAATAAGGTGAATAAAAGATTATAATTTCTCTTCTTCTCTTGTCTCTTGTCTCTTGTTTTATTTTTTTAGTATATTACAACACGTTATCAGCACGAAAGCTCTAGCTAGCCGGTTCGTACTCGTCAGGAAGGCTGTCCTATGCAGTGGGTTAGGGTTTCATAGTTCCAACGATTCTATCAAGAGAGCTGGATTTGGACGAGTACGATTACTTGGAGAAAACAGTGGAGGACGTCGAGATCCCCAAGGAGAAGAGGAAGGACAACTACTGAAAGAGATGTTTATGAGTTCTTCTCGAAAGCCGGAAAGGTCAACCTGTGATGGTTAAACCGTCAGAAGCATAAAAGAATCTTGTTCAATCTACTGCAACAGGAGGTACAGGTGTTACAGGAGCTGGAGATGCTAGGAAAATTTATGTTGGCAATCTGCATTTCAACATTTCAGAAGATCAACTTCGTCAGGTTTGTCTTATAATCCGTAAAGTTTAATGGTATTTAACTTGCATTTGGCCAATCAGTGTTTGCCAAGGCTGATCATGCTTCTAAAAGAGATTTGCATTCATTTTATTTCATATATAACTAAAGTAGTTAAATGATTTTAAGAGCTGATAGGGAATGTTTTTTTTTTTACTTACAAGTGTATTTCCATCTCATGCAAAACTCATAGTTTAGAGCTTGCCATTTCATAGCACATATTTGCGTATAAGTTTAAAAACTATTCTACTGACTTGTCCACCAGAATAAACATGTCACAAGCTTGATACACCGTGATCCTATTAAGTGTATTCATATTAACAGGGTAATTTTAGAGTTTACTTGTTATAGGTGTCGTTTACTTTTGTCGTGTAAATTTGACAATGTATTCAACTACTGTCCGCTATTTACTTTTGTCATGCATCTAGTATACAATTTTGTCATTCATATCTGCTGAGAATACTACAGATTAAATATGTGTCTCTTATGATTAATAAGCAGAAGCAAATACGATTAAAAAAAGTTCAATTTGACAACAGAAATTTGCCACAAATCTAGTTGAACAAGAGTCAAAATCCAGAAGGCTTTATTTACAGGTTCAGTAGACCAGGGTAAACTAGTCCAAGTTTGTACCATGTCATCTAGAATTCAGCAGAACCAGTGCTTTTTAGGTAATTGCAAGTATAAACTGGTCCTGTGGAAATTATCATTTGCTATGCCTATGACAACAATGGAGCAAGTGGATATTCACATGTTTAAATGAAATACATTTAAAACAAATCAGATACAGTCCAAACAAGATAATTTCTCTAAACCTTGAAGCAATTGATTCCATGAACAGCATGGCTTGTAATGAAGTTTAGAAATGCAACATTTTAAATATAGTGTCAAAATCTAGCACAGTTTGTAGCTTTGCCATCAGATTATATTCGCAATTTCCCATCTTAGACCTTAATGTCGTTGTAACTTCAATATCCTAACATTGACAGAGTATCAATCATGAAAAATTATCATAATATATCAATTTGATGTTTTTGCTTTAATATTCTATTTGCTTGCTTGAAATAAAATCTAAGCCTCATGAAAACTTGAAATTAAGTTGTAGATTTTTAAAGCTCATGTTGGCGTCCATAAGTGGTCCATTTTTTAATTGCTAAGTGCACTGATTCTCCTTCTCCACTGAATTATGCAGTATTAGTTTTCTATCCAAAATTATCTTGGTGGTGTTTTGAATCTTGCCAGAAGCAAACATTTGAAAGATAACCTTTATGAAGATCTTTAGAAAAAGGAACTTGATAATTTTGGTGATTATGATTTCTCTTGCACTAATTTTTCATCCCCATGATTAGTGCACTGTGATATATGATAGTAATTATTACTTGACATCGAAAGTTCATTTTTTACTGGACACACCTGTGATTTTTGCACGATTATATCTCTAGATCCTTTAAGTATATTTGCCCAGAAGGCAAACACTTTAAATTTTCTAAGACGTGAAAAATTAAATACCTCAGTGAAAAAGTATTCACTTTTCTGGGCAATCCCTGAAGGATCGCTTTGATCTATGAAAACCAATAATCTTCCCTCAAACGCAACTAGCAGACTGAATCAAAACTTTTTGGATTTCAAATACATGACTAAATATGATTCAGCTCTATACCAAATTATCTAGCAGCTGAAACTCTGTAAGCAGAACATTACAGACAGTGATAAAATTGATCGAAAAATTCTTTTGCCTATTCCACGCAAATAATATTGTACTCTAGCAGCAGTACATGAACAAGAATTGAACTTAACATTCTGAATTGATTAGTAGTCGTAGAGAAGCACAATCAATTGATGATTAGAAATCACAATGTCGGACTAGTTGGCTTACGAGTTGTGTTTGGAGCACATGCTACAATTCAGAAAATTACTTATACGCGTGGACAAGGGGGAGGCTATGAACATAGTAGGAGATCTTATCCTGTAGCCATTTTTGGATTTTAAACCCTCGACTGAATACAATTCAACAAGTAACCTTGTACTCTTACAATAGTACAACTAAAAGCATTATGAACTAATCCTTGCATTAGTAGTTGTTAAAAACACAACTAGATGCTGTGAGAAACCATAATGCAAGTTTAATTGGTTCAGTCATAGTGTCTGAAGCACATGTCATAATTAAAACTAATATTCATAAACTTGGACGAGGGAAGGTAGTGGACATTGAAGTGGATCCTATTGAGGTGGTCAAGGTAAGCTATTTGTTTTTTTTTTCTATATTTGGATTATATGCATTTGTTAGACAATTTTAATTTATCTTGATTTTGCTTTAAACTCTTGTGAACCTATGTGGTTTTTATTCATATGTGTATATTTTATAATTTATCTGACCTAAAATACATCATGTTGCGATGAGTTTGAGATTTAGGGACCCAAATTCTTTTAAAATTCTGGCATGAGCAATTAGGTCATCTTGGGCAAAATATGATTTGTCGGATTTCCTTAAATTAAATGGGGGAGAACCTATGTCGGTAATAGAGTGCTTGAAGCACTCGGACTAGGTGAGATGGAAAGTGGCAATTGAGGCTGAGCTGAACTCGCTAAAGTATTTTGGACCTGTAGTCCATATATCCCTGCAGGATATATATGGGTCTTCATAAGAAAAATAAATGAAATTGTAAGGTGGTGAGATATAAAGCGAGATTCATAGCTCAATGGGTTCACGTAGAGACCCGACATCGATTTAGATGTAAAAATATTCTCCTATTAGTGATTGTATTACGTTCCGCAAGTTAATACCTATGGCAGAAACTATGAATTTATATATGCAGTATATGTACGTCATGACCATATTTTTATATATGTTATTAGACGCTAATATTTTTATATGAAAGTCCCTGATGGACTTAATATTCCTGAATTAAGAGAAAACAAGAATCGCAACATGTATAGCATTAAATTATAAAGGTCGTTATACGACTTGAAATAGTCGGGAAGAATGTGGTATAACCGACTGAGTGAGTTCCTCCTGAAGAGGAGATATGTAAATAATGATGTATGCCCTTGTGTGTTTATAAAGAAATTCGAAAATGACTTCTGTATTATATCAGTCTATATTAATAATATAAATGTTATTGGAACGCACAAGGAGCTTACAGAAGCTAGCTCATGCCTAAAGATGGAGTTTAAAATAAAAGATTTGGGAAAAACCAAGTTTTGTCTCGGCCTACAGATCGAGCATTTTCCCAGAAAGAATTCTTCTACACCAGTCAACCTATGTGAAAAAGGTTTTGGAAAGATTTTATATGGATAAATCTCATCCACTTAGCACACCAATGGTCGTCCGGTCCCTCGAAGTGGATAAAGACCTATTTAGACCCAAAGAAGATAATGAAAAAATGTTAGGGCCAGAAGTTCCCTATCTGAGCACCATTGGAGCACTTCTTTATCTCGCAAATTGCACCAGGCCTGATATTGCATTTGCGGTGAACTTGCTAGCAAGGTATAGTGCTTATCTTATAAGGAGGCAATGGAATGTCGTTAAACATTTCCTTCGCTATCTTCAAAGTACAAAAGATCTTGGACTATTCTATAAAAGAAACCAATATATGACATTGGTGGGCTATTAGGACGCTGGCTACATGCCTGATCCCCATAACGTCAGATCCCAGACTGGTTATGTTTTTCTCTGTGGTAGTATTGTCATTTCTTAGAGGTCTGTTAAGCAGACCATGATGACTACATCTTCTAACCATTCAGAGATTATCGCTTTATATAAGGCCTCACGAGAATGTGTATGATTAAGATCGTTGATACGACATATTTGTGGCTCGTGTGGTCTAACGAAAGATGATATTCCCTCTTGTCCTTTATGAGGACAATGTATCTTGTGTTGCACAAATGAGCAGTGGATATGTAAAAGGAACCATGACAAAACATATTACGCCAAAATTCTTTTATCCACATGAGCTCCAAAAGAATGACGAAATCACCATCGAAAAAGTTCGCTCAAGTGACAATCTTACAGATTTGTTCACTAAATCTCTGCCTAGATCAACTTATGAGAAATATGTTCACAATATGCATAGACTTGAAAGACTATCTTATTTAGGGAGAGCAAATTCTTAAAGAACAATCCTGAAGATTGGGCCATGAAGGTCTATTATCATAATTTGCCTCTTTTCACTAAGTTTTGTCCCACTGGGTTTTTTTTAGCATAGACTCAGAAGATTGTCATCATCAGGGGGAGCGAATTTTCAACGCAATCCCGAAGATTGTGCCTTGAAGGACTATAGTTGTACTCTTTTTTCCTTTTGCTAAGTTTTGTCTCACGGGGTTTTCTTAGTTAAAGGTTTTTAATGAGGCAACTAATGCAATACAAGTTTGGATCCCGAAGATCTATAGTTGTACTCTTTTTTCCTTTGCTAAGTTTTGTCCCACAGGGTTTTCTTAGTTAAAGGTTTTTAATGAGGCAACTAATGCAACAAGAATCTACTAATGTCGTGTACTCTTTTCCTCGACTAGTTTTTATCCCACTGGGTTTTTCTAGCGAGGTTTTTAACGAGGTATTGACATCTCGAAGTAATGTCCAAGGGGGAGTGTTGAAATCTAAGAGAAATTTTGTGGAAATCTAAAAGACAAAATATATGTGAACATTACTTTGTATGTGGACTATTAATTTCATGTCCTTTTGTATTACATCATGTATCTATAAATAGTACGATGTATGGAAATGGAATAAGGTGAATAAAATATTACAATTTCTCTTCTTCTCTTGTCTCTTGTCTCTTGTTTTATTTCTTTAGTATATTACAACAAAATTAAAGTTTTCAAATAATAGTTATCATAATTGATGATGTATCGACAACTCTAGTTTGATCAGTTTATTATGTACTGATGTATGACATATGGTAGAAAAATTCATGAAACAGTAGGATCACCAGAAGCCGAACGAATCTGAATGGGCTTGCACGCAAAAAAAACCACCATAACTCCTAATTCAAAAGGCGAAATCGCCTATCTCAATGAAATAGGGTCTATCAGCTTGACAAAATTCCCAAAAGCCCATCAATATCACTCAATTTTGGCAGAATTTAAAAAATAATCAGGTGTTAGGTTATTTTAAGTAATAAATTTGAGTCTTGGTTTGATTAGAAAATAAATCTGATTTGATCTCAGCTTTATCTAATTGATTTCGTTAATCATAGAAAGTCTTTTTAGGTAGGGTTTGATACTTTCTATTTCTTTATTTTCAAGTTTTTTATTAGGAGTCTAATTTATTTTTCTATTTAAGAAGAGACTTGTAACCCTAGAATTAATTGTCACTTTTATCAATAAAATTTCTCATGTTATTTTCGTTATGGATTTGAAGTTCTTTATAGATTCGGAGAACGTTCTTTACAGATTCAAAGAGTACCCCTTAGTGGATTGTGAAGTTTATCACTTTCGCACTACATTAATTGGTATCGAAGGTTCATAGCAGCCGATGAAGCCCCTATTACCCAAACTGAGCTTGATGAGTCGAAGGTTGATATTAATTAGATTAAGACTTATGTGGACAGACTTGTGTTGGAGGTGGAGCATCTGAAACCGGGACGAGTTCAAAATCGCATTGATGGTTACCAAAGACAAGACCTAACTCCGTAAAATGTCATTCACCGAGACCTAAATGGCACGTGACTAGACCAGTAGTGTATCACTTGGATGACACCCGAATCCAAATGATATACTTGAGCTTCTAATTTGCATACTTATTTTTTTTTTCTCAATTCATGAATTTGAGTAAAATATCATATAAAAATCACATGCTTCAGGAAAAACATCCTAAAAAACTGAAATTCATTTTAAGACCAAAATGAAACTAACATATACCTCTATACCCATTGTTCTGGACTCCCCCAGCTCTCTACTCTGGAATATGCCAACCACTTGAAAAAAAAAAGAAAAAGAACAAAAACAACAAAACAAATTTGTCAAAGCAGATGATAGCAAGTATTGTCAAAATATAGAACCCAAAGGAGGGAATAGTGAAAATATGATTCACTATACAAATAAAATCAATTGAATGAAAGCTCAATAGGATATAATCATTAATGATTCAAAAATGAGATTATACTGAGGACTGAATAGTAATACAAGAAAGATATACACGATTGAGCAAGAAAAAAACTAAGATCAAATCTCAATTTCATGTTGGAATATTTCTACTTGTTGTATTTCTCAAATGGAATGTATATCGTAAAACATAGCTTAGCTCATGGTATTTCAATATCTCAAAACACTGATACGCAGAAAATAAGGTTACTATATTACTCAACATTAGGGGTGCATTCGGTCCGGATAAGGCTTAGATATGATGCTTATCATATCCATATCTTCTTATCCATCTTGGATACAGATATACATCGATAAGAAAAATTCATATCCATATCCGTTAAAATCAGATACGGTTACAGATATACGTGCGTATATATAAGCGGATATGTATGCGGATATAAAATGGGTATGAGAAAATTATATAGTATTGAGAAAAGCATAGTTCATGTGATAAAAAAGAGTTCATTAATATGTTCATTATATCTGAAAAGCTAAGATTAGACATCTTGGTCATCAAAATTAACCACAAATCCATAATCTAAGAATTGAAACTATTGTAAGAGTATGACTAATATGTATTCGGATATTTCGAATATGGATATAGATATTTCATTACAGAACCACATCCGTAACCATACCTATCGGTTATAGATTTGAGTAACCATATTCATATCTAGGATATGGTTACGAATATTTTCACGGATACAATTTAACACCCATACTCAACAAGCATATATACATGTATCATATAAGCATGTGCAACTAAATATCAAATTCCTTGCATACTTAATTAATTTTATGTTATTTGAAATTAAATAATAGTATTGTTCAATTTAAGGTGGATGAAAAAAATTACATCTCGGAAATCCAAAATGGGATTCCAAAAATAAACTCATGAAAATGGCTAAATCAAACCTCACACCTTATAAAATTAAATTATTATTTGTCCTCACCCAATTAAACCCAATATTTGCATATTAACTCATTTTCGCATGATTATACATGATATTGTCTAATATTAGCTTTTCTATATTACATGATTAATTATTAAGTGAGAAATCAAGCACAAAAACATGGAGGTTGTTGTAGACGGTCAAAATGTTTTTTCACTAAGGATCCAAGAAATGAACGTCCATGAGCTAAACACTTCGAATGGGCCTGAACTCAAGCCCACAACAAGTTGCAGTAAAGGTCATCTGACGAATGAAGCGAACATTACAAAACAATCTATGTCGACTCTACTCGACCAAGTTAAACACGAGTCAATATGTCCAAGATCGAGTCAAAAGGGGTTATTAGTCGGCCACGCCTAGAGTCGAATTTTTTGTTAAATTCGAACTCATGAAGCGAAGCTCGCCAGACAGCCCATGTCGACTCGACTCGACCAAATCAATTGTGAGTCGACTCCCATGCCGAGTTGAAAGGCGTCATCAGTCAGCCAAGACTAGAGTCGAATTCTGAGCTACATTCGAACTCGTAGGCGAAGTTCACCAACTAACGAACTTCGCCCACATGGACCAAGTTGTCCACTTCCGAAGAAGGCGCACCCACGTCCGAACGACCTTCGCCCACATCTTCAGTGAACTTCGCCAAGTTCGTGAAGTTCGCCCAATAGCGAAGTTCGCCCAATAGCCATTTCAGAGCTATTTTCAAGGGGATAACCGCTCCCCACTAACTTCTACTTTAATAGCCATTTTAGAGCTATTTTCAGAGCTATTTGCAAAATACTTTTACGTTAGCCGACATGACCAGTCTAGTAAAGAAGGTGAAGCAAGAACTTGAGCACAACAATAAAGGACTTCCATCATGGATGTTTTCAAAGAGTTCTAACACTAGTTATAATCATGGAAAAACTAAGAATCTCAATCCATCTCAGAGTAAGAGTCTGGATTTATGAAGATTGAGGAAGTAACAAAGAAGACTTCATCAATTATGTCGATCATAGAACCCGAGACATCTAAGATAGAGATTACCAAGGAGAAGGCCTTTTTAGCAGCATATTATGAGACACTCACAATTGAAAATGAAGACCCACCGCCATCAATATTCCTCCTGAGTGCAAATCCATGATGTGCATGAGATGGTGTTGGCTGCGTCATGTTAGTGAAGATGGCTATTACTTAGTATATTGTCAAAAAGATTATGAATGATATTACTGTTGGATAGGATTCCTAATCTATTTTGGTAACATGAGGTTATTAGGACTTGTTGCGCGCAGCGAAAATTTCGGTAATAGGTTATTAGGATTCCTAATCTATTTTGGTAATAGGTTATTAGGATTCCTAATTTGATTTGGCTTTTGGTTTAGAATTCCTAGTATATTTATGATTTTAGGATTTCTATATATATGGAACAATTGAAGGAGAGAAGAGAGAGAGAGAGAATTAGCATTGTTTTGAGCACTTTGAGAGGGAGATATTGTGAGGGAGTTGAGAGCTTTGGTTAGGGTTATATTTGAGTGATTTTGTGAGTTGTAACCCGTTGTATTTCTCCTCCATATAGTAAAATCTTCCCATCCTCTTCCCGTGGACGTAGAAAATTTGCCGAACCACGTAAAAATTGGTTGTACTGCTTTTGTGTGATTTGTAATAGTTTTTAGGATCCCTCGACAGGTCAGTCCTAGAACTGATGAGAGGAAGAGCCGATATCTTACTTTGTTGAGATATTCGCTTCAGATTCTTGTTTCCTTTGTGAAATGAGAATTCTTATTGCGATCTGACTCTCTTGTTGTGCTGTCGAAATTTTCGCTGCGCGCAACAAGTGGTATCAGAGCCCAGATTTCAGATCTAGGGTGTTTTGAATTAGGTGAAGAAAGATTCAGTTGGAAGCTTGGTTCTTGGAGTTCTAGGCTTCGGTGGAGATAGAATTAGGAGTTGCCGTTGGAGATTTCGCTTTCCTCGTGTGGATAGGAGATCTATTTGGAATCCGATCTAGGGTTCAGTTGGGTGGTTCCTAATTTCTATCAAATTTGTTCTTTCTCTACAATTTGGAGTTAGTTCGCAATGGGAGAAGAAGGTGAAAGCAGCAAGTTAATGGTGAGTACAATACAAGTTGGTTTTCAGAACACTAAAACTAGTGTGGTGAAGTATGACGGTAAAATCAACTTTGGTTTGTGGATGAGCGACGTACAGGATGCGCTCAATGCTCAGAATTTGGAAGAGACCATCATGATCCACGAGAGGCCACCTAAATATGAAGAGGCGGTATGGGATAAGATGAATAGGAACGCGTGTGGAGTGATCAGGTCCTGTTTGGAATAGGAACTGAAATATGATGTGATTGGGGTGACGTCTGCAATGCAGATGTGGGAAATTCTCAACAACAGGTATCTCACAAAGAGTGTTGAGAACAGGTTACACTTGCTGCGTAGACTCTTCAGATTTCAGATGTACAGAGGCACCTCGCTAGCGGCTCATGTGAACAACTACACTAAGTTGTTGTTGGACTTGGCGAATGTTGATGAGAAGATATCGGATGAGTACAAGGTGATTATTTTATTAGGTTCCTTACCGGATGAGGAGTATGATACATTCGTGCTCACTTTGTTGAACGGGAGATCTTCTATCAGCTATAGTGAAGTGACTAACGCATTGACCAATTACGATTTGAGGAGGAAGGACAAGGAGACTTCCCGTGCTAGCACTTCAGGCGAGGCCTTGTCGACAAGAGATAGAAGCCCATATCCGAAAGGTGGTAATAGAGGAAGGTCAAAGTCAAGAAGCCGCCACCAATTAGCAAAGAACCAATGTGCATTCTGTAAGGAGCAGGGACATTGGAAGAGAGACTGCCCGAAGCTCAAGGAGAAGGAGAATAGCAAGAAAAGGGGCCCGAAGGCTAATGAGGTGAATATTGCGAAAGGCGATGATTCCAATGATTCGTGCTTTTCTCTACTGATTACTCCGTAGGTGAACCATGTGGATGCATCAGATTGGATGCTTGATTCCGACGCTACTTATCATGTGACCCCTAGGCGAGACTGGTTTGCATCTTTTGAGAAAGTCGATGGGGGTGTTGTTATCATGGGAAATGATCAATCCTGTGGTGTTTGTGGGATAGGTACTGTGCGAGTTAGGATGCACGATGGAGTAGTCCGTGAGTTGAAGGAGGTGAGATTTGTTCCTCAACTGAAGAAAAATCTTATCTCAGTTGGAGCTTTGGAGGCGAAGGGATTCAAGGTGACTTTCGAAAACGCTGTAGCAAAGGTTACTAAGGGATCATTGGTGGTGATGAGGGGAGTCTGCAATCAAAATTTGTATTATCTAAAGGGAAGCACCAAGATTGGCTAGGTTGCTTCGGCTATTTCAGAAGCGGACATGAGCAGACTTTGACACTATAGATTGGGGCACATAGGTAAAAAGTCATTGCAGGCATTGTGCAAGCAGGGGCTATTGAAGGGAGCCAAGAGTGGGAAGATTGAGTTCTGTGAGCACTGTGTTCTTAGCAAGAAGACGAAGGTGAAGTTCGGGACTGCCATTCATCAGACGAGGGGCATCCTGGACTACGTGCACACAGCCGTTTGGGGTCCTACCAAGACTGCATCACTTGGTAGTCGACATTGGTTCGTCACGTTTGTTGATGACTATTCTAGGCGATGTTGGGTGTACACCATGACGAAGAAGAATGAAGTCCTAGATTTGTTTGTGGAGTGGAAGAAGAGATTGGAACTGTAGACTGGGAGAAAGATCAAGACGTTACGATCCGACAACGGTGGTGGGTATACTTCTGACCCCTTTCAGCAGCTATGTCGAGACGAGGGCA
Organism: Asparagus kiusianus; assembly: GCA_022839385.1. Classification (NCBI taxonomy): domain Eukaryota; kingdom Viridiplantae; phylum Streptophyta; class Magnoliopsida; order Asparagales; family Asparagaceae; genus Asparagus; species Asparagus kiusianus. The sequence goes on from BQKN01001097.1 coordinate 971,772, forward strand.
TAGAGAGATACTTCACAGTTAGTCATACACCGCAGCAAAATGGGGTGGCAGAGAGGTTGAATCGGTCTTTACTGGAGAAGATACGATGCTTATTGTCGCAGAGTGGTTTGGAGAAGATCTTTTGGGTTGAGGCACTTACATATGCGAGCCACCTCATTAATAGGCTGCCTTCATCTGCGAGGGGAAAACCCCTATGGAAATGTGGTCGGGAAAGCCAGCACACGATTATGACCAGCTCAAGGTATTTGGGTGCCCTGCATATTATCATGTTAGAACTGATAAATTGGAACCTCGAGCTAGGAATGCCACATTTGTAGGATTCAAGCATGGTGTCAAAGGATACAAGCTTTGGGATCCAGTTGATAAGAAGATTGTGCTGAGTAGGGACGTCACGTTTGATGAGGCTTCTATCTTGAAGCTTCTCAGCTCTCATCAGGTGGAGAGCGACCCGACGGAGGAGATATCGCAGGTGGTGGAGATCGATGCAGCTCCACATTGTCCAGATGGTACAGTATCCATGCAGGTGCCGACTGAGATGACGTCAGGCGAGCACGACGGTGACACAGAGGATACGAGTACAAATGTGCAGGATCAGGAACCGACGGCTCAGGTTCAGGATTCTATTGTGGTTTGGAGACAGAGGAGAAACATACAGATGCCAGCACGGTATGCCGATACAGTTGCGTATGCACTTCCGGTGGAGAGTATCGATGAGATGGTGCCTACTATATTCAGAGAGGCCGAGCAGAGTTCAGAGGCTGATTCGTGGCAGGTGGCTATGCAGAAGGAGATTGAATCTCTTCATAAGAACGATACATGGGATCTTTTGAGCTTCCAAAGGGGCGGAAAGCAATTGGTTGCAAGTGGGTATACACGAAGAAGGAGGGTATTGAGGGCACTCCATTGAGGTTCAAAGCTAGGTTGGTTGCGAAGGGCTATGTACAGGAGGAAGGTATTGACTATAACGAGGTTTTCTCTCCGGTGGTGAAGCACTCTTCGATTCGGATTCTGCTAGCTTTAGTGGCACAGTATGGTTTGGAGTTAGATCAGTTGGATGTGAAGACGGCATTTCTTCATGGTGATCTTGATGAAGAAATATATATGACTCAGCCATTGGGATTCCGAGCTGCAAGGAAAGATAAGTTGGTTTGCAGGTTGAAGAAATTGCTATACGGTTTGAAGTAGTCTCCTCGACAGTGGTATAGGCGATTTGATGGTTTTATGATTGGTCATTCGTACACTCGGAGCCAGTTTGATCCTTGCGTATATTTTCGCAAGTTGAAAGAAGGTGTGTACATTTATTTGTTGCTCTATGTCGATGACATGTTGGTTGCCTCTACTTCCAGGTCGGCTATAGATGAGTTGAAAGTTCAGCTTTCAAATGAGTTTGAGATGAATGACTTGGGCGAGGCGAAGCGCATTCTAGGGATGGAGATCGACAGAGACAAGAAGAATGACAGAATTTGTTTGACACAGGTGGCTTATTTGAAGAAGGTTCTACAGCGATTCCATGTTAGTATGGATACGAAGCCAGTTAGTGTACCATTGGGAGCCCATTTGAAGCTTTCAGCTGGTCTTTCACCGAAGTCAGTTGAAGATCATGAGTTGATGTCGAAGATTTCATATGCGAGTGCGGTTGAAAGCTTGATGTATGCAATGGTATGTACGAGACCGGATTTGTCACAGGCGGTGAGCATGGTGTCGAGATACATGCACGATCCAGGAGTGGGTCATTGGGACGCTATGAAATGGATTTTGAGGTACATTCGAGGTACGCTCAATGTTGGTTTGGTTTATGAACGGGACACTAAAGGTGGGCAGGTATGCATTGGCTATGTTGATTCGGATTATGCCGGGGATTTGGATAAGCGCCGGTCTATGACGGGGTATGTGTTCACTTTGACCCGTGCGCCGGTGTGTTGGAGATGCACCTTACAGTCGACGGTGGCTTTGTCTACGATGGAGGCAGAGTATATGGCAGTTACGGAGGCTGTGAAGGAGGCTATTTGGCTTCGAGGACTTTTGGAGGAACTTGGTATATCGCAGAGGTCTGTCACTATTCATTATGATAGCATGAGTGCTATCTATTTGGCGAAGAATCAGGTTTTTCATGCGTGGACAAAGCATATTGATGTTCGTTATCACTTCGTTCGGGATTGTCACGCCCCGCTTCCCAAAATACCCGGGAACCGAAACGTGAACAAGCCCGCGACGT
>BQKN01001098.1:0-29565 GCA_022839385.1 Asparagus kiusianus
ATATATCAGACAACTGAATCAAATATTAGTAAACAAGGACATTGCTCCTGAATCGAGGACCATTTTATGAACCAAAGTGTTGCTAAAAAAGTAAAAGAAAAGTCAACCAGAAAACAATACTGAAATAAATCTCCTATCATTTCTAGCTACAAAAACATCAAAACGATCAGCATGGTAGAACAAAACATACAATGTAATCTAAACAAATAACACCTATTTGCAAGAAATATCATGCCGGAATATAGTAAAGAATCGCCAAAAGGATGTCATAGCTGGGGAAAAAACAGAAAAAGCAGAACGTATCATAAATCACATATTTCTTTATCCTTTCCTTAACAAGGGAGAAAGAAATTTTCCATGGCTCTTAGATAGTATATCCGATTCCACTGAACCAAATTTGATCATGGCTTTGTGATATAATTAGAATTTGGTTAGATAAGATAATTTACTTGCAATTCCTGGGAATCAAGAAGAAGACAAAATTTGTTGCGTGCAAAGATTCATAACACAACTTTTACCAATTAACATCAAAACTTAGTATTAAAAAAACCATCAAAACGGAGGAGAAAAACATTTACTGTTACATGTTAGAATTAATATTTGGGTTATCAGGTCAGGGCCCATTAACCCATTAGCCTATTACCCATATGTACTCCTATATAAACCCATGTTAATGAATGAAAGTGGTAGGCTCTCTCATTTTTCACTTCTAACATGGTATCAGAGCCCTAACCCTAACTCCTGAACCCTAGCCGCCAAAAAAACTCACTATAGTCCCAAAACCTAGCCGCCGCCGCCGTCCTTTGTATTCATTACCGTCGTCGCTGCCCTCGAGCCTCGCCGCCGCGGCTTACCATCATCATCCGCTTCTGCCTCATCAGATTCGAGGGCTTCTTCTCCGATGTTATTGAGCTCGGATTTGGGTAAGAGTCGTCGTCGATGAGAGAGAGGAATGAGGGCAGAGAACAGCCATCGACCCATTTATATTCCCGCCACTGCTGCTTCGCTATTTAGCTACCGCCGTAACTTACTCACCGACGTCAGTTCCCTCGCCGTTGGAGCTCGCCGACCCAGATCCAACACTCTGGTGCTCACCGATGTCGTCCTTGCCTTCCTCCAAGATTCTCTTCATCTGCGTTGTAGGAGGGGAGATTGGCTTCGACTCCTTAGTCGCCTCCTTCAATTTTGTCGCCTGGATTTTTTTAGGCTTGGCCTTAGAATTTTTTTATAGCTGTTGTCTATTTGTTTGTTTGAGAGGCTTCTTGTATTTTGTTGGGCCTTTGATTGTGTTGAACCTGGTTGCTTGAGAGAAGTCCTGTATGTTTGGTGATTTGTTTAGTTGATGAGGGTGGAAGAGTCTACATAAATTTTAAAAAAACAACAAAAAAAACCTTTGAGTTAAATACTTAACCTTTGGGTTCCATCTTAACTTTGGAGTTTCGGAGTTTGTGTCATCTTAACCTTCGGGTTCTAACCCGGGTTCTAACCTTCAGGTTCTATTCTAACATTCGGGTTTCTGTTTTAACCCTTCGTGTTCTATTCTAACATTCGGGTTTCTGCTTTAAACCTTCGGGTTTTATACAAGGAGATTGTGATCCTCCTGCTACTGTACTATCCTGTTCTGTAACAATGATAGGATCTGACATCTCTTCTGCTGCAATTTCTACCCTACTACTGCTGATATTTCTGCTCTTAAAGTTGTATTGGGAACCACTGCGAAGTTAAATGACACAAATTATCTTCTTTAGGCTCAGGCCTTTCGCATTTTTATTGGAGCTCAGAACAAATTAGCTCATCTTCTGAGCCCTCCTCCTGCTTCAACTGATCCTACGTATCCCGTATGGATCTCTGCTAATTGTTGTGTGATGACTTAGCTTCTTAACAGCATGGAAGCACAGATAAGTAGTAGTGTCATGTTGTCGACTACTACAAAGGAGATGTGGGATAATTTTAAAATTATGTACGACAATAAGAAGAATGCATCTCGTGTGTTCGAGTTGTATGAACGCATTTTCTCTCTTTAACAGGACGATCGCTCTGTACCTGAGTACTTTGGTGAGCTGAAATGTCTGATCGATGCATCAGTCAGTCGTCACGGATGTACCAATACTGTTGGGATATCGTAGGGACCTTGTAGTGTCCAAGTTCTTGTCGGGTCTAAGTCCCACTTTACAGTCTCAAGTGTGGGGCCGGATATTAGGAGGAGATATTGTTCCTTCTTTAACTGCTACCTTCTCAAGAGTTATGCAGGTAACTACTGGAGATACTGTTGCCTCACTGTCTACTCCGTCTACTCCGTCTCTTGACCAGTCTGTTATGTTCTCCAGACATGAAAAAGGTCGAGATCGTGGTCGTGGACGTGGCGGCGACATAAGGGGAAGGATGAGGCTCTTTTGGTGGAAGACAAATTAACTCGAATAGGAATCTGCATCGATGCCACAATTGTGAAAGAACTAACCATATATCTGAGAAGTGCTGGGAAAAGTTTAGTCGCCCTGTATGGGCTCATATAGCTGATACTACCTCTGTTGCTTCCCCTACTACTACTACTTCCGCTTCATCCACAGTTCAAATTTCTCAGGCTGAGTTTGACCGGTTGCGTCAACTCGATCTCTCTCAGAACAATTATTCTGCTACTCATGCATTCTCTTTAGGTATGGATGCCTACATTACCTCTCCTCACAGATCATGGGTATTAGATTCTGATACTTCTTCTCATATGACTGGTATAAAGGACCACTTTGTTTCCTTAAACCTTTCTGATAAGTTTTCATCAGTCCGGATCACTGATGGGACATACTCTCTAGTTTTTGGTGATGGAGTAATCTATGCTACTTCATTGCTGACTCTTACTGATGTTTTATATCTTTCCAAATTTCCTATTAGTTTACTGTCCATCAGTCAATTCACAAAACATAACTGTAAAGTTACTTTTTTCCTTCTCATTGTGTTTTCAGGACCTAGCAACTGGGATGAAGATTGGTTCGAGACATGAGGGAGGAGACATGTACTATTTGGATGACAATACGCCCACTACTGGTCTTGTTGCAGAAAAATCTCATTATTCTTTACTATGACATCAACGCCTTGGTCATTCATCGTTATCAAAACTCCGGTCAGTCATTCCTATCGAGTCTTCTGTTTCTTCTCTAGGTTGTGAGTCTTGTGAACTGGGTAAGCACCATCGTGCTACCTATCAGAGTCGTGTTGATAAACGCAGCAGTTCTGTGTTTGAGTTAGTCCATTCTGACGTTTGGGATCCTTGTATATCTTCTGTAAGAGGTTATAGGTATTTCATTATCTTTGTTGATGACTTCTCTCACATGACTTGGCGTTATCTTTTAAAAGAGAGATCTGAGGTTTCATTTGATTTTGAAATATTTTATAATGAAATCAAAAATCAAATTTCCACCTTTATTCGTATCCTTCGTACCGATAATGCCTTGGAATACATAAAAAATGATATCTCTTGTTTTTGTACAAATATGGGTATTCTCCATCAAACTTCATGCTCTCACACTTCACAATAAAATGAAGTTGCTGAGAGAAAGCATAGACACATTTTAGATGTTGCTCGAATCTTGATGATACATATGAATGTTCTAAAGTATTTGTGGTCTGATGCTGTTCTCAGTGCATGTTTCCTGATCAATAGGATGCCCTTTTCTGTTTTTAATGGTAAAATACCGTTCATCTGCCTTTATCCTGATAAACAGACATTTCCTGTGGTTCCTTGTGTTTTTAGTTGTACCTGTTTTGTTCAAGATTTGTCTCCGAGACTGGATAAATTGTCTCCCCGATCTATTAAGTGTATCTTTATAGGATACTCGTGCACTCAAAAAGGTTATCGATGTTATAATCCATCCACCAGGAGGTATTTTGTGTCCACAAATGTTACTTTTTTAGTCAGTTTCATACTTCTCTTCGGCTGGTTCATCTCCACCTGTCAATCCATCTGTGCCTCTTCCGTCTAGTGCTTCTACTACTGTTCCATTGTCTGCTTTCGTTTCTTCTGCTGATGGATCTTCTACAGGATTACAGGATGCATCTACTGTGCCACCTACACTACCGCCACTACTGACGTATTATCACCGTCCAAAAGTTTATGTCCTTCTCTCTGCTCCAACCGAACAGTCATCTCCCGTTGAAGGTCTGCCTCCTTCTAATCTTTTTGATCTTGATATTCCAATTGCTCATCGAAAAGATAAACAGTCTTGTATTTCCTATGACCGTCTTACTCTCTCGTCTCGTCAGTTTGCTTTGTCCTTGTCCTCTATATCTCTACCCAGGTTATATGAGGAGGCTGTGTTAGTATCTGCTTGGAAACATGTCATGGATGAGGAGATGGATGCACTTGTTTTTAGAGGACCTTGGGGTCGTGTACCTTTTCCTACGGGTGCTACAGTGGTTGGCTGTCAGTAGGTTTATACCTTAAAGTATCGCACAGATGGTTCAGTGGATCGCTATAAAGCTTGTCTTGTTGCTAAGGGTTATACTCAAACCTATGGGATCGACTATCTTGAGATGTTCTCTCTCGTTGCCCGTCTTAATTCTATTCGCTTACTTTTCTCTATGGTTGTTAATCTGAACTGGACCATGTTTTAGCTGGATGTTAAAAATACCTTCCTATATGGTGACTTACAGGAGGAAGTCTATATGAAGCAACCTCCGAGATATTGTTGCACAATGGGAGAATAATGTCTGTAGGCTTAAAAAGGTGATTTATGGTCTCAAATAGAGTCCATGGGCATGATTTGAGAAATTCAGTACTGATATATCTGGTGTCGGTTTTTAAAACATGTCAATCTGATCACTCAGTCTTCATCCGACGCACTAAATATGATTTGGTGATTCTGACAGTATATGTTGATGATATCCTGCTAACTTGGATTGACCTTGCTGCCTTAGCAGAGACTAAGGAGTATCTTTTACGTCATTTTGTGACCAAAGATATGGGAAAACTCAAATACTTTCTTGGGATTGAGATTGCATATCAAAAGAAACGTTTGTTTCTATCTCAAAGGAAATATGTATTTGTTGATATATTAGTATTAGTTAGGGACTTATTTGTAAGTTGTGTAAGGGCCTATATAAAGCCCAAGAGATATCATAATGAATTAGGGTTTCAATTCAACATGGTATCAGAGCCAAACCCTAGCCGCCAACCCTCCTAGCCGCCGCCCCAATCAGCTCAAACCCTAGCCGCCAACCCTCTTAGCCGCCGCCACAATCAGCCCCTTCCAGCCCCCCCTTCCGCCTCCTGCAGACCCCCACAACCAGCCCCCCTTCCGCCTCCTGCAGACCCCACAACCAGCCTCCCCTTCCGCCTCCTGCAGACCCCACAACCAGCGCCACAATCAGTCCCTTCCAGCCCCCCTTCCGCCTCCTGCAGAACCCCACAAGCAGCCCCCCCAAGCAGCCCCCCCACCCCCATGGTAGCCCCCCCAACAGCAGCCCCCCCCCACGGCACCCCCTACAGCAGCACCCCCCCTTCGTAGCAGCCCCCCCACCCCTCACGGCAGCCCCCCCACAGCAGCCCCCCCACAGCAGCCTTCCCCCCCACGGCAGCCCCCCCACAGCAGCCCCCGACCCCTTCTAGCCGCTGCCACCTCGAACCCACCTATTGCATCCTGTCGAACCTCGAGTTTGGCATGGATTCCCTCGACTCAGTCCTCGAACTGATGACAGGAAGAGTATATATCTCACAACGATGAGATATATAACTGTTTTTGGTTCTTGTTTCCTCTGAGAAACAAGAATTTGTTTGAGATCCTACTCTTGTTGTGCAGCAGAGGTGCTGTCGAAATTTTTACTACACACAACAAGGGTCGGAAGAGAAGGTGAACAGGTGGTGGGTCTGAAGCCTATTCGATGGAGGAGATCATCAAGAAGTTGAACCCTGCGGAGGTGTCAACTTTGATGAAGCTAATGAAGTTGTCGGCTGGTGAGAGCGCGACAAAACCATCGAAGAAGTTGGAGCTTCCGACCATCGATCTGAAGCTGGATGGACCTAGTACGTACCTGAGCTGGTCACGGCGGGTGAGATATACCCTTGCAGGGAGGAATCTGAAGGGTTATCTGACAGGAGAGGTGACAGAGCCGGAGGGGGACTCAGAGGGAAGAGATGAGTGGAAGTCCACTCATATGTTGGTATACATCTGGCTTCTCAACTTGTTGGTCCCGACGATCGCCGCCACGGTGGATGGCATTGAGAAGGTGAAGGACGTCTGGGAGAAGTTGAGGAGGACATATGATGGAGTGGGGAATAACCTGAGGGTATTCCAGATTAAAGGAGAGATCGACGCTACAGTCCAGGGAGAGAGGACTGTACAGGAATATGCTACAAAGTTGGAGCGCCTGTGGCTAGATTATGATCATTTTTTCCCCCAGGCTAGCTGTAATGACCCGGGATGTAAAGAGCGGGAGGCCTTTCTACAGGAGAGGGCTATGGTGTTTCTCAAGGGATTGACATCAGAGTTCGCTCAGCGAATCGTATTGCTGCTAGCTCAGCCGAAGATTCCCACGCTTGAGGAGGCTGTTTCTACTATGATCCAAGAGGAGACTCGCATTCGGCTGCAGGCGGGGACAGGTGGACTTCCTGTGGTGAAGTCAGCACTGACAGCCTCTAGCTACACTGGATCTAGGGGAGAGACCCGACAGTGCTACAACTGCGGTGCGGTGGATCATCTAAGACATGCTTGCACCAAGCCATCCAAGAAAGGAGATTCGGATAGACGTGGACAGTTCGGAGGTCGTGGTCGTGGCCGTGGGGGTCGACGAGGTGGAAGAGGAGCAGGGAATCGGGCGAATCTGACGGTAGCAGAGGAAGAAGAAGCTGAGGTGGCCTTTACAGAGGAGGATCGTGCTCTCCTAACGATACTCAGAAAAAAACAGTAAGTAGCAGGGGATGGAGACTTGAGGAGTGGGATTGAGGAGGCATCCACTTCGTTCTTCGCCAGAGGCAACACTGCTACCTATGCTCATTCGACCAAAGGTACTGATGATATACATGCTCTTGCTTCTATGTCTCCCAACAGATCATCAGAGTGGATAGTCGACTCCGGTGCGTCTCGTCATGTGACAGGTAATGCTAGTGAGTTCTCATCATATACTCACTTAGCATCACCTGATAGTATTCAAAGAGCTGATGGTACATTTCAGCCGGTGGTTGGTAAGGGTATAGTCGATTGTACTGGTGCTGTAACTTTGTCCAATGTTTTGCATGCTCCTTCCTTTCCAGTCAATCTTTTATCCATTAGTTCTATCATCCTCCAACTAAAATGTATTGTTTCTTTTGATATTCCCAAGGTGATCTTTCAGGAGAAGGGGACAGGACGGAGACTTGGGACTGGCACATGGCGTAATGGACTGTGGTATCTGGATCGTGAAGGGCTAGATTCAGCTTTGGTGTCAATGGTAGAGAGAGCAGGAGTAGAATCTGAGATGAGTGCTGAGAGTGTGTTGATACTTCATCACAAACGCTTGGGACATACTTTTTTCGGTGTTTTAAGTAGGTTGTATCCATCTTTATTTGAGAAAGTAAATAAAGAAAAACTTGTGTGTGATGCATGTAAGTTGGGAAAGCTTACTAGAAGCTCTTATGTTAGTTCTGATCATAGGAGTTCTCATGCATTTGATATGATACATTCAGATGTGTAGGGGCCATGTTCCACAAGTTCTATGAATGGATACAAGTATTTTGTTACCTTCATTGATTGCTTCTCTCGCGTTACTTGGTTATACCTAATGAAGAATAAGAGTGAAGTGTTTGGCTGCTTTCAAAACTTTCATAGGAATGTTCAGACTCAATATGGAGCAGTGGTGAAGGTATTGAGATCTGATAATGGGACAGAGTACACCAACAGAGTGTTTGGAGAATACTTGTCATCTCAGGGAATACAACACCAGACTACGTGCCTATACACACCAGCTCAGAATGGGGTAGCAGAAAGGAAGAACAGACATCTTTTAGAGGTTGCTAGAAGTATGATGATCTCCATGAATATCCCAGAAACATTATGGGAGCAAGCAGTGTTGACTACAGCGGCGCTGATCAACAGAATACCCTCGAGAGTACTGGATTGGAAGTCTCCGTGTGAGACGTTAAAAGGAGATAATGGTGGGATTCTTCCACTAAAAGTATTTGGTTGTGTGTGCTTTGTGAAGGATAACAGACCATCAGTCGGGAAGCTTGCCCCTAGAGCGGTGAAGTGTATTTTTGTGGGATATTCTGCTACTCAAAAGGGATATGTTTGCTGGAGCCCGGTGGAGAAAAAGCTGTTCGTAAGTATGAATGTGTACTTTCGTGAATTTGAGCCATATTACACATAGAAGGTACCCTCATCTATTAGTGACTCGCCCAATACTGAAAGTATGAGGCGAGAATGGGAGAATGGTGAGAGGCAAGATAATATGGAGAAATCCATTTCTCTAACAATTCCTTGGGAAGGAGAATTGGTTGAGGAGGAGCAGGAGAATAAAGAAGAAGATGATAAGGAGACAAGAGGTGTTAGGCTCACGGCTCAGGGGGAGCTACTTACCTATAGTAGGAAGGGGAAGCAAATTACAGAAACAGTACCTATAGTGCCACTAGTGCCAAGTCCCTTATCAACGTCTGTCCCGACTCCTGAGACACCTACACCACCATCAGATTTCTCTCAAGGTGATATCATTCCTCTCCTTACTCCTCCCACACCAATATCAGTACGGAGGACTACTCACAGTAATGCGGGACATCCTCCCGATAGATATGGTTGGGATCTTGCCCAGTTTGTATCATATTCTAATATCCACCCTGCACATGGAGCATTCATTGCATCATTGGATTCTGTTACTGTACCTAACAATTGGCAGGTTGCTAAGAAGGACCCAAAGTGGAAATCGGCTATGCACGAGGAGCTAGAGGCCCTTGAGAAGAACCGCACTTGGGAGTTAGTAAAACTACCAAAAGGGAAGAGAGCAGTTGGATGCAAGTGGGTCTTCACTGTGAAGCAGAATCCAGATGGACAGGTTGAGCGCTACAAAGCTCGTCTGGTGGCAAAAGGATATAGTCAGACATATGGCATCGACTACGATGAGACTTTTGCACCGGTGGCAAAGATGAGCACTGTTCGGACCTTAATCTTTCTGGCAGTAAATGGTGGATGGAAACTACACCAACTAGATGTGAAGAACGCATTCCTTCATGGAGATCTAGTGGAGGAAGTATACATGGAGATACCACCAGGATTTGGTACAGATCAGACAGTGGAAAAGGTCTGCAGATTGAAGAAGTCTCTCTATGAGCTAAAGCAGTCTCCTCGTGCTTGGTTTGACAGATTCAGGAGGACTATGATTGGTATGGGATACCAGCAGATCAGCGCCGATCATACCGTGTTCTTTCGAAGAAGTGGAGGTCACATCACCTTGCTTTCAGTATATGTGGATGATATGATTATTACAGGGGATGATGAGAAGGAGATTGCCCAACTCAAAGTGAGACTGGGTAAGGACTTCGAGGTGAAAGATCTTGGCTTGCTTAGATACTTTCTTGGAATAGAGATAGCTCGAGGAGCGGAGGGGATCGTCCTATCCCAGAGAAAATATGCACTGGATCTTCTCAAAGAGACAGGAATGTTAGGATACAAACCTGCAACTACACCGATCGACCAAAAGTCTAAGCTGGGTGCTGAAGCTGGAGAACCAGTTGACCGTGACAGATACCAAAGGCTGGTGGGCAGGTTGATCTATCTGTGTCACACACGTCCCGATATCTCTTTTACAGTAAGCGTGGTGAGTCGCTACATGCATGATCCAAGTAAGGGTCATATGGACGCAGTGTACCAGATTCTAAGGTATTTGAAGAATGCCCCCGGAAAAGGGCTAATCTTCAGGAAGAATGAACACATGAGCATTAAGGGCTATTGTGACTCTGATTGGGCTAGTTGTGCTGATGACAGGAGGTCCACCTCAGGATACTGCATCTTTATAGGAGGTAACTTAGTCTCGTGGAAGAGCAAGAAGCAGTCGGTGGTGGCGAGATCGACAGCTGAGGCAGAGTATAGAGCTATGGCCTTAGGAGTTGCTGAGTTGCTATGGTTGAAGAGTATGCTGGTAGAGCTGAAGCTGGATCAAGGAGCTAAGATGAAGTTATGGTGTGACAACAAGTCAGCCATCAGTATCGCCAACAACCCAGTGCAGCATGATAGAACCAAACACATCGAGATCGATAGGTTCTTCATCAAAGAGAAGTTGGATAGTGGACTACTGGAGCTAAGTCATGTTTCGACTAAGGATCAGGCAACAGATTGTCTGACTAAAGGACTTAGCTCAGTAGATATGATTAGAGGATGTGACAAGATGGGCTTAGTAGATATCTTTCGCCCATCTTGAGGAGGAGTGTTGATATATTAGTATTAGTTAGGGACTTATTTGTAAGTTGTGTAAGGGCCTATATAAAGCCCAAGAGATCTCATAATGAATTAGGGTTTCAATTCAACAGTATTGGACTTGTTAGAAGAAATAGGTCTTTTGGGGTGTAAGCCAGCAAGCACTCCAATGGAGGTGAATGTGGATCCGTGACGTGATAATAGTCCTCTCTTAGATGATGCAGATCAATATAAGAGAATGATTCACAAGTTGATCTATCTTACTGTGACCACGTCTGATATTACTTTTGCAGTGGGAGTACTGAGCAGATTTATGCATAAACCTAGAGAGGTTCACTGGACTGCTGCTCTGAGGATTTTAGCTTATGTTAAAAGTTATCCTGAAAAAGGATTATTATATAAGAAACATGGATATTTACACATCTCTGTCTTTTCTGATGCTGGGTATATGGGAGACATAAGAGATAGGAAGTCTACTTCTGGATTTTGCACATTTATTGGCGGAAATCTGGTTACTTGAAGGAGCAAGAAACAAGATGTTGTTTCTTAATCTAGTACAGAGGCAGAATACAGAGCTATGGCTCACACTGCATGTGAGATGATAGAGTTGCAAAAGCTGTTGATAGAGCTTGGTTTTACTCAGTCTGGACCTATGCCTATGCATTGTGATAACCAGTCCGTTATCTATATTGTAAAGAATCCAATATTTCATAAGAGAACTAAGCACATTGAAGTTAATTGTAATTTTGTTAGAAATGCTTGGGAAAAGAAAGTGATCTCTCTTCATTTCACTCCATCTTCAGAACAGTTAGCTGACATTCTCACTAAAGCTACATCACCTAAGGTGTTTTTCATTCTATGTAACAAGCTGGACATGGTTGATATATATGCTCCAGCTTGAGGGGGAGTGTTAGAATTAGTATTTGGGTTATCGGGTCAGGGCCCATTAACCCATTAGCCTATTACCCATATGTACTGCTATATAAACCCATGTTAATGAATGAAAGCGGTAGACTCTCTCATTTTTCACTACTAACACTACACATAATAGAAAGAATGTACTAGCTAATCCCCTCTTATACAAAGAATCAAACATCACCTGCCCATATCATTCTCTCTCTGTGTAGTCATTACGTTTCTATATATTGATGTATTCAACTATTTAGACACGCAAGCACCTCAGAAGTAATGAATTGAACACCACACCTCAATGAACACAACCACAGGAAACAAAAATTCAACAGACAAAGTTATGAATTAAACACAACCCATTAATCAAATTCCGTCCTACGAACAAAACTCATATCACAAAAACCCAACAAATTCTGACAAAAAATAAACGAACCCATCACCTTCTCCACATCCAAGCTTGGCCCCTCTGTAACGGGTTCGGGTCCTCAAGAACTCCAACAGAGTAGTTGAAGGGTCTATTTCACTTAGCTCAAATCTCTCTCCGTTCACAGCAAAAACCAGCTTCCCCTTCTTCCCCTCCTCCTCAATTTCCCCCATTTCCTTCCAAATTTCGCGGGGGTCTGGGGCTCAACTGATAGCGGTGTGTTTATATCGCGACCCATTTGATTTATTTATTGAAGAGGAAGTCCACTGGGGATGACGGTGGATTTATTTATTTTAAGTATTATCGTCAGAGCTGAGGTAAGATGTTGGAAACTTTTGGAGCTCATGATTATTTAGTGGATTTGTTGGAGAATTTGCGGTTTGGATACAAGAACTGCTGCACCACAAAAAACAACCGTTGGTGGCAGAGGGGCAGCTGGACCAGTGCGGGTGTTTTTGGTAGAACCCTCAAAATTGGTCGAGGGCGGGTCCGGGCTAAAAGTTTTGAGATAAATTGGTTCTTTTTTGAACTAGGAGAGTGGTGGTTAAAATAAAAATTTTTAAAAACAATCCAGTTTTAAGTTTTTTGTCTTTTTTTGGCCTAAGAGGAACTGGGAGAGTTTTGGTTCAGTTTTTGCCGATTAAGAAATAAACACAAAACTAGACCAAGTTTAGTCTTGACCCAGTTTTAAGGGTTTGTGGGAGACACCTTTATTTATCTTAGGTTTCTCATAGAATCTTTTGAACTCTCAACTTTTCTAGTTTGGACCTTCACTACATGTAATTTGCAAATAAATGATACTTACTTGAGAGTAAAATCATAATGTATGAGGTTAAATAAGAAAACCTTAAAGTTTCAGTGACAAATGACAAAAATTAAAAAAAAAATTCTCTAAGAAATATTATAGTTATTTGCATCTCATAATGTAGGAGGTTCAATAAGAAAAACTTAAAGTTTAAGTAAGTTTCATGAGACACCCAACATTCAGGAGGTTACATGAAATAAACAAAGTTTAGAAGGGTTCTGCGAAATCCCCCAAAGTTGAGAGGGTTTTGTGATTTTAACTCATTTTCTTTATCTAAGTCACTGCTCGATTATGATCCAGTCAAAACCACATTCACTTTCCGCAACGGATTTGGTTAATTTTGCATGTGTCGCTCAAATCTTTTATTCCTCAAATGTTCATATTTGTCAATTTTTACCTTCAAAATAATCTCATCTACCCTTAAGTTAATCTTAATTAGATTTCTAAGAGAGGCAAAAATCTCATTTCAGCATTATCTTTGCGTTTCTTGAAAATATTTAGAAAATTTTGAAGTAAGAAAAGAACAGTGAGGGTTTATTACCGTGTTATTGACGGTGGTCGAATGATGATAATGACTCTCTTTGTTCTAGATTAGATCCAACAGATAAAACAAAAAAAGGAAGAAGAGAGTACATACACTTACTAGTGAAAGACGAGTAATAAATCTATTTAGACATTTAACATATATCTAATATATTTATTAGTTGGAAGATTAAGAGGCAATTGAAAGGTTACCTGAAATTAGAGAATAAGATTTACAATAAATGAAAATGTGATAAATAAATATCATAAATTCTATAAGTAAAAACGTTTTCTTTTTCTTTTTCCTTTTGTTTAGACAAAAAGTAGGGCAAGAAAATATATTACTAGTAGAAAGTGCAAAAATAGTTATTAAAATCCCGATTATTATGTTAAGAAAGGCTATTTCGTTTTGTACTAGTAGCATTAACTATAGCATGTTTTTTTTTGATAATATTTTGGTACTGATATTAAAATGATAAGTAAACCTCCATACCTCAAGGCAGAATAAATGGTCTTATATAGTTTTTGCTCTTATATTTGAATGATTGAAAGAGTAAATCCCAAAATTAGGATATTATTAATTTTCTTTTTGTGTTACTATATTTGTGAATGTGGGATGGTGGGACAAGAGATGGTAGAACCCCCCATGCTCACCCATGCTCTCCATGCTTCCCCCATGCTCACCCATACTCTCTTGTCCCCTCTTCTTTGCCTATAAATAGGAGAGGTGAGGAAGAGAGAAGTGGTGGGGAAGAAAAGAAAAAAGTAGTAGAAGAGTGAGTGAGAAGAGAAGAAAAAGAGAGAGCTTATGAGTTGTACAAATTTGATATTCTCCTCATAGTGAACTCTCCCCGTGGACGTAGGCAAGTTTGCCGAACCATGTAAATCTCATGTATTAAACTGTGTGTTGGCTATTGCTTGTAGGTTCTCTCGACATTCAGTCCTAGAACTGTTGAGAGGAAGAGTGTATATCTCACTTTGTTGAGATATTTTACTTCTGTTCATGTTTCCTTTGTGAAACGGGAATGTAGAGATTGTCTTGAGCTTTTGTGAAAACAAAAGTCAGGGATTTCTCTCGGGTGATATCGCTTCCGCGTCGTGAGAGCGTGACTTTGCACTCAACAATTGGTATCAAAGCCCTTTATTCAGATTGTATGTGGTAAAATTTCTGATCTGAGGTGGTGCTTGATTATTGTGCGATAAACATAAGGTATTTGTTGAAATTCCTGAGAAAAGCGATTTTATTAATACAAGCGGAGAATAACGTCTACAAGTAAAATAGTTAAAGTTGGAAAGTACGAGATTAAAAAATTTAATGGGAAAATGAATTTTCCTATTGGAGGATGCAAATGAAAAATTCGCTGATTTTGCAAAAATTACACAAGACTTTAGTAGGAAAAAAGAAGAAGCACAAAGATATGTCCGATGAGGATTGGGAAGAGTTAGATCTCGAAGCACAAGCGTCGATGTCACGCCCCGCTTCCAAAAATACCCCAGAATCGGAACGTGAACAAGCCCGTGACGTATTAGATTGAGAAGAAATATACATTATCTTTTTTTTTCTTTTTTTCTTCTCAATCCAATACGCTAAGCGTCTGGAAATAAATATAATGCGAAGTCACAAGTCCCCGATCACAATCAGCAAGAATATAATAGACAAACTCAGAATAAAAGAATACATATCATATCACAAATGAATATCATCCAAGACGTAATGATACGGGTCAAACATGCCCTTATACAAAACTATCTAAATGAAATACTGGAGAATATAAAAATACACTGATCAAATGGAAATAAAGGGTAGTACAAAAGAAAACCGATGACCAATAACTACACTTCAGCTCCTTCCACTAGGCACTCCTGCTGAGAATCCTCTGGCTCCTGATGATCTCCCAGCTGAACCTGTTCTTCCTCTAAGTCTGACATACACGAGAGAAAACAGGTGTACGTCAGCGTGTATGGCACACGGCAAGACCCGATCCCACAAAGAAAATAGAACCAATGAAAATCCAATGCGACAAACGATACGATAACAGAAACAACAAAAGAACATACAACTGAAATCCACAAATCAACATGAAAACACTACTAAAACATGATAACATAAAGCATCCAAAATCGATCAGGTAACGAGATCATGCAGCTGGCGATCAGTCTAATCATCCTAGTAACAGGGCATACAAAAGATGAAATTAATACCTAAAAATCTACAACAAGAGACGTAGTACGTCGAGCAAAATAATCCAAACAAGGAAACCCTCATGTATATACCATATGTCTCAAATTATAGATAATTAAATATTAATTCCGATCTATGTATAAAAGAAATACAACTGATCTATATCTCACAAGACTAACAAAGTCCACCACAAGACACTCAAGCATATTATTCTTGTTTTACATGTTATTTGAATTGGGAAAGAATATTTTGATGTATATAATCGGGTCCCCGTAAAGTCGTCCGGGGGCCGCCTTCAAGTCAAGTACTGGCCCTCTGGCCCATGCATAACACTCACGATATCATGATAACAAGAAAGCGATGTGCCCGTTTATATACATGTTATATCCTCCGTCCAATTCCCATTTATAACCCCATGTTTGTCATATTAATTACGTAACTGTACATGAAATATTGTGCACTAGCCACGGAGTTACCGTGGAACGACTTCTGTAAAACTATGAACATAACCGTGACCCACAACACGTCTGATCAAGAGTGCATCGTCTAGTCAATGCTATAATAATAATAATCAAGGAAACCTCATACCGGGATATCGATATCGAGGGAACTCGGGACTCCTCACATCGGGATATCGATGTCGAGCGAGTATAGCCATGTTTTGAAGCACGCTTATAAATCATACTTTTAACAGAAATCGTCTTCATGTACAGTCTCTCCTATTGGATAACAATTAGGTGATAACAACAAGCTTCCACACATCTATTCATATCAAGCAATCCCACGCAGGTAATACTATATCACAGACTAATCTAATTAATTAACTCATACCAGATCTAAAAATTGAATTGCGAGTCACATAATAATTTACGATAAAACTAAGAATTAAAATAAAATAATCAAGGTTCGGGATCTTGCCTCGAGTTTTGTCGAACGAATCGACGCGCGAAACTACGGTGGGGTTGTTGACGACGAGCGGCGGATCTGAGACGTCGACGGAGGGTGGTGCTGGAGGTGAAGGCGTCAGCGTCACTGGCTACAAGGAGGAGTGGGGCTGACGACGCTGGGGAAGGTCGGAGAAGGGCTGCAGGGGGAAAGGTCGGCTGAGGAGGCAGCGGGAGATGGCTGATGGTCGGATCTGGGCAGCGGCAAGGAGGAGGAGGCTGCAGGGGGTTGTCGGGACCGGTTGAGGTGGCTGGAGGCGGTGAGGGTAGCTAGAGGTG
The DNA here is from genome assembly GCA_022839385.1 of Asparagus kiusianus. Lineage (NCBI taxonomy): Eukaryota > Viridiplantae > Streptophyta > Magnoliopsida > Asparagales > Asparagaceae > Asparagus > Asparagus kiusianus. Next base: position 16,436 of record BQKN01001098.1, read on the forward strand.
GACGGCGACAGAGCGGGGAGAGGTGTAAGAGGAGGCTGGGGCGCTGGGGGCGAGCGGGCGATGCACAGCGACGAGGAGCTCGTTGGCGGTGGCTCAAGCGGGGTGAGGCCGAGCGATGTTGGTGGGTGTTCGCGGGTCTGAGGCTAGCAGGAGAGGATGGAGGCGGATCTGGGCTTGGGACGGCTGAGCGGCGAACAGGATGGCGGCTTAGCCCGCCGGCGATGGGTAGAGGAGGAGATGGCGCTGGTGGGGGAGAGTGAACAGAGAGGGAGAGGCGCCTGATGAATTTGGGTAGGAGGAGAGAGGGTGTTATATTAACATATATATATATATATATATATATATATATATATTAGGGTTTAGGGTTAAGGTTTAAAACAAAAATAATTAAAATAAAATAGTTAAGGGTATTTAAAAATTAAAATAATTACATAATAATTATCTACAAATAAAAACGTGCATGTTGTGCTAATACAACAGTTGATACGAAATAGTTAAAATATACCCATATGTATAATTAAACAGAAATAATTAATAATAAAAATATATTTACTTACATTTAAAATCATATAATTATGGGATAATTATATACATGGTAAAACGTACCAGTTGTACTAATACTACTGATAATACGCAACAGTAGAAATAGTACAAGAAATTATACAATAATACGTAATTAATAATACAACGTATTATACAAGAATATACATAATAATAATAGTAATACCGTGTATTATCAAAATAACATGTAACAGCATCGATAACGCAACAGATAAATTCCATAAATTTTTATCGCATAAAATTAATTTATAAATATTAATATCATTTAAATAAAAATAAAACTTAGACTTTAAATCATAGAAAATTGTAGAAATTCAAGAAAAATACAAATACTCTTTTAAAAATCACAATTTAAATATTTTAAAATACTTAAAAAATTATTTTAACTAGTATCAAAAATTCATGGTCCTTACAGTCGATTATCCTATGCCTTGAGAGGGATGTTGCTTTCTTGGTAGATGGAGAGGAAATGGTTGCGGGCGTGTGATCAAAGTTAGAGAGTACTTTCATGACGAAGAGTCTAACAAATCGAATCTACTTAAAATCCAAATTATATACTTACAAAATGAAGGAAGACTCGTTAACCCGAGAGTACATCAACAAGTTCGATAGAATCATATCGGATTTGAAGGGCATTGATGTGACAATAGAAGATGAGGATCAAGCACTTCTGTTACCTTTTTCTTTACTGAAGTCTTATGAGAACTTGGTACAAATATTGATTCTTGTAGGAGACAATTTGACGATAGATGAGACTAGAACGATACTTTTGGCTGATGATCTTCGGAAAATTGTAACTAGTGACATGGCCACTAGTGGTAACAAGGAGCAAGCTCAGGGACTATTTGCTAGAGGAAGGGGCAATGAGCGAGGAAAATACAAGGGAGGAAAGTCTAGATCGAAATCGAGACCTCTTGCCGGAAGGGCGTGTTTCAAATGCGGTAAGCTAGGGTATTTTAAAGTTGACTATCCTAATAAGAGAGTAGGTGGGAAGAAGACCAATAACAAGACTGAGAGGAGAGAATGTAAGGAAGAAGTGAGCTATGTTTCAAAGGAAGGGAGCGAGAAGGAATGCTATGTCGTCACGGGTGGCGATGATATCTTCAGGAAGTGGATTCTTAATTCAAGTTGCTCTTACCACATGTGCCCAAACAGGAAGTGGTTTACTACCTACAGAAGCATTGATGGTGGAACCGTATTGATGGGGAACAACCATGCTTGTAAAATGATAGGGCTAGGTAATATCAAGATCAAGATGCATGATGGAGTGGTCCGAACCTTGACGGATGTGAGGCACGTTCCCGACTTACGGAAGAATCTTATCTCAGTTGGTGCATTGGACTCCGGTGGTTGCAGGATTGTTACAGAGAATGGAGTGAAGAAGGTTGTTCGGGGTTCCCTAGTAGTGATGAAAGGTGATCGTCATGGTAATTTATACACTCTCTCAGATTCGACGGTGACGGAAGATGTAGCGGTTGGAACTGAAAGAAGTAGTGGAGATCCATGTGAGCACACATGATAATCATATTTTATTACAATTTTATACCCTCATTATCTATTTTATATGAATAAATATACCACTAATAATTATTTTTATCTTTAATTGCAGGTTAATGAAGAATAAATCTCAAAAATCCCTTCTCTCAATAAAGCCCACGAATTAATGAAAAACATCAGCAAAAGTTCAAAGAGGAAAATGATTTTAGAGTTGAAGCCAAAAGCAAAAAAATCAAGCCATAAAGAACTGAAGCCCATGAAGCCAAATAAATTCTTTCAATATTTAATGAAGTATAAGCCCAAAATGCCAAGAAAATGTCCACGACCCAAGCCCAAGAACAAACACAAGATGAAGCTTCGGACAATAATTGCAGCATATTGGGCATCGATGCCCGCATCGATGCCTGCATCGATGCTGGTATCAATGCCATCGTCATTCTGTTACGAATCTAAGGTTGAAATTCATGGTTTTTGGATAAGATTTCGATCCAAGGGCTCTTATTCACTGATGTTTACTATAAATAGGGGTAGAGAGTGAGGGGTTAAGAGTGTGAAAATTTTTGTAACTCTTTTTTGGAGAGGAGGGCTACTCTTAATTGAGAAGGCCTTTCAAATTTATAACTTTTTGTTACAATTAATAAAATAATTTTTTCACCACTTTAAATTTTTCTCTTCTTCTCTTTGTTGGATGATGAAGATGAAGATGAAGATGGAGATTAATTTGAAGGTTTGTTTTTCTTATTTCTCTTTTATTGCTTATTAGTTTAGATTTATTTTCATGCTTGTAATTAGGTTTTATTTTCTTGTTTAAATAGCCAAGAGGCTAGAACCCTCTTGCCTTAAATTTATTTCATACTTATAGATTAGATTTATTTCATGCTTATAGAGTAGATTTATTTTCTTATCTTTAATTCTTGTAATTTATTTTATAGTTTAGATTTTGCAATTTATTTTGTAGTTAGATTTTAATTTCTTGAACTATTCACCTTGAGGCTAGAACCCTCTTGGGTTTAGTTTTTTTTTTTTTGTTTATTTTCATTTTGTTTGATTCGCCTTTAGGCTAGAACCCTCTAGGGAATCACCCTTTTCTAAGAAGTGAGTTCAATTGTAGATTACCCATATCTATAATTAAATGCACCATCTTTAATTTCTTGCATTTTCTTTTATTCTTGAATTTTGTTAATTTCTTGTATTTTCTTTTATTCTTGAATTTTGTTCTTCATTCTTGACTTTTTTATTTGTTTCTTGATTTTATTCATTTTTCCTTCTTGCCTTATTGATCACACTCATTCTTTGTCACATCCACTCTCACTTACATTTTGCGCCACTTTACACACTGTCACTTTCACTCTCATTATCTCTCCACAATCATATTTATTCATCACTCCTATTTGTCACGCACACAACATAAGAACCAATTTTATATTTTCTCCTACAAAAACACCTTTCTCGTGGGATCGATATCTTTATACTATAACTTGACACGGTTGTGCACTTGCAACCTTTTTGGTACATGTTTATGCCGCATCAAGTTTTTGACGCCGTTGCCGGGGAAGGTGCTTAAATAGGTTTTAATTATTTTGGTTCTTTAACTTGTGTATTTATTGTGAAGGAAACGCTTGGAGCTTGAAGATCGCGGATTAGAGAACTAGGATTTGAAGATTTGCTTTCGGGTAAGTCTTCTTTCTAGCGTTTTCAATTCCACCTCTTTTAGTTAGCTTCACAATTAGAGACAATTAGGATTAAAAAAAGATTTATTTTTGTTGACCATAATAAAATCCATCTTTCACTTGGACATTAACTAACAAGATAATAAACTCAAACAATGTTCCCCCTTCTCATAGTTGTTTGATTATTAACCCTAATAAAAATATAAAGATTTTATTTTATCATCCTTTTTAGTCACTTTTAATTTTTAGGGTTGTATTTCATATAGTGTAGGAATTCACCAAAGTGATTGTAGCACTTGATTTGGCACATACTTAAAACATTCTTAAGGGAAAAACCCCTAATCAAGATAAGGTAAGGGATTTCATCACCCTTTTCTTAGCCCACAAATCACTAATTCCTCACTTCACAAACCCAAGCCTTCTAAAACTCATTAGACGTTGACTCCTAAGGATTCGAGCTCAATAAAGAACAAGAAATCCTTAAGTGAACCAGTTTAAGTTTTCTCAGATTAGTTGGTGTCTAAGGCAAGGTTTAGGGGTTGCGTAAAGCGCTCCGCAAAGAAAGAGGTACTTAATTGATCTTTGATCACCCTCTAGTACTATCCTTACCTGGCTAACTACCTGAGTAAAACTTTAATCTTTTCACTGTAGGAGTTTTTGGTTAGGAGCTGGTCTAGTGAGTTAGGCTAAACCCTAGAATTAGAGTGATTGAAAAGTGATTGTTTTGATTTGTTTTAGTTAGGATTTTTCTTTATCATTTTCTTCTCATAAAAAAACTAATTTTTTTCTCTCTTTCTTTATAAAAAAAATAAAAAAATAAAAAGAAATAGTTTTGGTGTATGCAACAGTGGATTAGAGATAATACACGTCGATTAATTCGCTTTTAACTAATCATAGAAATGGAGCATCGTAATCCACCCGTTCTTCATGATTTGTGCTATCCCATTAGGAATGCAATCCCCTCTTGCATTAGGCTCCCCAAAACAAATGGAATAAATTTTGAGCTTAGACCGCATTACATAAACATGCTTCCCAAATTTCTTGGAAATAAAACAGAAGATGCATATATTTTTTTCTCGGAATTTGAGAAAGTATGTATTATGATAAAAATGAGAGAATTAATAGAAGATGCGATCAAACTCAAATTTATTCCATTTGCTCTCAAAGACAAAGCAAAAAAATGGCTGTATAGCTTACCCGTAAATTCCATCACTACGTGGGAGGAATTTATCATCGTTTTTCTTAAGAAATTTTTTCCTATCCATAAAACGGTGAAGCTAAGAAACAGTATCATGAATTTTAAGATTGTCTCGGGAGAATCCTTTTGGAAGTATTTTGACCGGTTTAAAGATCTTCTCATCCAATGTCCTCATCACGGTTTAGAAAAATGGCGATTGTGCCAAATAATTTATGAAAGATTAGATTATTCTGCAAAAACTTCCTTAGAATCAATGTGTCACGGGGATTTCATGAGGAAAAATGCTGATGAAGCTTGGGAGTTTTTAGAGAGTCTTTCTGAAAAAACCATGCAATGGGAACACTGTGATGACCGAGTGTCATCTGTTCCCCAACCCAAATCCAATGGTATTTCCTTAGAGTCGAACATTGCATCTGAAGCTAGGATGGCCACAATCATGCGTAGGTTAGAAGCTTTAGAAATCAAGGAAAGAGCCTCGGCTCAAATCAATCAAGTTTCAGCCTCAAGATGTCACAACTGTTTGTCACCATCTCATATTTCAGAAGAATGTCCTCTCTTAGGAAATAATCAGCCATTAGGATAGGTTAACGCTGCATTCTAGCATTCTGCAAATGATCAATTATCTTCAACCTACAATCCAGGTTGGAGAAATCATCCTAACGTTGCATGGAATCAAGGAAATTCTCCCGGAACTCAAAACTTTACACCCGCTTCAACCCAACATTTTCCTAGGGGAAACACAGTTCCTTTCAATTCTCATTCACAATATTAACAACCCAATCTGCCATATCAAAATCAGTCTCCTCTTCATCAAGCTGTAATTCAGACTCCTCACAATCCAGATCAGGATAAACGTCTCAATGTCTTGGAAAGGGGTTTGGAAACCATAATTAAGGCCTCCACTCAAACCACGAATATGTTGACTCAAACGTCCAGCACTCTGAATTCATTTATGCAATCAACCGGACAAATGCTCAATTCCAACACTCAAGCTATAGCTAGATTAGAATCCCAGCTTGGTCAACTAGCTAGTGCCGTGAGTGAAAGAGAGAAAGAAAATTTTCCGAGTCAACCCATGGTCAACCCTAAGGACACAGGATGCAGTTCATCCTATGAAGCCCAAGTGAATGCAATCCATTCACTTCGGTCAGGTAGACAGGTCGATAATCAAGTAAGAACTCCTCCAACTCAAACTCTTGATCCAGTACAAATTCCTTCTCCTTCTCCTTCTGATGAATCTATTCAACAATCATCCTCCTCAGATGACCAAGAACCTGAACCCGAACCTGAGCCTGCTTTTGATAGGTTTAGACCAGTTGCTCCTTTTCCAGATAGACTCAGGCTTAGGAAACACTCCCCTCAAGAGGAGAAGATCCTAGAAACATTCAACCAGGTTAAGGTCAATATTCCTCTCTTAGATGTAATTGAATAAATTCCATCTTATGCTAAATTTTTAAAAGAATTATGCACTAAGAAGAGGAGAATAAATGTTCCAAAGAAAGTCTTTTTAGCCGCCAATATCAGTGAAATGCTATCAAATCCCATACCTTTGAAACGTAAAGATTCAGGTTCCCCCATCATTTCATGTATCATTGGTAATACTCACATTGATAAGGCGCTCTTAGACTTAGGGGCCAGTATCAATTTGCTTCCATATTCAGTCTACCAGCAATTGGGTCTAGGTGTACTGAACCCAACCCGCTGCACTTTGCAGTTGGCTGATAGATCTGTCAAGGTCCCTATGGGTGAGTTAGAGGATGTTCTGATTAAAGTTAGAGATTTTATTTTTCAGTAGATTTCGTAGTCTTGAAAACACAGCCCGTTTCCAATCCCAAAAGACAGACACCGGTCATCTTAGGATGGCCATTCTTAGCCACTTCTAATGCTCTCATAAACTGTAGAACTGGTCAAATGAAGCTGTCCTTTGGGAATTTGACTGCTGATCTTAATATTTTTAATCCAGGGGACCAGCCAAATAATCAGCCTCTAGAAATAAATTACATTCAGGAAAGATCAGAAAAAGAAGAAGAAAAGTCTGATTTGAGTTTTGAGAAAATTTTTGATGGAGAGTTAGAGTTTTTAGAAGAAGCAGATTAGGTCTTTGAGAATAAAGAAACTGTGTTAAACATTTGCTGCTTTGAATTAAATTTTGAAGAACTCTTTCTTGATGAACTTAGATTCTTAGAGAATAATCAACAACCAAATTTAACTCTACAGAAGAATTAGTTGTTAGAAAACAAAACTTCACAGTACAAGAGTCTAAGTTCATTAAGAAATGCAAAATACATGACACCAATAATACCTACCTTACTTTGTTGCAAGAATCATTGAACACCTCGAAATACTTAGAATTTCACATTATTGATTATATCATTCTGAATTTATTTAAAATCTGTGGAAGAATTTTTAACAATAATGTAGGATTCAATGTAGAATATGAGCTCTTCGTGTTGAATACTTCATTCTACATTATTTGTTTTGTTTATTTCAAAATAATAAAAAGAATTTATTCTTCTCTCATTTGAGAGTTTCTTGTTTAGTTGTAAAAGAAAAAAAAGAAAAAACAGAAAAAAAGAAAAAAAAGAGAATAATAAATTTTTGATTCTATCCTCCTCAGACCGAAGGTAATTGCAGATTTTTATCAGCTGATCAAATGTAAGTGCTTCACTTCTTATCTGCTTTACTTTGTGTATCATAGAATTTGCATTGAGGACAATGTAAAATTTAGGTGTGGCGGTGGGAATTAGTTAATTTTTCTCTTTGTTTTACATTTTTTGTTACATTTTTGTCATTTTTTTCATTTTTTTTAAAAATTATAAAAATATCGTCACTTGCCAAATTGATAGAGTTATGTAATAATTGATTTATTTGATAAATTTTAAATTTTCTAATCTGTTATTTACTCAAGTTTACCTTTTATGATAACTCTGAATAAAGTTCTTAAGAAATGATTTTCAAAGTAGTATACTTTACTTAAGCCTTAACTTAGATTTTTATTTAAAATAATGGAATACATGCTTAGCTTAGAGTTAAAAATAATTTTTCAAAGTGGCTTGACTTACATATTTTTCAGAATATGTACACATATACATATTAAAAAAATTACAAAAAGAAGAGTGCGAAAAATGGGTACCAAAAAACAAAAAAACTCTTAAATTCAAGGTGATTCTATCTTATAAAGCTTAACCTGATCAAGTAATTAAGCCCATGGAGTATTTCCATACTTAATAACCTAAGCCCAATTGGGTTGAAATCCATTAGCCCAAAACTCGTTAAATGGTCGCTTAGAAAGCCCGTTAAAGTAGAAAAAAATCACCAAGGAAGAAAGAGTTAAAAATAATAATAATATAAAAAATAAAAATAAAAATACTAATAAATGTTTTATATATAATTATATTTGTATATATGGTCTTGGAAAATATTTTAGATCAAGCAACTTGAATATTGTTTTAAACAAAGAGTTAGCATGTTCTTTTCAAAACTTTTAAATTAAATTTCTAAGTTTGGCTTGGTTTTGTATTGCTATAATGAGAAGATTTTCTAGGAAATATACCTTAGAGTTATATATAAAAATGTTTTCTTGAGTAATAACTAGCTTTAATTATCAAGTAAATTTAGTTATTTAACTAACTTCTTTAATTTGGCAAGTTGACCGAATTTTGTGGGTATATTCACTACAAACCCTCACGAGACTACAACTCGTCCACTAGGGTAACCTAGGGGTTTAAAGGCTTGTTGTATGCGCTAAATACAACCGCGATTCCTGCGAAAGTGAGTTAGGTTTTCTTTTAGTTTTCTTTCTTTTCTAGAGGACTAGCAAAAGTTTAGGTGTGGGGGTATTTGATAATCACATTTTATTATAATTTTATACCCTCATTATCCATTTTATATGAATAAATATACCACTAATAATTGTTTTTATCTTTAATTATAGGTTAATGAAGAATAAATCTCAAAAATCCCTTCTCTTAATAAAGCCCACGAATTAATGAAAAACATTAGCAAAAGTTCAAAGAGGAAAATGATTTTAGAGTTGAAGCCAAAAGCAAAAGAATCAAGCCATGAAGAAATGAAGCCCATGAAACCAAATAAATTCTTTCAATATTTAATGAAGTATAAGCCCAAAATGCCAAGAAAATGTCCACGGCCCAAGCCCAAGAACAAACACAAGATGAAGCTTTGAACAACAATTGTAGCATACTGGGCATCGATGCCAGCATCGATGCCCGTCGTCATTCTGTTACGAATCTAAGGCTGAAATTCATGGTTTTTGGATAAGATTTCGATCCAAGGGCTCTCATTCACTGATGTTTACTATAAATAGGGGTAGAGAGTGAGGAGTTAGGGGTGTGAAAATTTTTGTAACTCCTTTTTGGAGAGGAAGGCTACTCTTAATTGAGAAGGCCTTCCAAATTTGTAACTTTTTGTTACAATTAATAAAATAATTTTTTCACCACTTTAAATTTTTCTCTTCTTCTCTTTGTTGGATGATGAAGATGAAGATGAAGATGGAGATTAATTTGAAGGTTTGTTTTTCTTATTTCTTTTTTATTGCTTATTAGTTTAGATTTATTTTCATACTTGTAATTAGATTTTTATTTTCTTATTTAAATAGCCAAGAGGCTAGAACCCTCTTGCCTTAGATTTATTTCATACTTATAGATTAGATTTATTTCATGCTTATAGAGTAGATTTATTTTCTTATCTTTAATTCTTGCAATTTATTTTATAGTTTAGATTTTGCAATTTATTTTGTAGTTAGATTTTAATTTCTTGCACTATTCACCTTTAGGCTAGAACCCTCTTGGTTTTAGTTTTTCTTTTTATTTATTTTTATTTTGTTTGATTTGCCTTTATGCTAGAACCCTCTAGGGAATCACCCTTTTTTAAGAAGTGAGTTCAATTGTAGATTACCCATATCTATAATTGAATCCACCATCTTTAATTTCTTACATTTTCTTTTATTCTTGAATTTTGTTAATTTCTTGCATTTTCTTTTATTCTTGAATTTTGTTCTTCATTCTTGACTTTTTTATTTGTTTCTTGATTTTATTCATTTTTCCTTCTTGCCTTATTGATCACACTCATTCTTTATCACATCCACTCTCACTTACATTTTGCGCCGCTTTACACACTATCACTTTCACTCTCATTATCTCTCCACAATTACATTTATTCATCACTCCTATTTGTCACGCATACAACATAAGAGCCAATTTTATATTTTCTCCTACAAAAACACATTCCTCGTGGGATCGATATCTTTATACTATAACTTGACACGGTTGTGCACTTGTAACCTTTTTGGTACATGTTTATGTCGCATCAACACACGGTTATGACATAAGCGGCTTGGGCACATGTCAAAGAAGGGTCTAGATCTGCTTGGTAAGGAGGGTTTGCTGAAGAAACTAAAGAAACCTTGCATGTATTTTATGAGGATTATGTGTACGGGAAGGCGCACAGGATCCAATTCTTGAAAAGCAATCACAAGAGCAGATGTATATTAGACTATGTGCACACAGATGTGTAGGGTTCGGCTCAGACAACTTTTAATGGTGGTTCCAGGTATTTTATCTTGTTCATAGATGATCATTCGAGGTATGCTTGGATTTATTTTCTTAAGCATAAGAATGAGGTATTCGAGATATTTAAGAAGTGGAAGGCGGTGGTTGAAAACAGAACAGAGAAAAAATTGAAGACACTAAGATCTGACAATGGTACAGAATATATAGATGGTGCTTTCAAGAAGTTCTATGATCAGGAGGGCATTGCTAGACACTAGACAGTCATATCAACACCACAGCAGAATAGGGTCGCGGAGAGGCTGAACCATACACTGCAGGAGAAGTACTGAGTATGCAATCATATGCTGGTTTGGACAAAGAATGGTGGGCAGAGTCGATTGCTACAGCTTGCTACATAGTGAATCAGTCTCCACATTCTACATTAGATGGTGATACACCCTTTAGGGTGTGGTCAGGAGAGCATGCAGATTATGAGAGGCTTCGGATTTTTGGGTGTACCGCCTATCATCACGTCAATGAGGGAAAGCTTGACGCTAGGGCTAAGAAGGCTATATTTTTTGGGTATGCAAAGGGTGTAAAAGGCTATCGCCTTTGGTGTACAGAAGATTCAAAGTTCGTGATCAGTAGGGATGTTACCTTTAATGAGAAATCCATGATTGCTAGGGCGCCCAAGGTTAATGGTGATGAGACTGTTAGGACTTCAAAGTCCCAGGTGATTAAAATAGAACCTAAGGACGAACCAGGTTCTAGTCGTGTTCAAGAGGAGGATCATGAAGATGATGAGCTTGAACAGGAGGAAGTTCAGTAAGAAAATACACAGGCACTATAACAACAACAGCTCAAGGATAGTTTGGCTTCCACTAGGCCAATGCGAGCATACAAACATGTACTGAAGCTGGGGTCTGATCCACCCTTGAAGCATTATGGACAGGTTAATTTGGTAGAATACTCACTCTCGATAGAGGATGATGAGCCGGTCACCTTCAAATAAGCTATTCGCGACAAGGGTAGTAAGAGTTGGTTGGCTGCGATAGAGGAGGAGATGGAATCTCTTCGAAAAACCAAACATGGGAGGTAGTCACATTGCCCATAGGAAGAAAAACTATTGGTTATAAGTGGGTGTATAAAAGAAAGGATGATCCTTCAGAGCTTGATGGTACAAGGTACTGTAGGCGTATAAAATTGCCTATAGGTCCCTTATCACAGCTCGACGACGCCAATTCAACAAACGGACCATCGAGCGACGTATCCAAGCACGACCGTTATCCCGCTAATGCTGAAGCCAAGCCATACGCAACGGAGCAGGTTAACAAGGCGACGAAGCCAACAAACCGCACCCAAGCATTAGAACGCATCCACTCGCACGCGGAATCAAACCAACGTTTCGGGGAATCACCGAGTCATCTAAACAAGAGCGAACTCGGTGATATAACGATCGAATCAAGATCAATTCCGGACTCGAACTCAGAAGTGGATTAACTGCCATATTTGGAATCAAGTCAACAAATCGATTCCAGATAAAGTCAACCACAAACCGAATCAAATCCGAACAACGGAGAACCGGAAACACCGGAAAACGGCAAAACAGACAAACACCCAGGGACTCGGCCTTAGCCGAGCCACCCTGAGGTGGCTCGGCCAAAGCCGAGCCACCCTGAGGTGGCTCGGCCAAGAGCCGAGCCACCCACAGGTGGCTAGGCCCAGAACTGTGCAAATGCACAGTTCTGAGTGCCTATAAATAGGCCTTGTGCTCATTTGTTTCAAATGTTGGATTTTGGAGGGTTGAAGCTCTGCCGGATTGGAATCTCAGATCTAAAAAAGATTGGAGCTTTAGGAGATTGAAGGCTTGGACTTTGAGATCCGGTGCTCGACGATCATCCACGCCAAACAAGGCAAGAGTTCGAGAGGGAGCGGATCTAAGATCTACACGATTTTCCTCCGGATCTAAGCTTGGTTCTTAGATCCCGAGAAGAGTCTCGAATTCGCTTGGTCGATTTCGACACTTGGGCTACTATTTCCTTGGTGAATTAGTACCCCACCCGGCTATTATTTCATTCGTGAGATAATACCCGTCATATCGTGTAGATCCGACCGGATCGAGATCACACGGTGGTCCACGGCAAACAACCCCGGTGCAGGCAAAGAACCCACACAAAGCGAGTGACCGCATAACAGGAGCTTGCGATTCGTTCGACAAACAAGGATAAAAATTGTAATCTTTCTTTTTCGTATTTTGAATTTTCATTGTAACCGAATCTTATAAAAAGACCGGATTTCTGTAATCGATAAACTATTACGAAAGTATACAATGGAATCAATGAAGAAGAACACGATTTTTCCCGCGAACAATCTGGCGACCACAGTGGGAGCCACCGATCTCGCCGACGAGATCGTTGCGTCACAGCTGCGGATCCCGATCCCGGTCGTGGAGGAGGTCGAATACGAGTTCGACCAACAGAAGTTCGAGGCGTACCTGTCGTCCTCGTCCGGATCTACCTCCTCCCGCAAGTCCAAGTCTCCAAAGTTCTCCTCCAAGAGGAAACTTCGTTGGTACGAAGATGTTGAAGCTACCAACGAAGATCTCGCCCCGTTTGATGCCGAAGCTGCATTGGGTGAGATCTCCCCAACCTCCAACCAGGTCGGATCTACTCTGGCCAACCCTTCTGCCGCAGGGGG
>BQKN01001098.1:59565-86179 GCA_022839385.1 Asparagus kiusianus
CACTCATATTCACACTTGAAAGTTGTCAAAATCAACGGGGTCTTACAATTCGGGTGCTATTGAGTATCGTTGCTCATGGTATCTTGAGCTGGAACAACTCGATGTTAAAACGACCTTCTTGCACGGAGACTTGGATGAAGAGATCTATATGCATCAACCTGAGGGCTACAAGGTTGAGGACAAGGAGAATCATGTGTGTTGCTTGAGGAAGTCACTCTATGGATTGAAGCAATCTCCTCGGCAGTGGTAAAAGCGATTTGACTCCTTCATGCTGAAGCATGATTTTTTCCAAAGGGATTATGACTGTTTGTTTACATTCGGAATCTTCGCAAAGGTGATTATATCTATTTTCTTTTGTATGTGGATGACATGCTTATTGCTTCTAATAGCAGGATGGAGATAGATAGGTTAAAATCTCAACTTGATAAAGAGTTCGAGATGAAGGACATGAGCGCTACAAGGAAAATACTGTGTATGAAGATTAGAAGAGAGCAAGCGAATAAGCAATTGTTCTTGAGTCAGAAGGGCACATAGAATGGGTTATCGCAAGGTTCGGGATGCAAAGTGCTAAGTTGGTGACTCCATTAGCTCTACACTTTAGGCTCTCAGGTAAACAATCACCCACTACAGTGACACACATGGAACGTGTCCCCTATGCTAGTGCAGTTGGCAGTTTGATGTACGTATGGTGTATACACGCTAAGATATTTCACAGACGGTTAGTGTGGTCAACAGGTTCATGGAGAATCCAAGAAAGGTGCACTGGGAAGCGGTGAAGTGGGTCCTGAGGTACTTGAAGGATACCGCTGATATGGGTTTGTACTTTGGTGGAATACATGTCAGATTGATGGGTTTGTGAACTCGGATTACGCGGGTGATCTAGATAGACGGCAATCTACTACTGGTTATGTATTCAGCATACATGGGACTCCTGTTAGTTGGCGATCGATATTACAGTATACGGTGACACTTTCTACTACAGAGGCTAAGTACATGGTCATGGCGGAGGGAGTGAATGAATCATTGTGCTTGTGGGGTCTTCTAGATGATTTGGAGATTGAGCATCATACTGTGAACTTGTGGTGCGATAGTCAGAGTGCGATTCATTTGTCTAAGAATCAAGTTCATCATGCTCGTACCAAGCATATCGACGTCAGATATCATTTTGTGCGGGATGTCATAGAGGAAGGTGATAATTTTCTTATGAAGATGCATACGAATGAGAATCCCGCAGACATGTTGACCAATGTGGTGATAGATAGCAAGTTCCATCACTATTTGGACTTGCTTCATATCAACCTGTGTTAATCTGCCCAAGAGGGTATAGCCCTTCAGGGCAGTGATGGGGCGAGGTGAAGACTATGTTGGAGAATAATTGCAGAACTACATTTAGTTTGATCCCGGTCAGAGGGTACATAGGCAATCATGGTATAATGGTGCAGCTGGTTTGGTCTGATTTTAGCCTAGTTTCGTGTCTTAGATCTCTCTGATGATTTTCGTGGTGTTCTTTTGGTGTTCGTTCAAAATTTAAGGTTTATCAAATGATAAACGAGGTGAAGAATTGTGAATGTAGGATGGTGGGACAAGAGATGGTGGCACCCCCCTGCTCCCCCATGCTTACACATGCTCACCCATGCACCCCATCCTTCCCCCATGCTCACTCATACTCTCTCGTCCCTTCTTCTTTGCCTATAAATAGGAGAGGTGAGGAAGTGGTGCAGAAGAAAAGAAAAAAGTGGTAGAAGAGTGAGTGAGAAGAGAAGAAAAAGAGAGAGCTTGTGAGTTGTACAAGTTTGGTATTCTCCTCATAGTAAAACCCCCTCCCGTGAACGTAGGCAAGTTTGCCAAATCACATAAATCTCGTGTATTAAACTGTATGTTGGCTATTTCTTGTAGGTTCCCTCGACATTCAGTTCTAGAACTCCTGAGAGGAAGAGTGTATATCTCACTTTGTTGAGATATTTCACTTCTGTTCTTATTTTTTTTGTGAAACAGGAATATAGAAGTTGACTTGAGCTTTTGTGAAAACAAAAACCAGGGCTTTCTCTCGGGTGATATCGCTTCAGCCGCATGAGAGCGTGACCTTGCTCGCAACAATATTTTGTCTAAGTGTCTAAGTGAATGATAAATGTGCATGCTCATCTTATGTTGTCTTGCCAGAATATATTTAATCATTCTAATATTAATAGTAAAATAATTAACAAAAAAATATAAGCAGTAAAATAATATTAATCAACTAAACAAGTTTAAATATAAAGCAATTAGCCTTACTATATATTTTACCATTCTAATGTTTGCCATTTGGAGTTTGGACTACTTATAAGAAGATTCTTTTAAAGAAAAAAGTTTTTGTTCATTCTTCTTCTAAGTTGATAGACAGACTTATAAAAATTTAATTGCTAAATAGCAGTTAAATACCTTATAGTTTCACTTACTTTGCATTTATACACAATAAATTGTTTTTCTTTTAGCAGTTGTATATCATAAGTTTCCTCCGTTAGAGTCTGGTAAACGAAGTTAAATTTTTTTCTGTAAAGACGAATTACCCTCACAGAAAAAACCTCGTCTTTAACACAAACTTATTTCAGTATTCTCCTTTTCAGTATTCTCCTTTTCAACTGAGATTATTATTATTCAAATGATGGATCCGTCGTGGATTATTGTTTAGTTTTTAATTAATGAGTTTGTGAGCCGCGTTGTGTTCTGGTCATGGGCTTTTTTTTTTCCAGGGGTAGGTCCCCAATTCTTAATTACTGAAATTAATTATTCCCTCAAATTTTTGAAATTTCTATTAAGTCGTTGAATTATTAAGTTGTAGTCGAAATTAGTCTTTATGGACAATAATAAAAGTAGCAATTTGGAGGGATTACTGAGTAAAATATTTGACTATGGAATATTTAGTCCCCCAATCTATTTTTCTCAAATTAATCGCTCAAATTGCTATTTCTACTCTTAATTGGATGGACTAATTTGAAAATAGTTTAAGAATTTGGAGATCCTACTTGTAATTTCAAAATCTAGAGACTAATCAATATAACTTAAAAGTTAAGGACTTAATAGCATTTTCAATAATTTGACATACTAATTTTAAAATATAAAACATTCAATCACTAATATTAAAAAAAAAAACTTATCTATATCAATCTAGTGGTAGCTCCCAAAGGAAAATGACCAGAACAGTGTCTCTGTGCGAAAATCAACAAGCGGTTCTCTGTGCGAAAGTTTGGGAGCATGTTCTTTTCTCTCAAAGCATTCTTGATACTATTGGATGCGATTATTGACATAATTATTTAAAAAAAAAGAGAGAATAGAAGTGTCAACTCGATCAGGCTTCTGCCTACGCCACTGGGTTTGATCTGTTCAATTGAATTTATGTTGGGCACGTGAATGATCGTGGTTTATTATTTGGATACAAATTTTGTTTTTAATTATGTTCTCAAAAAAAAAATTTCGCTTTTGATTATTATACGTAGTATAAAGGGGAAGAAGATGAAGAAAGGAGAATAGTGAAATTTTTGAATAGAAGAAAGGGGAGCAAGATGAAGTTTTTGCGGAGAGGAAAAAATAAAGGGGAAGAAGATGAAATTCTAGTTCAAAATGGATTTGAAGGTAAGAAAATAAAGTTGGTATTAGGGTTAGGCGTGGGCTGGGTCATTTCAAATCTGTGACCTGGGCCGTCGAATTCAAGGCCGGTCTGAACCCAGTTTATAATGAGCCGGGCCTATTTCTCTGATCCGGGATCTGGGATTGGACCCGACCTGACTAGGGCGGGCCAGATCGGGCCCTTCCCATGGCCCATGGGTCGTTGGTCTGCCCATAGGTTTAACTTTTTTCTAATTTTTTAATTTTAATTTCTAAACTATATTAATATTGCATTATTATCTTTTAAATTATTTTTTCTATTTTCCTCTTTAATTAAAATGAGATATATATACACAAACATTATACAAAGATAAGCATGACATAGAAAAATATTGCAAACACAAAGATTTACATGGTTTGGACTTCTAAGAAAGACCTACGTCTACGTGAAGTTAATAATTTTTTAGTTTAAATTTAAATTTAAATTACAAATACAAGAAGAAAAAAGATAAAAAATATTAAATAAAAACTAATAATTAAAATTTCAGGTCAGATCAGGCTAGGCCGGGTCGGGTTGACAGTGAGTCGAGTCAAGGTGGGTCGGACCTATTTCTCTAGTCCTGGGTCTGGGACTAGATCCAACCCGGCCCGTGACCTGCCTATATCACGGTCTTGGTTGGGCCCAGCCTACTATGAGCCAGGTCAGGTCGTGATCCATGATGGGCTGGGACGGGTCAGCCCGCGGATCGACCCGGCCAGCCCTCAACCCTAATTGGAATGAATTATGTTGTAATTTCAACAAACAATAGGGATAAAGATGTACTAAACTTGCATGTGAAAGTCATATAGGAATCTATGAGGGAATATTACCATGTTTTGTTGGAAAAGTAGTAACTTGCTCATGTGAAACAACTTTTAGGATATTAGGATATATAACCGCTAAAAAAATAAGTATGGAGATATAAGTGTAAAGTATCGTGAAACTATAAGAAATTTAACTGCTATTTAGCCATATTTAATGTTTTCCTTTCTTTATTCTCATCTGTTTTTCAACGATCATCCGCCATTAGCTCACAAAAGAAATGTTTCAAAAAGGAAGAGAGATTAAAATTTGATTCAAGCAAATTCCATCCAACAACTAAAATGTTTGATGAACAAAAGCTTACATTCACTCAAATATATACTATACATGTGTAAGAAAAATGGATCTAAGATAGTAGTTTATTTTGCTGGATAAACTACTAGAAAATTATGTTGTTCTCAATAGCTCAGTTTACTTTACAGTGTTTTTTTTTTTTAAATTTACTAAGAAAAGAGAAAGGGGAGATAAAATAGGAAAAAAGACTGAAATATGTTGGCATTTGAATGGTTGGTGTTGGACACAGACCTAAATAAATAAATAAATGGTGGCAGCCGTACTAAAACCGTTATTGAAGTTTACTTTGGAGAAAAGAAATCTATTTGAATGTCCACCGTAGAAAATTTATGAGTAGTTCTACAGGGACCCCAAAAAATGGGACCTCTGTGGGACAGGTGAGGTGTCACCCTCTGGTGGGGTGATTTATTGTTTATGAATAGTAAATCACCCCACCAGGGGGTGACACCTCACCTGTCCCCTCAGGGTCCCATTTTTTTAGGGTTCCTGAGGCATTATACAAGGAGAGGAACAAGAAGCTTACACGTGTTCTAGTATCAATTTAATATTGGTGGTTGAAAAGATCTACACTGATTTCATTCTTTACACTGATTTAAAAATTATTGCTGAAACATGTGCACCTTCTTTTTTCTCCCTCTGACCTTCTTTTTTCTCCCTCTGTCATTTTCAACGTAATGCTCACTCCACTATGGTTTTCCCTCATAATATGACAGGGAGGGTTATGTCAAGTTGAGAATGATGATGAACAGTAAAAATATTTTATTATTATTTTTTAGTAGAACAATCATCTATATTTTCTTCAAGGGAAAAATGCTTTTAGCCCCCAAAACACAAGAAAACGTGCTTCCCCCCTAAGACTTTTTCAACGGGTGCTTTGCCCCTAAAATAATCCGCGATTTTCTTCCAGTCCCCAAAACAAATCTCCAGGCGTAACTCCGTTTAAACCCCTCACAAAATGCCCAAAATACCATTTGATTTAAAATTCCTCGTTCTGAGTTATCTCCACGTCCGTACCCTGCCATCTCTCTTCTATAAGCAAACCGACTCCAGAAACCCATTTCAAAACCCTAGCCCTAAATCATCCGTAAACCCAACGCAAACCGAACCAAAGCAAAGAGATTAAAATAAACAGCAATTCAACCCCCAAAGCAAGCCTCCATGCCGACCACAGCGAAAGCGATGACGCCCAGCAGTTCGAAATATCAGAAAGAGCCTAGACAACAGTAGTGCGTACTGAATCTGATGCTGAAGTTGTGATTGCTAATGTTCTAGAGGACATCGCAACCAGTCATTCTCAACCCAGAAGTCCACCTTAAAATTTAAGTCTAGGCCCCCGCCCAGATCTAAAGGGCAGCACCGTCGTGTCCAACGTTGCCACTAGAGAGCTCTTTGGTCTACAGGGAGGAGAAAAAGAGAAGCTCGTGGTAGCACCCAAAAGGTAATTTTTACCGCAAGTTTTATGTTATTAAGGATATGGTTTTATTGATAATGCTCCTAGTCTGGTAGGAATGTCCAAAATTACGGGTGTCTGTTAGCTGTTGAGGTTATTGTTAACATGTAAGGTTCATGTTTTTATTATTGAGGTTGTTGTTTGGTTGTTGAGGTTAGGCTTTGGTTGTTAAGGTTATGGGGTTGTTGTTAAGGTTGTTGGTTTATCCGTAAAGTTTACAGCATAGTTATGTTTATTGATTATTTTCAAAAATGCTTATGTCTTGTGTTTTTGTTATGTAAAAAAGGGAAAAGCCAACTATATATTATGTTGTAGCCCACCGCCAGCTTCAGTGTCTATCATGACTTCATGCGGACTTTGGTGTAACATATGGAGCCAAGGCACTTTACGGCCTGTGAAGATAGTGTATTTAGACACTATGTCCATTTTGGCCCACCTGGTGTCGATCTTCCTATCTTTGAGCACATTTTGAGTCAGTGAGACAAGAAAATGAAGAAATTCGTCTTCACCGATAGGAATGATGGAGAAGAGATCGCCTGCTCATTCAACCTTGAGTGGGTAATGGAGCATACATGGTTCTCCAATGAGGGGCTTCTTGTTGACCACAACCGGGATAGGAAAAATAGGATTTGGTCCAGGTTTTTTAACAAACCCGAGGCCGAGGGTGCTAGCAATATAGCTCCCCTCAAAGGAGGCTCCACCAGACGCAATGTGGAGCAACTTCTCTTGAAGTTGGTACTATCAGCTGATCACCGATATGTAAAAAACTTTGTCCTGCTATAGATTCTCTATCAGCTGAGCATGATTTGGTATTCAAGTAGTGTTTCCGGCGTTCCTAAGCATTTATTCAAGTACGTCGACAGCATCAAACAGGTCAATAACACTACTTGGAGGACCTACATATTCAGTGAGACATCTGACGCGATAGAGAGGGCATTGAAGGGTCTTGAGCCAGAGAAGACGACTTTATATCTGCAAGGGTGTACCCCGCTAGTTTGTGTAAGTAATCATATCTTTTATTACTGATTGTGAATGCTAGGTTTAGTTGTTAATGTTACAGTTTGGTTGTCAATGTTACAGTTTGGTTATTAATGTTACAATTTGGTTGTTAAGGTTACGTTTTTATTGTTAGGGTTATTTGTTAATTGTTAAGGATAAAGGTATTTGTTAAGTTGTTATTTCTCTAATGTGCAGCTATGATACTATGAACTTACTGGTATCAAGAAGCCAGCAGTTGGATGTACGGTGAGGCCTCCCCTCATAAATTGGGTGAGACTTGGAGAGGTTGCTGGTTCTTTGAGATTGACCACTGTTGTAGCTAAAGCAAGCAAAGCTATGATAAAGTTTCCGCAACAACATGGCCAATTTCAAAGAATCGAGGGAGGTTTGTAGGAGATGAAGCAGGGGAAAGAGAAAGAGAAGATGAGAGAGAGAGAGAGAGAGAGAAGAGGAGGATTAAGGGACCGGCTGCAATAGACCCCGGCAAGACGCGTGGCCGAAGACACCTTCACAAGAAGAAGAGGAGAGCAAAAGATGACATCCCAATTGATGCAGATGTAAGAATTTAGCAGTTGTGAATTTTATTTATTTATTAATTAATTAATCCTTTTAATAATACTCTCTTTGTCCATTGCATAGGTGATGCCACAGGATATTGATGAAGACGTAAAGCAGCCAAATGAGACAGTTAAGAAAATGGAATGGCCTCAGCAAGTGATCTACTGGAAGAGCATCGCATCAATGAACCAAGCATTATGTCACGATAACGAGAATAAATTCAAGGGTATGATTGCTGCCAACCGTGTAAAGATAAGTGCTCTTTCTTTGAAAGTGGCTAAGCTGTCTGCTCAAAATAAAAGGCTGAGAGATAAACTAAGCGAAGCACAATCTAGAACCCTCTCTGTATATAAGGATAAGAGGCCTACAGAATTGGTGTCCGGTTTATTGATGGAGCCGCAAACTTGTACATGTTAGATGTGGCTTGCAATTACGTTCACAGAATTGTTTGTTAACATTTGCGTGTTATGTTTAAAGATTGATTGTTAAGTATATGGATTTTTTTGTTAAGGTTAAGAATTTATTGTTAATTTTACGGATCTAATGTTAAGGTTATAGATTTATTGCCAAGGTTAGAGATTGATCGTTAAGTATCTGGGCTAGTTGTTAAGGTTATATAACTGATGCTATGTTTTTTGACAATGAAGTACCTAAGCTTATTTGTTTATTTTTTGAATCAGACACTCCACGCACCATGGGTGATATTGATATACAATACGAGGGGGATGTTAATCAATCATTATTTGATGAAGCTAATAAGGAGAGCGAGGACCCTCCTATAGGGAGAGCCTCTCCACCATCATTTTTTTCTAATATCAATAAGGAGAGTGAAGATGCTTCGCTAGGGGAAGTACCTCCACCAGAGAACTATCACATTGATACGACTTTTGAAGCAAAAATAAATGAGGGAGAGAAGGTGTCCCTGCCAGCGAAGGAGCTGCTAACTTGTACAGGTAAGCTCACTTTTGCATTATACGTTAGAGGTTGGTTGTTATGTCTACGTATTGGTTGTTAAGTTTTTGATTATTTATACTCTGAATATTTTTAGAAACAAGCACTCAACGCGAGAACACTGGAAGGGAAATAACACTGGTGGATGATGTCTGCACAACAGGACATGATACAGAGACGTAAACTTGTATAGGTTAGAACCTTTTTTACCAAATGTTTAGGAATCAGTTGTTAGGGTTACAAATTGATTGTTAAGTTTAGATAGATGGGGCTAAGTTTTCTTAATATTTATACTTCAAATGGATTGTTTGGAAACAAACACTCTAAGAGAGGACATTGGGTGGGAAATAAAACAATCAAAGGATGCCCCTCCACCAGCACCTGACACATCAACTGAGGATGAAGATGCTCCTATTAGGTTTCCAAGAGCTTTGAATACGAGAAAGAGGGGTGCAAAGGGGGCATGCGCGAAGGTGTCTGCTGCTGCACCCCTTAAAGGGAAGAAATGCAGAAGAGCGATGAAGCCTTCCAAGTGGGTAGTCACCCCTTACACTGAAGGGAAGAAGAAGAAAGAAAAAGACAACATAGGGGACAAGGCTATAGTAGAAGTGGCTGCGGAGGAGGAAGAGTAGGTGCAGGAAAAGGTAGCAGAGTTGGCACCTGCTCGGCTACAAAGTGACCCCCACTCTATCTGGAAAAAACACATGAGTTCCCCTATGAGTTCCGAAGAAGAAATGTACAGGAATAAGCTGAACGAGGGGATTCCCTTTCCAGGAGGCTTCATCGTCAAGTTTTTGGGTGGTAAGGACACATTTGTACGTAATTATAAGGTGTCAGCAGATATTTTCGCGTTGCTGACGGAAGAGCAGAAAAAACTCTCAACCATTTTTGCATTTGTAGATGTAACAAGTAAGTATTTACCTTATATCACAAGTTTTTACAGCTTCGCTTTTAAGGTTATCAATTAGTTGTTAGGGTTCCTCCTATGTTAATAAGGTTACAGGTTTGATGTTAAGGTTACGGGTTTGATGTTAAGGTTACGAGATTGTTGTTAAGGTTACGAGTTTTTTTATTATGGTTATTGATTTGTTTTTAAGGTTACGGGTCTGTTGTTAAGGTTATAGATTTGAGGTTAAGGTTACGGGTTTGTTGTTTAGGTTACAGGTTTTTTGTTATGGTTATTGATTTGTTGTTAAGGTTACAGGTATGTTGTTAAGGTTACGGGTTTGATGTTAATGTTACAGGTTTAATGTTAAGGTTACGGGTTTGTTGTTAAGGTTACGTGTTTTTTGTCATGGTTGTTGATTTATTGTTAATGTTACGGGTTTGATATTAAGGTTATGGGTTTGTTGTTAAGGTTACAGGTTTTTTTTGTTATGGTTATTGATTTGTTGTTAAAGTTACGGGTCTGTTGTTAAGTTTATTGGTTTGTTCTTACTGTTAATTATTAGTTGCTAACTATAGTTTTTGTTTTGTCCCTATTTACAGTGTTATTAAAGCATACATAGGACCAGTGGGGTCTATTACTCGGCTTGAGATTCTTAATATATTACGCGGTGATCGACTGGATGATGCAGTAAGATTTTTGATTGGTAATTATTGATTAGCATATTTAACAATACTATTATTAATTACTTGTTGTCAACTTATTATAGCTTGTTGATATGCTGCTGGATTTAGTGCGTGAAAGTCAGAGAGAGTCGTCCAGTAAAAATTTTGGGGTGGTCCCTGTTTGGTTTAGTGTAAGTTTATGTCTGGCGTGACATACTCCTACCTATCTATTGGAATCTATGTTAAAAGGAACCTAATCGGGTTAATTCTTTATTGCAACACCATATTCATGTGGCGAAACTAGAATACCAAGAAATGTACCAGATCTACATCAAACACTTGGTCGATGCAGGGTGTACTAACCTCTTAGTTCTTAT
The DNA here is from genome assembly GCA_022839385.1 of Asparagus kiusianus. Classification (NCBI taxonomy): domain Eukaryota; kingdom Viridiplantae; phylum Streptophyta; class Magnoliopsida; order Asparagales; family Asparagaceae; genus Asparagus; species Asparagus kiusianus. Next base: position 70,190 of record BQKN01001098.1, read on the forward strand.
TATTCAGGGGGATCATTGGCATCTACTAGAGTTTGATGTTGAAAATAATATTGTCGGGCATTACGACTCCCTGAATGAGAGATCTGGACATTAGGAACCTGTACTCAATATTGTCAAAGCCTTCAACTATATTAAAGTTGGCTTTGATGAGAACCAATTGCGCAACATATTCAACCTAATCAAAATTCCATGCAAGGAGCAAAAGGGATCATAAGTTTTCCGGAACCCTTGTTGGAATTCAATATTAGAAACTGGTTGTTAAGGTTACGAGTTTGTTGTTATGTTTTGTTTGAAAGCAACAGTGGTCTCAATGGAGGATTGTTTTTGTGTGCAGGTATGACTGTGGGATCTACGTCCACCAGTTCGTAAAAGCTATTATCGAAGGTAGAGATGTCCTACACGTCACGCCCGTAGAGCATAACACATGGGTAGTACATGCGAAGCTAGCAGCGTATTTACTGATTGAAGTTAGGAAGAGGAAAGAAGATGCGGGAAAACTTGACGATGATGACGTTGAGATGCAGATTTTTTGTAAATGATATATTACAATTCTTTGTAAATAACAATATACATGTAAATATTATAAATATAAAGGTTAACATCATAAAGATTTAAGCTGATCAACAAATCCAGAAACTTTCTGTGTAATCCCATAACATTGACCCCCAATCCAGAAAACTTGACAGCAAACCCATAACATTAACAGAAAAGTCGTAACATTACAACAAACCCACGAGGTCATCAACAAACGAGTAACCCTAACAACAAACCCCTAAGCATAATAACAACACAACGTGAAAATAAGCCCAACCTTAACAACACACCTCCAATCGGTAACCTTAACAGCAAACCCTTGAGTTTAACAACAAACCCGTAATCTTAACAACAAACCCCTAAGCATAACAACAAACTCAACTGCAAGCCACGAACGTGAATACTAAGTTTACTATTTTTAACTTAAAATTGATTGTCATGGTCACTGAAATATATTTGTTGTTAAGTTTACGGGGTTGTTGCTAAGCTTATTTGTTTGTTGTTAAATGTCGTGGCTTTAGTAAAGTAAACGATTGCCTGAAACGAGGTTGTTAATGACTACGTTTATTACTATCGTGAAAGATTATCGCGTGGCTGTGTGATCAAAGTTGTGTACTGGTTGCCAAGTTTATTGATTTATTGTTAAGTTTATGATTTATTGTCAAGCTTATAAAATTGCTGTCAAGTTTATGGTCTGGTTATCAATCTTATCGATTTATTGTTATGTTTGGCGTTGTATTGTTAAGGTTTCGGATTGGGTTTTAATTTTAATCTTTGACAACCACAAGCTAAACTTAACAAATAATCCAAGAATTCAACAACAACAAACAAAAGAACTATAATTAAGTTCAACAACAAAACACAAAATAAGCCCAACCTTAACAACACACCCCAAGGGGTAATATTAATAGCAAACCCACGAGTTCAACAACAAAACCATAACCTTATCAACAGACGTCAAGCCAAAAGGCTAAAATGGAACAGCAACCCCGTAACCCTAACAACCAAGGCCTGATAAGCTCAACAACACAACACAACACAAAATAAGCCCAAAGCTTAACATCACACACCCAAGGGGTAACCTTAACAGCAAACCCACGAGGTTAACAATAAATACGTAACCTTAACAACCGAACCCTAAGTTTAACATCAAACCCATGGATATTTACAGTTAACAAGAGTATAATCATTCCGAAATGTGTATCATAAATTAATATGTTGTTAACAACACATATCATGATCAAGTTAAGCAAAACATAAGGGAATTTACAATTAATGATAGCCTAGGGGCCGACTACTCCTCCCCCGCTCCCCTTTCTTGAAGCGCAATCGTGGGAGAAACCCTTGTCGTGAGGAAGGGTAGACCCCCCAACACCCTGGGCCTGGAGAAATCGCTGCCAGAGCTCTTTCACCACCATCATTTGCCTGTCGTCCTAAGCCACTTCAATTAATTCCGGGTCGGCACGGGGAGGCTACGTACGCTGACTTTGAGGTTGGTCAAAAGACATGTCGATGGGACCAGCCTCATTGTTCGTCTGATGCTCCCAGTCCCGACCTACAACCTAAGTATTGACGAAACCTTCTATCAGGCTTCAGTCCATACGATAGGTGTAACGAAACCTAATCCTCTTAGGGACATCCGAATATTCCCTGATCTCTAGCAGCACCCTGCAGTCTTTGAAGTTTTTTTCGTGGTGACGTCAGTGGAGCAGTGCACAACGTGATTGGAGGAACTCCTACTCCCAGAGGTGGTAGGGGAGATTGAAGAGGTGGACCCACGTATACATGGGGTTGGCCAATGTTCTTAGCCTGAGGTCCTCCCTCCAAAGCCTGAATCTGCCCACGAAGGACCCAAAATTTACCGGGCTGAGCTTGATGGCTTGATCTAGTAGTTCATCAGAAGGGAATTTAACCATGAAGCTATTTGCAGATACCAGCTTGATATCATAGGTCTAATCCTAGACATTGAAGTGATACTCTAGCATCTCTCTGAGCTCCTCCAAAGATGGCACGCCCAGCTCAGGAGTGAAGATGGCGAATGTAGTAAGCTCCTGAATATTGATGGCGACGTTATTTGGCACAGGGAGCAATCGTGGAGAGGCTCTTGCTCTCAGACCATGAAGGGAATCTCGAGAGATATGCCCCGAGCCATGACAATGGATATAGACGCTATCATTGTGAGACATGATCTTCTGGTTTAGAAAACAAAGGGAGTGTAGTTGATATGAGGTTGGGATTGGGAGAGAAGGGTTTTAAGCTTGTTCGCAAACCTGACGTAGAGAATGACGATGATGGGAAGATTAATGGCTGCGTCATATGGTCTTATCATTGAACAGGCGAAGGGACGGGGGTAATTGTCGCGTGGTAGCTAGGAAAAGTGAGGAGCCAGGTGATAATACTGCCTGTCTTGGGAACATACGTTGCTATGGAATGCATTTAATACAGAGAGAAATCAAAAATTTTCTGATGATTACCTTGGGAACATGCGTCATATGGTTTTAAGCTTGTTCTTCGACGGCGCGTCTCGCGCGGCTGCGGATGGCTCTATTGTTGCAGGAGTGGGGGTAGTCCTCACTTCTCCACATAACCACGTACTACCCCGAGCCTTTTCTTTGACAGAGCCATGTACCAACAATGTGGTTGAGTACAATGCATTACTCATCGGACTCGAGTTGGCCAAAGAGCTAGGGATAAGACATCTCGAAGCTTACGGCGACTCCCAACTCATCGTCAAACAGATGACCGGCGAATATGAAGTTAAGAACGAGGACCTGATTCCACTCCACAAAGCGGCTATCGAGCTAGTGGAATCGTTCGAGAGTTTCCACATCGAGCACGTGCTACGATCCAAGAACACACATGCGGATGCCCTCGCCTCATTGGCGGCTAACCTGGCTCAACCGTTAGGGACAACCCAATGGGTCATAGTGGCGAGCAGAAGGCTCTTTCGATTGAAAGACGCTCCAGAAGCGAATGCCACCCATCAAGTCCCAGATCAGCCCAGTGCCGAGGATTGGCGCCTCCCGATCATCGATTACGTCCTATACGGCGTATTGCCCGAAGATGCAAAGGAGCAGGAGTCTGTTCGGAGACGTGCTACGAGATTCTACTATGATTCAACCACCAAGACGTTGTATCGAAAGTCATACGACGGCTTGTTGCTTCGATGCCTCTCGAAGGCAGAAGCACAAGAGGCTCTGCGCGAGGCCCACGGCGACGTTTGTGGAGCCCACCAACCTGAACCCAAACTTTGGGATCGCCTGCGAAGGATAGGCTATTTCTGGCCTGGGATGGTTCATGACGCGGTCGTCTACGTGAAGCGCTGCCATGAGTGCCAGGTCCACACCAACTACACGTATCAACCGCTCGAAGACCTACACCCGACAAAGGCTTCGTGGCCTTTCGAGGCATGGGGGATGGACATAGTCGGGTCAATATCCCCCCCTTCGGCAAGAGGTCATCGCTTTATTCTCGCGATCACTGACTACTTCTCTAAGTGGGCCGAAGCCATCCCCTTGAGAGAAGTCAAGACTAACGACGTGATTAAGTTCATCAAACACCATGTCATCTACCGATACGACGTACCCCGACGTATCATTCATGACAATGGCACGCAATTTGCCAGCCATGTATTCACCAGGTTCTGCGACAAGTTCTGAATACAGAACCTCTCTTCCACGGCCTACAACCCATCGGCGAATGGCTTGGCAGAGGCTTTCAACAAAATAATCATCAAGATCTTGACCAAGTTAACCTCCATCAGCAAACGCGATTGGAACGAGAAACTTGGCGAGAGTTTGTGGGCGTATCGCACAACGGTTCGCACACCGACTGGCCACACGCCCTACTCATTGGTATACGGTTGTGAGGCCGTGTTGCCATTAGAGATTCAAATTCCGTCCCTCCGCGTCGCCTTGGCAGCAGGGATGACAGTGGAAGACAACCACCGACAACAACTCGCTGAGCTCGAAGCGTTGGACGACAAACGGCTGGAGGCTCAACAACACATTGAGTTCTATCAAGCCCGAATGGCCAAAGCGTTCGATAAGAAAGTCAAACACCGAGCCTTCAAGGAGGGAGAACTGGTGCTGGCTGTTCGCCGACCGATGATTCTCACCTCCAAGAAGAAAGGCAAATTTCAGTCTAAATGGGAAGGGCTATTCGTAATAGAGACAGTCTATTCGAATGGAGCTTACCGCCTTGTCAAGCCAAACGGCGACAAGATCATGATGCCTATCAACGGCAAATATCTGAAGAAGTACTATCCTTAGCTCTTCTTCCCAAACTCCCACGAGTGCATGAGTCTAAACTGGCCCTCGCCCCCTCCAACTGGTACACGAGGATAAACTGTCCCTACCTTACCCGCTCTGACGAAAGATCTCGGTCAGAGTTCGATTCGCCAATCTTCCCCAATAAGATGGCGGATCCACTAAAGTCGCTCATATCGCAGCAGACTCAGAGTTCAATTCGCCCAATAAGATGGTGGATCCACCAAGGTCGCTCACAGTGCGGCGAACACAGAGTTGCTCAAATCGCAATAAACCCCCATTGCCACATTGATGCCCAACCACTGGCGAAAAGTAAATTCGCCAATCCTCCCCAATAGGATGGCGAATTCAACAGAGTCGCTCATATCGCGACAAACAACTCGGTTATGTTAACCACCACTTCTAACCGAACCAGCTTATCAGTCTCCTTCAATGAGATGATAAGACCCCATAGTTGCTCCGATCGCGATAAAACTTCATCAGGTTAATGATTACCTCCGATGACTGGAGCCGCTATTCTTGCGAATGGCACAGCCTAAGTAATAACCTACCATGCGATGTGTTATTACTTCGGTCGATAGTCACACTCCTACGTTCCTGAACTATTTGGCCTATTCCAGATATCCTAACACTCCCTTAGGATAACTGATGGGTAGTGGCCTACCACGCGATGGCTCCTACAATGATCGATCGTCACATTCCTACATCCCTGAACGATTTGATTTTCGCCTACGTCACCACCCTCACGGGCGGTGACAATTATCAAAGGAGGTCCGACGGGCATCACGCCCGACAGGTCCTTCAAACAGCCACCCACCGACTGGCGAGTCAAAAATTAGGGAGATATCGGTCGATCGCATGCATGATCAGCCATTCCTGGTTTTGGGCCAAGTGTTATCCCTTGATCCCACTTGATTTGCAACGCGAAAGAAAGGTTTGACATGACTCCACGTCGCAGATAGCCAAGAGCAGAGAAAAGGCCAAACGACCAAGTCCAAGGCGAATTTGCCAGAGAAGACATGGACAAAGGTCAAATGACCCAGGCGAGTTTAACCTAAGGGCAAAACAAACCAGATGCACGCCAGAAAATAAAGAGAAAAATATGCAGAGTAATCAAAGCCAAGAGCCACTACAGGCCAAAATTACATACGTTAAGTTTAAGATTGTGATGCAACCCGCATCAACCGAACTACAAAAAAAAAAGAGAACTTAGATATCGTGAGCATTACAGGAATTTCAGCAAGCTAAAAGAGCCAATCTTGGCCTTGACCGCCGTACAATCCGCCTCCCGCTGGATCCTCTCCTTCTCCTTTCGCTCCTGCTGCCGCCTGGCTAAGGCCACCTCGCTGTCTTCTTCCTCCTGGCGAAGAAGTTGGAGCGCCTTGTCCATCGTTCCGGCAGCCTCGGCGAGCCTCCTCGCCTCACGTTCGCGCTCCCGGAGCCTCGCCTCACCGCGGAGAGAGCCGGCATCCTCAAAGAAAGCGGCGTCCAAGTAGGCGTCTATCCGGTCCAGTACCGCTTGGTGCTGCCTGCGCAGACATCTGAGCTCGGCCTCTTTCGCCCGAATCTGCTTCGCCCGCTCTTCATGCTCGAGCAGGAGGCGCAGGGAGAGGGGCGGTGGCACGTCGGAGGGATCGTCGTAGGCCAGCTCCTCGAGGCGGTACATCCACCCCTCCACACGGTGAAGTTCCCGCTCGCACTGACGTGCGAGCGAGGTACCGCCCGCTCAACGGACCTCTCTTAAGCCCACTTCCATGAGAGGAAGCGCATCGTAGTACCACCCGTCACCCACGCCGACCGAAATGGCGATCCCCTGCACCAAACCCTCCAACCTCTGGAGGGGCACAAACGCAGGGTGAGCCACGGGGTCCGGAGCAGAAGACCCCTGAACTGAACTCACAGGGGAAGCAGGCGGAGCGTCGACGTTGACGACGGTGGCGGAAGAGCCAACGTCCTTGGAGGCGCTATGATCAGAATCAGAAGCCATGAGCAGAGGAGGTTAAAGCAGCGGTCTTTCGCCTAGCGGACTTTTCTCGAAGAGGAAGGAACGTGACTGAAAAGATGGCGAGTACGGGGGATATATCCGAAGATACAACGGTCAAGATCTGTTCCCTCGAGCAATCGAACGGCCCAGATGCCCTGCGACACTTCGAGCTCAATGCCAATAAAGGCCATTCCTCTCGAGGCCCAAACCGACCGATCGGATGAAGCCCAAGAGGCGAGGCGTTCTGTCACTTCGCCATTAATAAGCACTGACACGTCTCTAAAGCCTTAGCTGGCAAGCATTTGGGCCCGCTAAAAGACGCGTGGCATGAGTTTTCGCCCGCACCATTTTAGTCTTCAACCACGGGACAGATTCGCCGCCGCTTGAGTTCTGATTAAGGTACGAACTCGCCCTAATTCGGATCTGATCGCCAGAAGTTTTCGCTTAAACCTAAACTCGCCGGAGGCCAAGTTGGATCCGCAGCGTAAACTCGTCATATCATGAGTTTTTGCTTACACCCTAAACTCGCCAGAGGCTAGGTTGGATCTGCAGCCTTCACCTAAGTCCCGCTTGCTGCTAAACTCGCCAGCGGCCAGGGTTGGTCTTCAACACGAACTCTCCAATACGAGGGTTTCGCCTACGGTTTGAGTTTGCCAACAGTCAAAGTTAACCTTCAAGTGAACTCGCCACCGTTCTCGCTTCACCTTCAGTGTGAACTCACCTACGTTCGAATTGGGCTGAACGAACTCGCCGGCAGTTTAGTATGGCTCTCCACGCAAATTCACCATCACTTGAACCGGCCTGTAATCGAGTTGAGTCTTCGCCCAAGGTGTGCCACCTGAAATCGCTGTTGGCCATGCCTAAGAAACACTGAAGAGTGACACATCCAAAGGAAGCGTGCCAAAAAAACACAAACTTCATCAGATACTTCTAGACAGTACATTTGAACAAAGTTATGATTCTATAATTAAGAAAGTCATAATGTTACGTTCGAGAAGCAAGACAAACAAGCAAAATGTCTTAAACACAGGTACAGAGTTGAAATCTTAATCAGACAAACTAAAAGAGGAAATCTCTTCCTTGGCCATTGCCACCCTTCTCACGTGGTCCTCCCGAGCCTTATCCTCAGCCGCTTTCTGATCCGGTCTTCAGAGCTCGACCTGGCGGCAGCATCCTTTTGACGCAAGGCCAAGAGGTGTTGAGTTTCCGCCTCAGCGTTCCTGCTGACCTTTACGACATCGGACTAGAGCCCCTTCAAATTCGTCTCCGCCTGCCCCAGTTCGGCTCTCAGACGAGCCAGTGTGCGATTAAGGTCGATAATTTGCTCCTCCAACGAGCGTTGTTGATCCACCCAGAAGTTGGCGATGGATTCCAAATCTGCGATTTCTTTAGAACGGACCTCCTGTTCATGAGCTTCCTGACTCCTGATATAAGCCAAGCAAGACTCCACGTCCGGGCCTTCCCGTAGCAATGCCTCTAGCCCTATCATGCGCGACTCCAAAAGACGAAGCGCCTGCATACAACGAGTGGCAAGCCGGTTTTTGCCCGACCGTCGGAAGTCGACCACGCGGTCCAGGAGAGATTGCCTGAAACTGTCAAGGCTGCCTATGCCGAGATTGACAAGGGAAATCACTTGCCTCACGGCATTCTCAAACTCTTCGACGCGAGCTGGCAAGGGCAAGAAACCGGGGGGAGCAGGCTCTTAATCCGGGGTGAGCACCGCAATGGGTGGAACCTCGAGGCAAGGTTCGGTTCCTAGCTGCGGAGCGGGGCCGGGGGCAGGAGAAGTCGCCGGGCTCTCGGGTTCATCGTCAGATATCAAAATAGGCTCGGCCTCATGTTCCTCAGGAAGCGACGCATCGTCATGGGCTGTGAAGCACAGCGACAGCGTGAAAGGGGGAGTCAGGCGAGAAATACCAATCCATGCTTGAGCGAGGGTTGGGTTAAAGACATACCTTCGGCAGCAGCGGCTTCCGCAGCCCCCGAAGAAGACGCCTCCTTCCTTTTCTTCAAAGTAACCCTCTTCACCTTTGGCGCCATCTGAAAGATACAAGAGAAATTGGTGTCTTCCCTGAAAAAGACGACAAGAAAACTTTGGTCTTTTCTTGACGGGGGGAGGAGTACTAAAATACCCCGACCCTAGGCAGTTATATGCGGCTCGATTGGACCCTTCAGGCCCGAACAGTTAAGGGGAAGGCCGAACAATCCGGATCCCCTATAAGCGGTCAAGATTCAGCAGTTCCTGGGCCGAACAATCCGAACAATCCGGATCCCATATAAGCTCAAGCCTCCTTAGGACCTCTCGACGAAGATCTTCCTCTGTGCGCGAGATTAAGTCCTGAATAGTATATTTGACATCCTTGAGAGCTCAATCCTTCTCCTCGACAGAATCAGCGACCAATTACCGACGAGACTCAATACCCTCCAGCTCCTTTGCCACCTGATCACGAGCCTTCTCTTGAACGGCCAAGGAAGCCTGTGCGTTAGCTATAACCTGTTTCAGCCTCTCTACTTCGAAGGAGAGTCGGGAGAGCCGATTATCGGCCGCCTGTTGCTCGTGGGCCACTCGTGCATCCTCGGCCTTGGCCTGCTCTAACTCTGCTGACAACTTTATCTCCAGCGACATAGTCTCATTTAGGCGGCGATCACGATCTGCCATAGCTACTCGAACTTCGCGGGAGGCGAGATCAACAAGAGTGGAACTTTCCGCGCGAAGGGCGAGCAGCTGCTGAACAGCACCCTCTACTTCGTTCAGACGCCGAAAGTAGGGCTTCGTCGCAGTGGCGCCAAGCCTCTTGAGTAGGAAAAGCGAGTCGTGTTCAAGATCCTCCTTGAATTCCTCGAAAGGACAACTCTCTTCCAAGGCCAGCTGGATACAGTGGGCCAAAGTATCTTGGAAGTTGACCAGAGCTCGTGCCACCTTCCTCTTTCACCAGCGTTCCAAGGGGGAGAGAGCGGCATCCTCGGCCGAGGGTGAAGTCACAATTGAGGTACTGGTGGTCATGACTGCGGAAGCAGCGATTGGTGCCGCTAGGACCGGAACGACCGCTGATGCCACCAGGGTAGCAGCGGGAGAATCGCAGGTCGCCACAGACAAGGAAGTGGCCATCAGCCCAGTGGGGGTCCCCCCTTGAGCTGGAGACTCTCGCACTGAACGCTCACCCCCGACCAGTACTCCCTCGAAAGTGGAGGTTCCTCCTTGTTGACCCGCAGGGGCCGACATTTCCTCCTCGCTCGATAGCGCCTCATGAACTGAGGTGTCGTCATCCGTCTCTGATTCGCCTGAATGACCCTCCCAAGAGGGAGGATCCTCCTTGCCAGTAGCTTCATAAGAAGGGCCAACTGCGGATGCAAAAAGAAGATTGATAAATGCCCCTTCGGCTTAGAAGGACCAACAACACTAAAACCCATGCTTACCTGAACCCCCTAGTTCTCCTCTGTCTCCACTCCCCTCCTCTTCGTCAGAAGGAATAGGGATCGCTTTCTCGACTGCACCTGCATGGATTCAATATGAACAGTCAGAGAATACGAACCCGACTTCGTACACAGGAGTACTGCGCCGGAAGATTACCTCCTGGTGCAGGTGCAGGAGTTGTTGAGACCCCCGCCTGTGGCCCCACATCGGATGAAGGAAGGGTATCCTTCGAAGTCACTGGAGCCGCCCACGATACGACAGAAGGGGTAGGTTGAGTAGCTCTCGCCCTAGAGACAGTATCGCCCTGAACATCCGCCGCTCTGGTGGTCCCCACAGTCTCCTCGCTACGGGCCTTCTTGATCGCTTCCGCTCTGAAACCCTCCGCCGCCTCTCGCTGCCGTTTTGAGAGCAACGAACTGCTTGGAGATAACAGGGGCATCCCCATCCGCCCAGCAATCGTGCTCCGTGCTTGCTCCAGACGATCACCCGCTCGGGTCAACTCGATAGGTTCCCTACGCTCGCCTTGGGGATCCGAGGGAAGACTAGGAGAAGGAGCTCGCGTCTCTGGCGCCACGGACTCATCCATACCCGCGTCGACGCCGTCGGTGTCCTCGACAGGATCCTCCAAGAACCATTCCCTAGCAGTTTGGTGGCCCCTCCACCTCGAAGAATGAACAGCCCTTCTGGGAGGACGCCCCTGCTCCGCCAAACACGAACCCTGAAACCAAAAGCCTTCGGGATCAGCGCTGGCACCCCGATACCACCGGCAGTACAGGAGAGTGTGGTGCAGATCATGATCCTTCGTGGGTAGTTCAAAGCGGGCATGGGTACCGCCAGGGTGAGTCCAGAACCATCCCCGAGCTCCGTCCACCAACCCTCCTTCGAAGTGCAGATGGGGATTGGCATTGCCCACGTATAATTGGTCGTACCCAAACTGGCGGGCGAACCTGCAAGGGACATACGGCTCAAGATAGCACACGGAGCCCGTTCGAAGGATGTGATACCCCGGCCGGATATTCACGAACCAGCGGAAGGCGCCGCGCGAAAGAATCGTGTGATGATCCGCCGTCGGCACATCTCTGAGGGACTCCCCGTATCCTCCTCCACTAAAATAGGGAAAGGAATGGCGGAAATTGTAGAGGACGAAATGGGAGAGCGTCTTTCGCTCGTCAGGAATGTCCTTACACTTCCAGGAGCACCTCTCCAAGCGCTCGACGAACGAAACAAACCTGTCTCCCTGAGGAGTCGCAGGGGCACTCATCAAGCACTCACAATGGCAGACAAACCATGCCATCAAATAAGTATACAGCAGTCCCACCCTAGGATTGGGGGTCCTGATAATCTCTCCTGCCCCCTCATCGATAGCCGATACGCGGCAGAATTGGGCCGTCAGGGTGCGGAACCCCCGGTGGATGCACGCTATCGTCGCCGATACCAAGGAATAAGACTTCCCGTGGGCTAAGCAAACTGCCGGATACACAACCTCCACAGGAAGAGCCTCAAAAGAATGAGTGGGGACTACGCACCTATTTAACCACAGCATGAGATACCCCACAAACAAGGCCTTCCCAGATATAGGAGACTTAGCTTGGTGGTGAAACGAGTGGAAAACCATTCCGGATTTGAATCCGCCCTCGTCACGCTCAAGAGCTACTGTGGCCTCCCCTTCGGCCATCCTCCTCTCCACTTCAGCCTCGTCACACTCGCCTAGCGGAAGAGCAGGTTTCCCTTTGACATCGTTCCCCGGGAACAGATAGTCAGCCCAATTCTTGTGGCTGATCCCCGGGGTTCTCTTCTTCTTCCCCTTATGATCCGCAGCCCCTAAGGTACTGAGGCAGATATGGTAGTGGCAGAGTAACTCCCACAGAGTTTCAACCGCCAAGGGGGAATGGTTCGAGAGCTGATCAATCTCGTCTTGGTGCGGGACGTACTCCTCATAGGGAAAGTCTCCCAGAGGCAGCCCTGACACGTCATACATCTCGTGAGGGGTAATGCCAAGCTCACCGTTGTGGGTGAAGAACGTGCCGCTTTCCGTGCAGTACAGTTCCAGGATGCTGTGGAACTGGGAAGCGTTAATCCGCAAACCATGTCGAGTGGCTTGAATGGCCACGTACAGCTCCGAATCCTTGAGGTCAGAATTCTCGGCCAGGACATAATCGGTGATCTTGGACCACCAAGTGTCGCTACCAGGCACCGAGTATACCCACCCTGGGGCTCTGAAGTCTTTTGGGGGAAATCTCCCATCGACGCGGAAGAAGCGATGGCGAAAAGTCTCCGCTACCGCCGTCGTCTCCCCTGCCGGCGGCTCATTGGACAGCAAGCCAGGGCGCAGATCCGTCACACGCTTACAGGAACCCTCCACCCCATACCCAGCCGAAGAGCCCATAAAGATGCCGCAAGTGACCCCGTCCTAAGTTAGAGTCAAATCCCAGTTCATCACGCGGGGGACCGCGAAAGACCGCAGCTCGACGATCGAGAACCCTCTCGGCATACTAGGGAGGTAATAGTGAGTCCCTTCCACCGTGCGGAACCACCTGCTCTCTTTGAGCAGCAGAACGGAAGGATCGGTCGCTACATCGCCGAACAAAAATTAAGGATTTGGCAGCTCCGTCCTGGCATCATCTGTCAGCACTGCATCAGTCGTCAACTCGCGTAATGTCAGGTGATGCCCGTCCGTGACCCTCTTTATCAAGCCATGGGGCTTATCAAGAGTGAACGCGGGTACCGGAGCCAGAGAGGGAAATCGAGGAGGTGCCGTATAGCCCATACCTCCGGCGTGGCCAACGGCCACACCCTCCGGAAAAGCCTCATCAGAAAAAGTCGCTGCGAGAAGGAACAAAAGTCAGTCAAGACAAAATCCGCTGTAAGGGCGAAGTTGCCCATCAAACAGGTGTGGGCGAATTCGCTTGTCGAAAGGGGAAACCCATTTCGAACAAGGTCTATCCGTACAGACAATTCTCTCCTCTACCAGGAAAGGGCCAAACTCGCCTACACAAAAAGCCGGTTCACCCCCTTCCTGTTAGAGTTTGAGTTCGCCCGGGGAGACAGAAATCATCCTCTAAAGGAAAATAGGGCTAACTTTGCCCCAAATCATGGAAGCTACCAAAGGACGGCGGAATTCCAGGATAATGAGCGACACTCATCCCCCCAACCCGACGCCTGTACCCTACACGGGGTCGTCTAACGCACCCATCGACTTACCCGAGCGCGGCTCTGGTACACCGGCGGGCAAGCCGGCGGAGAGACGGTCGGAATAGCGTCCGGGGCCTGCTCCCCTCACTTTGCACCTCTTAGATCTTGGAGCCATTGCAAGTATGAAGCGGGAACTCTTTCCTTAGAAGTTTTTTTTAGATTCGAGAGCACGGTAACCCCCAAAGGAGGAAAATGGCTGGTTTAAAAGGGCAGAGTTGTCCACGTGGCCACGATTGCCCTCGAAAGGCGAAACCCTAACGGACAAGAGACGTGGCCACGACTAAATTCGACGGCCCAGATCACCCCCCTTTAGGAAATAAGCAACTTGCCCAAAATCTCGAAACCGACAAGGTGACCTTGTTTAGACCCGCGCCCCAGGCGGCTAGGGGACAGAGTAGAAATCTTAGCACGAAGCCTAAGAGAAACTACTCGACAACTCATCATACTGAGGGGAATAGTATGGCTAGCCCGATTCAAACGGTAATCGGTAAAGGCAGATCAAATCCATTGATAGCTGAGGATTTGCTAAAAATCCTAAGGCACTTGGTCCGCCCAAAACTTCTTTATTCAAAGTATTCCAGACCACACGTAAGCCGGTTTTGGTCTGAAAACTTTGAAGGGGGTCTTGTAGACGGTAAAAATTACCGCGACGGACTAACGAACAAATTCGCCCACAAGTCAAGACCATCCACTTAGATGAAGAATGGAGTGTAGCCATAAAACGGGCTTGATGGCACACCTGGGCCCTCACGCGCCAAGTCACATGGGCTCACTAGTAGAGTGAATCCGCCCTCATGAGCCAAATCCGCTCGCAGGGGTCCAAATCCGCCCTCATGAGCCAAATCCGCTCGCAGGGGCCAAATCCGCCCTCATATACCAAACCCGCTCGCAGAGGGCCAAGTCCACGTACGAGAGTCGAAAGCCGGGTTTCCAAGGACAAGCCTCCCCTACTTCCCGCGATGCGAGGGGAGAGAACACAGTGCTCCAGACTCATCAGATGGCCGTCCGCAATTCCAGCGAACAAGACAGGTGCTGGACCGGCCTGCATACTCATAAATGCGGGTCACCTTACCCATCAGAATCGAGAGCCGGAGCCGTCGTCATACAGCAAGCTGCCCAAACCCACTCGGGTACGAAACATCCATTCTCCCGTTCCTATTGAGGCATCGGGAGGGGGCACAGTGTCCCAGGACCGTCAAGCGGTCGTCCGATGGCTCAGGATGTAAGTGAGCGGACAGGTATCAGAGCAAGCCTGCACCCTCATAAATGCGGCTTACCTCACTCGTCCAAACCGAGGGCAAGAGCCGCCGGCGCTCGATGAGCTGCCAGATCCACTCAAGTATCTGGTTGCCACTGTCACCGATACGAGGAGGGGCTTTCCCACTCCTGCGTGACGTGACACAACATGCGGCTCCTCGAATGACCGCTTGCAGCACAGAGGAACAGCAGGATGTCTCTGAATAATGTATGGTCACATCCCATAATTTCAGGAACAGCCAAACTGTCTCTCTCTCATTTAAAGGCTTCTTTCAGCAACCTTAGAAAGGATCGATCGATTGATCAATCAAAAGACGAAGGGGCTTCTTGCATATCCTTGCATTGCAGCGCCATCTCCTAGCTCCGAGCCCCGATCGCCGGTGAGCCAGAAGAGACGAACTCCCTCACCCTGAGCTTCTACTGAGTACTGAAGCTCTCCGACAACCTCAGTCGAATCGTCCAAGGGAAGCAGACTCGGCACGAGCACCGAGCGAAGCATCATGTAGCTACCTTAAAGTCCCCATAATTAAACAAAGAGGGCCTTCCCTCTGCTTCTGTTGTAATCATTTGATTATTAGTTTGTAATAAGCCTTCTTATCAATACAAACGAAGTTCCCTGTTTTCGGGAGATCAAAAATTACACCTACAATAAACTTAACAATATAATGCCAAACTTCACAATAAATTGAAAAGCTTGACAACCAGTACATAACCTTGATAGTAACAGACAAACTATAGTTTCTCAGACCAAAACTACGGGTATACATTTACTTTCGCAAATCAAACTGTCGTATATATTTAATGTTAGGCCAAAACTTTGACAACCAAGGGCGAATATAACCATAAGCTTACATTAAAACGGCAAACATTGACAACCAAGAGTAAACTTGATAACCATTCTATAAGCTTAACAATAAAACGCCAAACGTAACAATAAATCCATAAGATTAACAACCAGCCAATAAACTTGACAGCCAGTCCATAATCTTAATAATAAAACGATAAACTTAACAAAACAACCTTGTATCAGGCGATGATTTTCTTTACAATCACACTATAACCTTAACAACAAACAAATAAGCTTATCAACAATCCTGTAAACTAAACAACAAATCTCTAAGCTCAACAACATGATGACAACTGCATGTAAAACCATTGTCTCTACACTAAGTTCCATAACCGTGGGTGAATATAACTGGCTCCCTTCAATGAGCTTGTACAATAACAAGACAGTTAAGATTTATAAGTGTGTGGAATACAATCAATTCAGATAGGTCATGCGTGAATCACATGGGAAGGCAGGCATATGCTGGTGGAGATAGTCCTCTGGCTTACGTTAA
>BQKN01001098.1:86579-165794 GCA_022839385.1 Asparagus kiusianus
GTATCGATGCTGGTATCGATACCTCCGACAGTTTGTTACATATTAGTGGCTGAAATTTGCTTGTTTTGGATAAGATTTTAATCCAATGGCTCTCATTCCCTGATGTTTACTATAAATAGGGGTAGAGAGTGAGGGGTTAGGAGTGTGAAAAATTTTGTAACTCCATTTGGAGAGGATGATTACTCTTAATTGAGAAGACCTTATAAATTTGTAACTTTTGTTACAATTAATAAAAGAATTTTTCTCCACTTTAAATTTTTCTTTTCTCCTCTTTGTTGAATGATGAGGATGGAGATGAAGAGCAATTTGAAGGTTTGTATTTCTTTTATTTTCCTCTTTTATTTCTTTTTAGTAATTTTTTTATTATTGCTTATTAGTTAGATTTACATTCATGCTTGTAGTGTAGATTTATTTTCTTGTCTTTTTTTTGCACTTTAATTTGTAGAGTAGATTTAGTTTCATGCATTTAATTTTTACAATTTATTTGTTAGTTTAGATTTTAATTCTTTTTAGTTAGATTTATTTTTTGTTCATAGTTTAGATTTTTCTTTTCTTTTTATTTTTTTAATTAGTTATTTTTCTTCTTTCTTTTATTTCTTAAGATATGAAATTAATTCTTGTAGGAATCTTAGAATTGTATGAAACTAGTCTAATTTTCTTTATATTATATGAATTATTCTCTTGCACTTAAAATATTCATGTTTAGGATAATCAACTAGAGAACTAATTGGTAGAAGAAGAATTTGATAATCTATGCTTATCTTAAATGGTTTGATAGGTTATGCTTATGAATTCTAGAATTACTATCTTGTTGTTATTCTTATCATGAATTATAATTTTAACTTAGATGATAATTTGATAGGTTATACTTTCCTTAAATGGTTTGATAGTCTATGTTTAATAAATCTAAGTTGAAATATGATAAAAAGAGAATAGTTTGTATTTTATAATTGAGATTAGCTAGTGGCTTCAATTCTAGATCTCTCATATCTTTAATTGAATTCTCCATCTTTTGTTTTCTTGATTTTTTTCTCTTTTTATTCTTGCTTTTTATTTTGTTCTTTGATTCTTTCTTCTCTTCTCTAAAATTCAATTTATTGTTACTTGCATATATTCACAACAATCACTCTCACTCATCATAACTCTCACACTTATTCTTTAATCCTATTTTGTCACGCACACAACATAAGAACCAATTCTAATAATCTCTTAAAATCACCTTCCTCGTGGGATCGATAGATTTTTATACTATAACTTGACACGGTTGTGCACTTGTAATATTTTTGATACATGTTTATGTCGCATCAAGTTTTTGGCGCCGTTGCCGGAGATGATGCTTAAGTTGGTTTTAATTATTTTGGTTTTTTAACTTTTGTGTTTTTCTTATGAAGGAATCGCTTGGAGGTTAAAAATCTTGGATTGAAGATCAAGAACTTGGAGAATTGCTTTCGGGTAAGTCTTCTTTCTAGTGTTTTTAATTCCACCCTTTTTAGTTAGCTTCACAATTAGAGACAATTAGGATTAAAAAAGATTTTATTTTTGTTGATCATAATAAAATTCATCTTTCATTTGGACATTAACTAACAAGATAATAAACTCAAACAATGTTCCCCCTTCTCATAGTTGTTTGATTGTTAACCCTAATAAAAAATATAAAGATTTTCTTTTTACCATCCTTTTTAGTTGTTTTTAATTTCTAGGGTTACATTTCATATAGTTTGCAGGAATTCACCAAAGTGATTGTAGCACTTGATTTGGCACATACTTAAAATATTTTTAAGGGAAAAACCCCATAATCAAGATAAGGTAAGGGATTTCATCATTCTTTTCTTAGCCCACAAATCACTAATTCCTCACTTCACAAACCCAAGACTCCTAAAACTCAATAGACATTAGCCCCTAAGGATTTGAGCTCAATAAGCAACAAGAAATCCTTAAGTGAACCGGTTCAAGTTTTCTCAGATTAGTTGGTGTCTAAGATAAGATTTAGGGGTTGCGTAAAGCGCTCCGTAAGGAACGAGATACTTAATTGATCTCTAATCACCCTCTAGTACTATCCTTACCTGGCTAACTATCTGTGTAAAACTTTAATCTTTTTACTTTAGGAGTTTTTGGTTAGGAGCTAGTCTAGTTGAGTTAGGCTAAACCCTAGAATTGGAGTGATTGAAAAGTGATTGTTTTGATTTGTTTTAGTTAGGATTTTCTTTATCTTTTTCTTCTCATAAAAAAAACTAATTTTTTTCTTTCCTTAAAAAAAGTTGTTTTGGTGTATGCAAACTTGGGTTAGGGATAATTCTTATCGTTTAATCCGTGTTGAACCAATCCAAAAAATGGCAAATTAACCCGTTCTCCAGGATATGTGTTACCCCACCAGAAATACAATTCCATCTTGCATAAGGCTCCCCGAAGCAAATGGAGCAAATTTCGAGCTTAGACTGTATTACATAAACATGCTTCCCAAATTCCTTGGAAATGAAACAGAATATGCATATATTTTTATCTCGGAATTTGAGGAAGTATGTATTATGATTAAAATGAGAGAATTAACCGAAGATGCGATTAAGCTCAGATTTATTCCATTTGCTCTTAAGGATAAAGCTAAAAAATGGATGTCCAGCTTACCGACAAATTCCATCTCAACTTGGGATGAATTTGTCACCATTTTTCTTAAGAAAATTTTTCCTATTCATAAAACGGTAAAGCTTAGGAACAGTATTCAAAACTTTAAAATTATCCCGGGAGAGCCATTTTGAAAATATTTTGACCGATTCAAAGATTTTCTAATCCAATGTCCTTATCATGGTCTAGAGAAATGGCGATTATGCCAAGTCATATATGAAGGATTGGACTATTCTTCAAAAACATCTTTAGAATCGATGTGTCAGGGAGATTTTATGAGGAAAAACGCCGACAAAGCTTGGGAATTTCTAGAGAGTCTATCCGAGAAAATAATACAATGGGAATACTATGACGACAGGGTTTCATCAGTTCCACAATCTAAGTCTAGTGGTCTTTCCTTGGAGTCAAACATTACTTCTGAAGCAAAGATGGCAATAATTTTGTGGAGGTTAGAAGCCTTAGAAATTAAGGAACAAGCTCCAGCTCAAATCAATCATGTTTTTGCCCCGGGATGTCATAATTGTCAGTCTCCTACCTGTGTTTTAGAGGAATGCCCTCTCCTAGGAAACAACAATGTATTAGAACAGATGAACGCTGCATTCCAGCGTCCTAGAAATGATCCATTTTCTCCAGCCTACAATCCAGGTTAGAGAAATCATCCCAATTTTGCATGGAATCAAGGAAATTCTCCCGGAAATCAAAACTTCATTCCCACGTCGAACCCACAATTCCCTAGGGGAAATACACTTCCATTCAACGCACCAAACAATTTCCATCAAGCGAACCCAGTTTTTCCAACCCAACATCCTCATCCTTACCAGCCTACAAATCCTTCAAATTCTGATCATGACAAACGTTTGAGTGTCTTAGAGAAGGGTTTAGAAGCTATGATCAAAGCTTCAACACAAACTACCAACATGTTGACCCAGTCATCCACCATTCTAAATTCCTTTATGCAAACAACCAGCCAAGTGCTCAACTCGAACACTCAAGCCATAGCCCGGTTAGAAACCCAACGTGGGCAACTAGCCACTACCGTGAGTGAAAGAGAGAAAGGAAAATTTCTAAGTCAACATGTTGCAAATCCTGAAGACAATGGATCCAGTTCATCCTAACCAGCCCATGTGAATGCAGTTTACACTTTGAGATCAGGAAAACAGATAGACAACCAAGTTAGAATGCCACTAGATCAAACCCCTTCTCCCATCCAACACATTCCTTCTGATGACCAAAATGTTGAACATGAGATTGAGCCTGATCTAGATAGGTATAGGCCCGTTGCCCCCTTTCCAGATAGACTCAAACCTAGAAAAAACTCCCCACAGGTTAAGAAAATCCTAGAAACTTTTAAACAGGTCAAGATCAACATCCCTCTTCTAGATGCAATCGAACAAATCCCCTCTTATGCAAGTTCTTGAAAGACTTATGCACTAAGAAAAGAACCACCAATGTCCCCAAGAAAGTCTTCTTAGCTGCCAACCCCAGTGAAATTTTTTCGAAACTCATGCCGTTAAAATATAAGGACCCTGGTTGTCTCATAATTCCATGCGTCATAGGTAACACTCATATTGATAAGGCACTTCTAAACTTGGGAGCCAGTATCAACCTCCTTCCTTATTCAGTCTATCAACAGCTAGGTGTAGGAGAACTTAAACCGACAAGATGCACTCTATAATTAGCTGATAGATCCGTGAAAATTCCTAAAGGAGAGGTAGAGGATGTTCTAATCAAGGTTGGAGAGTTCATTTTTCCTGTTGATTTTATTATCTTGAAAACACAACCCGTTTTCAATCTCAAAAGTCAAATCCCCGTCATTCTAGGAAGACCGTTTTTAGCCACCTCAAATGCTTTGATCAATTATAGTACGGGTCAGATGAAACTATCTTTTAGGAATATGACTATTGACCTCAATATCTTCAACCTAGGAAGGCAGCCTAGTGATCCATCTGATCAACCCATGGAAGTGAATTTCATTCAGGGAATATCCAGTGAACAACAAGAGGGAGAGTGTGAGTCAAATTCAAGTGCATCTGACTTAATATTTGTGAAATCTTCTGATAACGAACTAGAGTTAGATCCGCTTGTCAATCATATTTTTGCTACTAGCTAGCAATGAGAACCTTTGGAGATAGAACCCCGGATCCAACTTCGCCCATCTGTGGAGGAACCCCCAAGTTAGAGCTCAAACCTCTACCTGAAAATCTAGAGTATG
The DNA here is from genome assembly GCA_022839385.1 of Asparagus kiusianus. NCBI lineage: Eukaryota > Viridiplantae > Streptophyta > Magnoliopsida > Asparagales > Asparagaceae > Asparagus > Asparagus kiusianus. The sequence goes on from BQKN01001098.1 coordinate 91,411, forward strand.
CCTACTTAGGGGAGAACGGCTCTTTACCAGTCATTATTTCTTCTAACCTAACTACCAGTCAAAAGGAAGCTCTCTTAGATGTTTTAAGAGAGAATAGGAAAGCCATTGGATGGACCATGGCTGATATCAAAGGGATTAGTCCAACCATTATTCAACACCGAATCTATTTGATAGATGATGCCAAACCTACTAGAGATCCTCAACGTCGGTTAAACCCAGTGATGAAAGAAGCTGTTAGGAAAGACATTCTGAAATGTCTCGATTATGGGATCATTTATCATATTTCTGATAGTTCATGAGTGAGTTCGGTCCAAGTTGTTCCAAAGAAATCTGGGATCACCGTGATCCAAAATGAGGCTAATGAGCTGCTTCCCACTCGGATCCAAACTGGATGGCGAGTTTGCATTGACTACCGAAAACTCAACTTAGCCACTCGGAAAGATCACTTCCCTCTTCCATTCATTGACCAAATGTTAGAGCGTTTAGCAGGACATGAGTTCTATTATTTCCTGGATGGATATTCAGGTTACAATCAAATCCCTATCGCTCGCAAAGATCAGGAGAAAACCACTTTCACTTGCTCGTATGGAACATTTGCATACCGACGCATGCCTTTTGGCCTGTGCAACGCACCAGCTATATTCCAACGCTGCATGATCAGTATTTTTTCTGACATGGTAGAGAGATTCCTTGAAATTTTCATGGACGACTTTTCTATTTTTGGTGACACATTTTCCCAATGTTAGCATCATCTTAAACTGGTCCTAGAATGGTGTAGGGAGAAAAATGTGACTCTCAATTGGGAGAAATGTTATTTCATGGTCAAACAAGGCATAGTCTTAGGACATGTAGTTTCCAATAGGAGAATCGAAGTGGACAAAGCTAAGGTAGATCTCATTTCCAATCTCCCTCCTCCCAAAACTGTCAAAGATGTCAGATCGTTTCTTGGTCATGCTGGTTTTTACCGACGTTTCATCAAGGATTTCAGCAAAATTGCTAGACCCTTGACCAATCTCTTAGCCAAGGATACATCATTTGTCTTCTCTCCTGACTGCCTCAAAGCTTTTGAATATCTGAAAAAGTAGCTAACCACAACTCCTATCATTCATGCACTGGACTAGACCGTACCCTTCGAACTGATGTGTGATGCATCTGATTCTGCGATTGGTGATGTTTTAGGACAACGGTTTGATGGAAAACCGCATGTGATCTACTACGCCAGTAGGACTCTGAATGATGATGCCCAGCAAAATTACTCTGTCACAGATAAAGAGTTTTTAGCTGTAATCTTTGCTTTAGAAAAATTCGGGTCCTACCTTATCGGTTCCTTAACCAAAGTTTTTACAGATCATGCCGCACTAAAGCATCTTTTGACTAAAAAGGATGCTAAGGCACAGCTCATTAGATGGATTCTCCTACTTCAAGAGTTTGACATTCAAATTCTTAATAAAAGGGGAACAGAGAACCCCGTAGCAGATCACCTCTCTCGACTCCCAAATGCACCAACATCAACCGTCCCGATCAATGAACATTTTTCAGATGAACAACTCCTAGAAATCCAATCTGTTCCATGGTTCACCGACACTGTGAACTACATAGTCATGAACCAGATCCCTTCTCATTGGTCCAAACAGGATAGATCCCGTTTTCTCTCTCAAGTAAAATACTTTTACTGGGATGGTCCATATCTGTTCAAATACTGTCCTAATCAGATCTTTAGGAGGTGTGTTCCCACTTAAGAAACTAGGAGTGTTCTTTCCTTTTGTCATGAGCAAGCATGTGGGGGCCACTTTGGCCCAAGAAAAACAGCCGAAAAAATTCTTCAATGTGGGATATACTGGCCCACTCTTTTCAAGGATTCATACGAGTTTTGCAAAACCTGTAACCGCTGTCAGCTTTTTGAGAAAGTCACTAGAAGAAATATGATGCCCTTACAACCCATCTTATCTGTTGAACTTTTTGATTTGTGAGGTATCGATTTCATGGGACCATTTTCAAATTCCTTTGAAAATGTTTACATTCTAGCAGCCATTGAATACATGTCAAAATGGGTTGAGGCGGTAGCTTGCAAAACTAATGACAACAAGGTCGTTGTCAAGTTTTTGAAAGAGAACATTTTTGCACGGTTTGGAGTACCCCCGAGAGATCATCAGTGATAATGGTACACATTTCTGTAACCATTCTTTTGAGGCTTTGATGAGAAAATATTCAATCACACAAAAATTATCAACTCCTTATCACCCCCAACCAGTGGACAAGTAGAGGTCACAAACAGGCAGATCAAACAAATCTTAGAAAAAACAGTTAATCATAACAGAAAAGATTGGTCTGTAAAATTATGTGATGCTCTGTGGGCATATAGAACAGCTTTTAAGGCCAATTTGGGGATGTCACCATACAGACTGGTCTTCGGAAAAACTTGTCACCTACCAGTGGGGTTAGAGCATCGAGCAATGTGGGCGATAAAATAGTTAAATTTTGACTTAGACTCGGTAGGTAAAAACAGATTGCTCCAAATAAATAAGTTGGAAGAAATTTGAAATGATGCATACATAAACTCAAAATTTTACAAAGAGAAAACCAAGATTTTTCATGACAAATCAATTTTATGAAAAAATTTCTCTCTAGGACAGAAAGTTTTATTGTACAATTCAAAATTACATCTTTTTCCTGGAAAATTAAGATCAAGATGGACAGGTTCATTTTTTGTCAAACAAGTTTTTTCGCATGGGGCTGTCGAGATAGAAAATTCTAAAAATGGTAACATTTTTAAAATAAATGGTCAACGTCTAAAATCATTTTTAGAATTTTCTATGCTCGGAGAGGAAGAGGTGTTGGTTCTTCATGAACCTCATTATTTGTAAAAAAATTAAAAAAATAAAAAAAGTAATAAAAAATAAAAAAATATAATTTTTTTATAATTTCTTTTTTATTTCTTCATCCTCATACTAACAATAATTGCAGATCCTTATCATCATTGTTCTAGGTCGACTGAACAAATATAAGTTTTTTAATTCTTATCTGCTTTACTTTATGCATCAGCGAATTTGTATCGAGGACAATGCAAAATTTAGGTATGGGGGTGGGAAGTACATATTTTCCTCTTTATTTTATCATTTTGTTGCATTTTTAACATAATTTTTGTTTAATAACAATAATAATAATAATATATAAAAATATTATCACTTGCCAAATTAATAGAGTTAAGTAATAATTGATCTAATTGATAGATTTTAAATTTTCTAATTCCTAGTTAGTGTTATACTCAAGTTCACCTTTTATGATAACTCCAAATAAAATTCTTAAAAAATGATTTTTCAACTAGTATACTTTACTTAAGTCTTACCTTAGACTTTTAATTAAAAATAATGAATTTTTTGCATGCTTAACTTAGAGTTGAATTTTTTTTAAGTTATCTTAATTTATACATTTTTTCAGACTATATATACTTACACATATATATATATATATTAAAAAACTAACCTTATAAAAGAAGAGTGCGAAAAATGGGCACCAAAAAGGAAAAAACTCTTAAATTCAAGGTGATTCTATCTTATAAAGCCTAAGTTGACTGAGTAATTAAGCCCAATGAGTATCTCTATACTTAATGACCTAAGACCAATTGGGTTGGGATTCATTGGTCCAAAACTCGTTAAATAATCACTTAGAAAGCCCGTTAAAATAGAAAACAATCACCAAGAATTAGAGAGTGAAGAAAAAATATACATATATATCTATAATACTAACCATTTTTTATATATATTGTTATTTTGTATATATATGGCCTTGAAAAATTTTTGATCAAGAGACTTGAAAGTTATTTAAAACAAAGAGTTAGCATGTTCTTTTCAAAACTTTTAAATTAAATCTCTAAGATTTGACTTGGTTTTGTATTGCAATAATGAAAAAAAAATTTAAGAGATTTACATTGGAGTTATATATAAAAATATTTTCTTGATTATTAACTAGCTTCAATTAGAATATCTAAATATATCAAAGAAAATTAGTTATTTACGGACTTCTTTAACTTGGTAAGTTGACCAAATTTTGTGGGTATATTCACTGTAAACCCTCACGAGACTACAACTCGTCCACTAGGGTAACCTAGGGGTTTAAAGGCTTGTTGTATGAGCTAAATACAACCATAATTCCTGCGAAAGTGAGTTAGTTTTTCTTTTCTCTTTCTTTACTAGAGGACTAGCAAAAGTTTAGGTGTGGGGGTATTTGATAATCACATTTTTATAATAATTTTATATCCTCATTATCTATTTTATATGAATAAATATACCACTAATAATTATTTTTATCTTTAAATGCAGGTTAATGAAGAATAAATCTCAAAAATCTCATCTCTCAATAAAGGCCCTTGAATAAATAAAGAAATGAAGCAAAAGAGAAATCAAGAAGCCCATTGGAAAATCCAATTGCTAATTTATCCAAAAGCCCAAAGCTAAAAAGAAGAAGAAATGGCAAAGCCCAAAAGCCCAAGTCCAAGAACAAGAGAAAAAGTTCGGATAGCAATAGGAGAGCACTGGGCATTGATGCCGGCATCGATACCCTTATCGATGCCGGCATCGATACCCTTATCGATGCTGGTATTGATACCTCCGGTAATTTGTTACAGATTAGTGGCTAAAATTTACTTGTTTTTTATAAGATTTCAATCCAATGGCTCTCATTCACTTATATTTACTATAAATAGAGGTAGAGAGTGAGGGGTTAGGAGTGTAAAATTTTTTGTAATTCTATTTGGAGAGGAGGGTTACTCTTAATTGAGAAGACATTCCAAATTTATAACTTTTGTTATAATTAATAAAATAAATTTCTCCACTTTAAATTTTTCTTTTCTCCTCTTTGTTGAATGATGAGGATGGAGATGAAGAGTAATTTGAAGGTTTGAATTTCTTTTATTTTCTTCTTTTATTCCTTTTTAGTAATTTCTTTATTATTGCTTATTAGTTAGATTTACATTCATGCTTGTAGTGTAGATTTATTTATTTTTGTCTTTTTATTTCTTTTTGCACTTTAATTTGTAGAGTAGATTTATTTTTATGAATTTAATTTTTGCAATTTATTTTATAGTTTAGATTTTAATTCTTTGTAGTTAGATTTTTTTTCATAGTTTATATTTTTCTTTTCTTTTTATTTTTGTAATTAGTTCTTTTTTTCTTGCTTTTATTTCTTAAGACGTGAAATTAATTCTTGTAGGAATCTTAGGATTGTATGAAACTAGTCTAATTTCCTTTATATTGTATGAATTATTCTCTTACACTTAAAATATTCATGTTTAGGATAATTAACTAGAGAACTAATTGTTGTTATTCTTATCATGAATTGTAATTTTGACTTAGATGATAATTTGATAGGTTATACTTTCCTTAAATGGTTTGATAGTCTATGCTTAATAAATCTAAGTTGAAATATGATTAAAAGAGAATAGTTTGTATTTTATAATTGAGATTAGCTAGTGGCTTCAATTCTAGATCTCTCGTATCTTTAATTGAATTCTCCATCTTTTGTTTTCTTGATTTTTTTCTCTTTTTATTCTTGCTTTTTATTTTGTTCTTTGATTCTTTCTTCTCTTCTCTAAAATTCAATTTATTGTTACTTGCATATATTCACAATAATCACTCTCACTCATCATAACTCTCACACTTATTCTTTAATCCTATTTTGTCATGCACACAACATAAGAACCAATTCTAATAATCTCTTAAAATCACCTTCCTCATGGGATTGATGACTTTTTATACTATAACTTAACACGGTTGTGCACTTGCAACATTTTTTGTACATGTTTATGCCGCATCAATATCCAAGATCTTCATCAGCGTGCGTCATTATCGCCATGTCCTTCATCAGCATAAGGACTAGCATTGATCTTCTGGTTAATGGCGACAGGAGAACTTGAAGGTTTTGGGGAGAGGGTAAAAGCTTAGGATTTACATATAAAGGAGGGAGGGTGAACAGAGAGTCGGCGATGGGGAGATCGAGGAAAGATTGTGCCAAAAGGTTATCATACATATCCTATAGTTGAATAGGCGAAGGGATGGTGATGTTGCCGCATGGGATGTGGGGATTGGTAGAAGTCCATCCTATCTTTAACTCTCCTCCTTGAGAACTAGGAAATACATTGAATGCATTAGCATAAAATATATCTCGGTGACCGTGACAACCAAGCGCAATCGATAAACCTAACAACCAAATAGTAACCTTAACACCCCAGTCACAACCTTAACACTTCTAATGATATACTTGACAACAAATCCATATACATGATAATAAAACGCTAAACTAAATAGGCTCGTTACAAGTTGCACACTAAACTATATTAACGTTAATTAGCGTGAATTAACAACCCGATGCTAAACTTACAACCAATCCAAGACATAACCTTGTCAACAAAACGTGAAATAGCAACCCAACGCTAACCTTGACATGCAATCTGTAACCTTGACAACTAATCCATAAACTTTACTATACAACATTAAGGTTAACAATAAACCCATAAGTGCAACAACAATGCCCTAACATCAATAGCAAACCCATAAGCCTGCCTACCCAAGTGACTTCACTATTACAACAGAGATTTCTTGGATTTTAACTGTATAATAGCATCAACCATTTGAATGCTAATAACGTTAGCTATTCCCCACTATCATTTCTCTAAGTTCCATCAGCTGTGCCTGAACACAAATGGCTTTCACCAAAGAGCTTTCTAGCAGCCTGGTAAGTTCACGGGAAACTCTTTGGAGAAAGCCATTTATATCCATGCCCAACAGATGGAACTTAGAGAAAATGACAATTGTGAATAGATAAGGGTAATAATATTCAAAAAAGGTTGATACTATTATATGGTCGAAACCCATAAATATTGAAGATGTCTTCATCAGCGTGAGAGCTAACCATAATCTTATGGTTTATGAGATTGGAGAGGGAAGAGCTTAGAATGATCGAGAAAAGAGTGAGGATAAATAGAGTGGCGGTGATGGGAAGATAAAAAAGATATAAATGTGAGGAGAAAGGTTATAGGCTGGTTCTGTATTAGAACAAGGCGAGGGATGGTGAGATAACTCTACTGCATTGGGAACTATGAAATACATTGAATGCAGTCAAATCAAAAATATCTCGGTAACCTTGGCAGCCAATTGCAAGTGAATAATAGTAACCTTAATATTAAAGTGATAAACTTGACAACCAAATAATAACCTTAACAACCAAGTAATAAACTTAACAATTTTAACGATATCCTTGACAAAATTTTATAAACATGACAACCAAACAATATTCTTATTAACCACTCCATAGACTTAACAATAAAAACGCTAAACTATATATATAGGTTTGTACGTAATTTTGATGATTGTGACCCTCTATGTTGTGTCGAGAGCACTTAACAGAACGGGTGTCCAGCAACTTATTTTTAACAAAACAAACTCGTCTAGTACATGGTCTTCCCAGTCTTTTTTTGGTGAGAGGAGGCTTTAACAATTGATGACACTGACAACCAAGTACAAGTGGATAACAGTAAACTTAACATTCAATCGATAAACTTGACAACCAAGTCAAAACTTTAACAAACAATTTATAAACTTAATAACCAAATAGTGACCTTAACAGCCAAACCATGACCTTTTCACTTGTAACGATATACAGGACAACAAATCCATATACATGACAATAAAACGCTAAACTATATAGGCTCATTACAGGTTGCAAGATTGTGACCCTCCACGTTGCATCGAGAGCACTTAACAAGATGGGTGTTCAACGAGCTGTTGTTTATTTGTCTAGTGCATGGTCATATAACAATCACAATATTGATAAATTTCTCGTCCCATCTATGTAATTGTAGCGCACGCATGTTTGCAAGGAATGCGGGTGATGTCCCAGGACCTGCAAGAACATGCTCGATTCTTCAAATCTACACGACAAGTTTTATTAGACTCGACCTCTACAATATCTTCCGTCGAATGTTTAATCGCCAAGCAGCTACCATGCTGAATATTATCGCACAACACCATCTCCGCTTCCGGGCATAAGTATCCAGACCATTTCTGACCCACTAGCCTCCTTTCATGCATGCGCTCCATTATTTGCTTTCATATGGTCTCAACTAAAGGTAAGATTCGCAACAATCGTGCCTTTCTTATCCAGCTGTTGAAGGACTCAGTAACGTTTGAAGTAACATAGCCATACATTAACAACAAAACACTAACATTAACAATAAAATCATAACCTAAACAACAAAATTCTAAACTTAACAACAAAATTCTAAACTTAACAACAAAACCCTAGCAGAATAATTCTAACCATAACAATAAAAATCTAATTTTAACAGAAAACTATAGGCTAACTCTAACCTAAACAACTATAATAATGCTGTAAAAAAATAACATTAAAACCAAGCTATCTTATCTTATACTAGGAAAATGCACGTTTGCCCATCTCTCCGAGGAGTATTCCATTGCAGTGACGTAAGCCCTGTGACCGATCGTTGCTAATTCTTTCATGTCATCATCTCATTCAGAAATTATGAACTTATAAGCCGCAGATTGTAACAGCTCACCCAATATAGTGGCGATATTTGCCTTGTGCCCGAAATCCTTCATCTTATTTTTAAAATTCTCGATTAGATGCAGAACACACCTTGAATGGAATGCATCTAGAAAGAATTCCTCGACTGCTGCCCTAATACCCTTGTTGGCGTCGGAAATCATTACTAGTCGATGTGGAGGTTGGTAAGGATTTTTCCTATCATACAGTAACATACACAATCCTTGTAAGAACCATTTCCAGTTAACCTCATTCTCCTGGTCGTATACACAATAAGCAAGGGGAAATATTCCCTGGTTGCCGTCATACCTAGTGACACTATGTAGTATGCCTCTGTAACGATCTTTAATAAATGTTCCATCCAAAAACAATAGAGACCTGCACCCAGTAATAAACCCTTCAATACAGGCATTATAACTAATGAACAATCACCTGAACCTCCCATCATAAGCATCAATAACAACACGACTCCCTGGATTAGTTGCATGCACCATGGATTCATATCTGTATGAATATAACAACAAAGCAGTACATTTAGCAACAGATTCATAATCATAACAACTGATCTTCAAACTTAACAACCAACACGTATACTTAACGATGAACCAACAACTTTAACAACTAATACGTATAGTTAGCAACTAAAACGTAAGAGTGATTTTAGAAGAATAAAAAAGAACGTACAACCTCAGTGAATCGTAAGCCTTATCATCGTCACCAAACATGTCCTGTTGAGCTGTCTCCTTACCCCATCATGCTTTACTGTAGTTAATCTTGATGCCAAAATTAGAGAGTATGTCGTTCTTGATATTAACTGCACGAAGATCTGGCCTAACCTTCAAAACAGCTTGTATTTGGATAGCAATAAACTTCCTTGATGTCCTTGAGTTGCCAGCATTTGCTCCATGTTGACCGCAGGTGTGGGTAGATTCGAAATTCTTTATGGATATGGTAGACGAATTTCTGAGCAGGGAAGCAAACAATATCCAAGGGCAACCATGTGTGTACTTAAATCGGCAATAGACTCTTATGCGCCTTTGTTCATTATGGTAAAAATCATACTTGAACCGTTTAGCAATTGAATAGTATTGAAGTGCTAATCTAACTTCAACAGCACTATCAAATTTCTGACCAACTTCACATATGGAGGTGTGCCACTCAGTTAGGATCTTTGTTTGGTGGTTAAGCATGTCTTCCAGCAGCATGATCGAGTCGCTGGTGGGGTTATCATTAGGAATACGCTCATCATTATAGGTTTGGATAAACATGGTATTTGCGCATCGTGAATTTTCTGTCGGTATTGTCCTAAATTAGTAATAAAAATACATAGCCTCAACAATGAACTGATAACCTTAACAACAAACTCATAAACGTAATAGCCAACACATATCCTTAACAACTAACCCTTATACATAAGGGCAGACTCGTGATCTTAACAACAAACGTATATACATAACATCAAACACCTTAACATAGCAACCAACTAGTATACGTAACATTGAACAAATAACCTTAACAACCAGTCCTTAACCTAACCTTGATAACCAACTCATTACCTAAGCAACCAATGCATAAGGTTAACAACTAATAGCAAAACCTATCAGTGAACTCATAAGGAAATCTGGAGTGTAATTCCTACGCATTTTTGGTGTAGTCTGTGTGTTCTGCAAAGTTGAGAATCCCCCAGTGGATGTAGCATACAAATTCGCGTCTGTAAATCCATTATGCCGATAATACTCGAACATCAAATTTAAGTCATCATCATTGTCAATTGAAATACTAAATTTCTTTTCTCTTTCGTATATGAACTTTAGCGAAAGAGATTGCATTAGTATTTTAAGCCTTTCCAACACTTGATATTTCAAGCTGATTATTTCTGTATTCTCTTTGATAACGACGAATACACAGTCACCATCTTTGTTGCTTTTTGCCTTCGTTACCACGCATAGAAGAGATCATCCGTCCATTTATTATAGGAAGTAGTTGAAGAATCAAAGAGGCTTTTGTTGAGGAGAATTAAGTGGAAGGAACAGATTAGTCGGGGTAATAGAATGGGGAGGAACTCAGCGATTTTATTACGGCGGGAAGAGGAATATATCTGGTGATAATTTTGGAGGGAAATGTGAATTTCCCCCCTAAAAAACAACATTCTAATCACCATTTAATACCTACAGTCGAAACGCCATGTTTCCATTGTGAGAGGGCGACGGTTACAGGCTGTGTAGGGGTATTTTAGGTATTTCGTGAGGGGTTTAAACAGAGTTACGCCTGGGGATTCGTTTTAGTGGCTAGAAGAAAATCGCGAATCATTTTGGGGGTAAAGCACCCGTTGAAAAACTTAGGGGGAGGGGGGAGCACGTTTTCTTGTGTTTTGGGGGCTGGAAGCATTTTTCCCTTTCTTCAATGCAAGCACTATTTTTATTATAAGCTACTACACTATTTTACAATCATTCATTATTTATTTTTTTTCTCCCTCTTTATTTCTCTATCTTTCTCTCTCTTTCTTTTTCTTGCTTCTAGAATGATATCAACTGAAGGCTTTGGGAGGCTATTTATAGGTGACATTGCGGTAGGTGGACACTGTAGAAACTAGGTTACTATAATTTTGCTACAATAATGGCTGGTGGATCTTGTGGTTGGTGAGTATTGTGGCTGGGTTACTATTGAAATAGTGGCTAAGGTAGATAGATGTAGACTTTAACACTCCCCCTCAGTAGCAACTCTCTATCCACAAGCCCAAGTTAACTTTGTAATTTCGTAAACTTTGAAGAACTTTGTGCTTTGGTGAATATATCAGTTATTTGTTCGTTTGTCCTAATCGGCTTCATTACGATCTCTTCCTGAAAAACTTTCTCTTATAAAAAGTGACAATGTACTTTGATATGCTTCGTCCTAGTATAAAAAACTAGATTATCTGCTAATTGTATTACAGACTGATTATCGTAATGTAAAGCTACTAAGTATTTGTGGATTGATGTAGATCCCTCATTAACTGAAAAGGCTACATGCTTTACTGAGCTGCCATTGCTGCTGATCCGAACTCTGTCTCTGTAATTGATAGTGACACAGTTGATTGTCTTTTACTACACCAAGATATAGCTACTGAATCGAGACTAAACACGTATCAAGTAGCAGACCTCCGAGTATCATGATCTCCAGCATAGTCAGCATCACACTAGCTATAGACCTTACATTCTTCTCCTTTCTTATACATGAAATCGTAGTTAATTGTACCCTTGATGTACCTTAGGATTATTTGGATTGCTTCTAAGTGAGACTTCTTTGACTTTTGCATGTATCGGCTCATCACACCAATCGTAAATAAAATATCTGGTCCTGTTATTGTCAGATAGATCAAGCTTCCAACTAGTTATTGATACATAGTTAGATCATTCAAATCTTTTCCTTCATGTGCACACAGTCTCAGATTTGTCTCTATCGGTATTGAGATTGACTTGCAGTTGAACATCCTGTACTTGAGCAACATGTCCTTCGCATACTTTTCTTGAAAAAGGAATAATTCATCCTTCCTTCGGTCGACCTCCATTTTGAAGAAATGCTTGAGCTCTCCAAACTACTTCATTTGAAACCCAATCGAGAAATTTGTCTTTGTTCTCTGGATTTTTGCTTCATCGTCTCCGATTAAGAATTAAGTCATCCACATATACCAATACAATTGTTAGTCTATTACCAATCTGTTTGACAAATAAACTAGAATCAGTAAGATCAAGAGAGTATCTATTTTGAATTAAGAACTCACTAATCTTATCGTACCAGGCTCTCGGAGCTTGCTTCAATCCATAGAGAGTTTTTCTTAGTTTGCATACATATCTTTCCTTCTTCTTGCTCTCAAATCTGATGTGTTGCTCCATGTAAATCTCTCGATCCACCTCACAGTGTAGAAATGCATTCATTACATCCATCTGCCAAAGCTACCAACTCTTGCTGGCTGCTATGGCTAGAAGAATTGGAACTGTTGCTATCTTGACAACTAAAGTGAATGTCTCATCACAATCTAGTCCATACTATTGAGAGAGTTCTCGAGCCACTAAGCATGCTTTGTATCTCTCATCAACCTGTTCGATCGAGTCTTGATCTTGAAAACCCATTTATAGGAGATAGGTTTGACATCTTTGGGCTTCAACATTAACTCCCAAGTTTGGTTCTGTTGCAGACCTTAAATTTTTTCCTCCATTGCTTATCTCTATTCAGCAATTTCATATGCTTCCTCGAAACTAGATGCCTACTTAACATCTTCCATAATGGCAACATTAGCATACTTAGGATTCAGCTTTTTGGGTCTGGTTGATCTTTAAAGTTGCTCTACTGCTTCTTCTTCGACATCCTCTATCTGGCTTGAGCACACTTTTTCTAGTGTTGTCTGATAAATACCAGTCTTCTATGGATTATTTTTCTTTGAGAATGTTGAAGAACCTGATCATATCTTTTATGATTGACGTAAGTCTTCTTCTTGACTTCGCTCCCCTAACTTCTCTTATAGCCGATCCTCCAAATATTTGGAATCTGAGCGTAACTTCTTGTGAAGCCCACTAAGATAAGACTTTGTCAAACACAACATTCCTTGATATGGAGCACCATTCGGTTGTGGAATCATAGCATCTCTATCCTTTTCTTTTATTGTCAAACCCCACAAAAATACACCTTACAGTCTTCTTATCGAACTTGTTGCTTAAGTGATTAGGCACAAAGACATAACATACACAACCGAAAACTCTAAAATGACTTACGGTTGGGTTGGTATTCCATAACTTCTAAAATGGTGACATGAACTCTAATTTTAGTTGTGGTAACCGATTAATCATGTGCACCATAGTTTTCATACACTCAGCCCTAAAACGTTCTGACACGTTCTTGGCATGAAGCATGCTTATTTGCGGGAAATTTAAAAGAAAATAATGAGAATTAAAAATTATAAAATCTCTCTAACTGACTTAGATAAAGAAATTACAATCTCTCAAAATGTAAAAACCTCTCTAAAACTGACTTAGATAAAGAAATTACAATCTCTCAAAATGTAAAAACCTCTCTAACTGACTTAGACAAAGAGTATTACAATCATTTTACTAGATTCCTGATTACAAAAGAGAGAAAGATTAATGGAGATCCTTCCCTTTGTTTAATATTGGGTCCTTCATGGTGGTGGTGAGAGCTTGAATCTTGTATCTCGTTAACGATCCGATCACCACGCTCTATAAAACTTTAGTCGTCTCTGACTTTGCTTTGGGAGAAACTTGCTAGGCAAGTTAAACTTGAGCTGAACTTCTTTAAAGATGATCTTAAGAGTAGAAAGCCAACCTTCCAAAATCCAACCCTTTTTTAGCTGTAAAACCATCTATTTATAAGGATTAAGGGGTATAACTGACCACTTAATTTACTCCATAATGGGGGCTTAATCACCCCCATTAAGTGGAGAACGGTTTTAGAACCGTTCAAATGATTTGAAATGGTCAAACGTGAAGTCCGTGAGGATCGACCTTCGCGAGGGTCAACCTCTGCGTTTAGTGTTGAACCACGATGGTCGACCTCTGCGTTTGGCTGATGAAACATGAGGGTCAACCTCCGTGTTTAGTTGTTGAAACACGAGGGTTGACCTCCACATTTGGCAGTTGAAACATGAGGGTCAACCTCTGTGTTTAGCTGTTGAAACGCAAGGGTTGACCTCTGCATTTAGCTGTTGAAATGCGACGGTCGCGTTTGGTTTCGGAGACGCAAAGAGCGTCAATTTGTAATCTCTGTGTTACCTCTACATTAAGTCTTCTTAGAATACAAAGGTCGTCATCTTGTAATCATTATACTCTGACTTCTAAATATGTGAGACTTATCAAATTATAACTCTCATCTGTTGTTGTGAAAGTCGTCAGATTGTAACTTTATCGTTAATGTTTTACGAGGATCAACTATCTGTAGTATTTTTTTAGACAACTTATGATGCTTCTGCAAATTTCAACGAGATGACGATTCTTCCTTTCTGCTACACCATTCTGATGTGAAGTATTTGGCACGTTAGCAATCGTTGAATCTTGTGTTGCTTTAGGTAGTTATAAAACCCCTTTGATGTGTACTCTCCCCCGTTGTTTGTGTGTAACAATGAATCGTCTTGCTGAGTTTTCTTTTGACTTCTTCTCGATATTGATTAAATTTAAAAGTGCATCAAATTTCTCCTTAGGAAATAAATTCAGATATATATCGAGTAATTATCGATAAAAGTGATCATATACCGCATATGCCACTAACTAATTCTTGCTTTACTCAACCGATTACATATGAGTGTACAACTTTTAAAGGTTCCTTGACTCTGAACTATGACCCCTGGTATGATAATTGATGTGCCCTACCGTACTAATAACCCTAACATATGGTCCCTCCTCGAATATTTAAACGTGGAAGTCTCTTCAACATTGACTTCTCCATCATGATCTTGATCTTGTGATAGCTCGCATGACTAAGCCGAACATGTCATAGATCAACTGTCTTATTCTTTCTGGCTTTATCTACATATGTCAATTCTTTCGATATCACATAGACAGATTTTACCTTCCATCCCTCCGTGATAGGCTCCCCTGATGGCTTCAAGTTTTGATAGACTTTTACATCTTATGGTCCAAATACTATATAATTTCTGAAAGTTGTTAATTGGAAAACATATAGGAGATTTTTTTATACCCGGTATATGGTATACATCTTATAGTTGTATCCGATTTGGTTTGTAGCGTGGTGTAAAGCACAATCTTTGATAGGTCATCTTGAATTATTCGCTATCACAACTTTTTGACCACCTTTATACTCCTTCGTGTTGACAAACTTCACCTTGTCTCCTGTCATGTGATTGGAACATGCAGAATTGATGATCCAATCTTTACTGTAGCTAATTCCTTCCCGATCTAAAATTACTGTAAGTGCGAACTCAGATTCCTCCACAATCAAGGTTAGTGCTATGTCAATAACCTCTTGTTTGTCAACTAATACATTTTCAATGATTGCTACAGATGCTTGGGAATCCAATTCTACTTCTTTATCTTGACATTTGTGCGATGTTGCAACATTACCTTCTACATGTCTTCTTGTGTAGCGGTAGTCTTTGGTAAAGTGTCCTTTTCCCCCCATAGTTGTAGCAGCTACTGTTAGGTCACCTTGCTCGATGATGACCTTGCTCCTCACTTTGTTGTGTTCTGCCGTTGTATGATGATCTTCGATGCCCCCTTAAGCCAACCTTTTTGTACTCCTCTTTACTCGTGCCTCTTGATTTGCCTCTCTCCTTGTTGCCAAATGTTGGCCTTCTTATTTTGATGATATTTTACAAACAATTCCTAATACTGTTTGTCTAGTGTTTGTGTTTTCTTATTAGGTATTCTAGACAAATAACGATGTTGGAGGTTGGATGGACTTGCGCCTACACAATCATATCCATTGGAGGATGGAAGGAATATTGGAATGAAGCTTTGTATTTTAAGTTAAGTACAAGTTCAAGCTTCATCCATAACCAAGACGAGCATATTGAAGATCTTTCATCTTGGGTATATCAGCTTAGGTTTATATTTTGTGTGTTAACGCTTAAAGCTCAAATATTGTACACATATACATTTTCAGTTTATTGCTTTCATGTTAAATCGTTTTTATTTACAAAATAATATGTTTATTGATTAAAGACTTGTTTATACTATTTCATATCTTTTCTCAAGTCTATTAATCTATTGGAAAGCATTTCAAAACTTGTTTGGAATAAATTTCATCAAAATCAAGTTTTGACGATTTCATATTCTTGAATAGTTTACAAAATAAATTATATTTAACAAATGAGAAATACAATTTGAGAAAATATTTTTCTAACATGTTCTATTATATATTTACAAACATTTTCTAAAATTTTATCATTTTTAGAGTTGATTTACTATGTCAATTTGATTTTACAAAATCAGGTATTTTAATAGTTTTTAGAATCTAGAATATCAATTTTAAAATATTTATTTCTCACAAAGTGATATTTTATAAAGTTTTTCTCTAACATGTTCCTATACATGTCTAGAAACTTTCCCTAAATTTCATGATTTTTGGAGTTGATTTACTATTTTGAATTGATTTTACAAAGCCAGATATACAAAAATTCTAGAATTTGCCGTTACTGTTCCAACGGTTGTATCATCAGTCGATCGATAATACTATCAGTTGACTGATCGTATGTTTTCAGCCTATAACAGCTGTTTTTTCTAGATTTGTCTTTTTGTGGGTTTTTGGCTAGTTTTGAGAGGCTATAAAAAGCCCTCAATGTTGGCCTTCCTGTTTTGATGATGTTTAACAAATAATTTACTTCTAATGTTGTTTGTCTAGTGTTTGTATTTTCGTATTTATTCTAGGCAAACAACGTTGTTGGAGGATGGATGGAATTGCGCTTCAACGATCATATCCAAAGGAGGTTGGTGGAATGTCGGTGAAGCCTATACAATTCAAGTTAAAGATCAAGTTCAAGCTTCATCCGCACGTGTACCAAGTTGAGCTACAATGAAGATCAAGATTGCTTGGGTAATGTAGTTTAGGAGTTTATATTATGTGTGTTAGATACTCTAAGCTCAATATAATATACACACACATTTTATTGGTTTCTTCATACATATATATAGTTATATATATATATATATATATACAAGTTTTGGTCTCTATGCATATATATAGTTTTATATATATACATACATAGTTTTGAGTTTTCATGTTTATAAATATGAAATCACATGTTTCATATTTACTATTGTGTTTTGGTATTTATTGCATAGAATATGCAATTTTGTGAAAATATTGTTTGTAGACTTCAATATCATTTTATACATGTGTTACTAAGTCTATAAAAACATTTCACAAAGTTTCAAAAGTTGGTTTATGTCAAAACATCAAAATTCAAGTATCTCATATTTTCATGTTTTGGACTAGTTTGTAAAATGATGATATTTTTCATTTGGGAAGTCCTTTTTCAAAACCAGTCGTTGTAGCATGTTTATTATCATGTCTACAATCATTCCCCAAAGTTTTACATTTTTTAGAATTTGTTTGATATTTTTAAACAGTGTTTTAAAATCAGCAAAACAGTTTTCAGAACCTGATTTTCATATATCAGTTATCGGTCGACCGCACCGGTCGACCGGACCTGAGTTCATTCCTTACTGGGCAGCAGAGAGTCTGTCGGTCGACCGGTCCGGTCGACCGAAGAGCTCCATCGGTCGACCGTAGGAATTTTCGGTCGACCGACGATCGTCCAGAACAGCTCCGTGGTTTTTTTGTTCTTCGCGGTCGACCGCGAATATTTTCGGTCGACCGCCAATAGATCCGTTGGTTCCCTAAAGGCTATTTCTCAGCTGATTTTTCTGGGGCTTTTTGGACTTTTTCTTGGGGGTTTTAGCTGAGTTTTTGAGTGGGTATATATACCCCATTGCTGATGTCTTTTCAAACTAATGAAGAGAATTTTAAAAACAAGTTTAAGAAAGTTTTAACAAGGGTTTATAGTTTGTTTAAGGGTTTGGTTTTAAGCTGTTTTGGTTTTCACAAGTGGAGGAGATCATCTTCTTGTTTTGGGCTTCAATCTCCATCTCTCCATCTTGTTATTCAGAGAAGAATCTCTAAACTCATTTCTAGCTATTTATTATTTTGTTTATAATTTCTATATGCTAGATTTTAATTGAGTTTAGTTTTGATTTATTGAATCTCATTGTTACACACACCCACTTGAGCTTATTGTATTTGCATACATAGTATATTAGGGTTGTGAGAGTTTGTAACATTGAGTTATGCTTAATTGAGTTCTCATCTATTGTAGAGAACAAATTTATATTTGTTACATTGTGAGTGTTGTAAGGTTTTCGGTGAGCTAGAAAACCGAGTGTGTTGTAAAGTTTTTGGTGAACTAGAAAATTGAGTGTGAGGAGTGACGTTGATCGGTGAGCGTTGAAAACCGATACTGTGAGGTGTAAACGTTGTTCGGGTGAGCGTAGAAAACCCGGTTGTGATAGTGGATTTCTCCCCGGGAGTGGGGAGCGGAGACGTAGGACGGAAGGTCCGAACTCCGTGATCATATTGTGTGTTTGAGTGTGCTTTGGCGCTTATTTATACTTATGTCTATATCTCTTGTCGCCATTGTCATTAGCTCATTATTTATATGATCCACTATCTAGTTCATATTGTTTACCCCTTGTGTTAGTTTATATATCCTTGCATATATATATATATATATTTCATCATATAGGATATATCTCATTGTTCATATTGCTTATCCTAGCTCATATATCTTGTTGTATTTCATACTTGCTAGGATAACTTGATAATTAATTTTAATTGGTATTTAATCGGATTAGATTAGCATAAGACCCTAATCACCCCCCCCCTCTAGGGTCCAACACTCAACACTCATTTGTTTCCTCATGGAAGTTTAAGAGAGTTTACACAAGTTTGTTACATGTTTGTAAGTGTGTTTTGGTTTAAGCTAAAAGAAGTTTTCACAATGAGGAGAAGCTTTCAATTGGGTTTTGAGGAGTTCAATCTTATTTCCTATCTACGTCTCTTTGCATGTGCCTCCTTAGAGAAGTTCTTCTAACTCTTTAATCTAGCTTATTTACATTTTGATTCTTATTTGCTAGATTAATTTGAGTTTGATTTTGTTATTGTTCATTATTTTCACACACAATCATTTGAGCCTTAAGTATTTCACATTTAGTATTATTAGGTTGGTGGTGTGATTCATTTAGTGAGCTTACACTTAGTTCTCATCCTTGTATTAGAGAACAAACAATTGTATTTGAGCCTATATTATGAGATCACGTTATAATATTGTAGGCGTGTAAAATTGCCTATAGGTCCCTTAGCTTAGCTCGGCATGATGATTCGACAAATCAACGGACGTTCGAGCGACGAAACGAACTAAAGAGGCTACGAAGCTAACGAACCGCACGTGAACAACGTCAATGGTTCGGGGAGTCAACGAGTCATCCAACAAAGCGGATTTGAACTCAAACACCGACTGGGTTTTACTGCCAAATCAGGAATTAAGTCAACAAATCAACAAAACAGCCGAACAACGGACAAAAAAATCGGAAACAACAGAAAACGACGAAACCAGCGCACCTGGGGGAACTCGGCCCGAACCGAACCACCCTAAGGTGGCTCGGCCCAAGCCGAGCCACCCTAGGGTGGTTCGGTGGCCGAGCCACCTCAGGGTGGCTCGGCCAAGGCCGAGCCACCCTGAGGTGGCTAGGCGCTGTTTTGTGCCAAAGGCACAGTTTTGAGTGCCTATAAATAGGCCTGGCACTCGTTCATTTGAGAGGACTTTTGGTTGAACTTCTGAAGAGCCGAAACTCTGCCGGATTGTCATCTCAACTCGGAATTGTGAAGGCTTGAAGCTTGGACCCTCGGATTCAGTTTTCGGCGAGCACCCGCGACAAACAAGGCAGGAGTTCGAAGAAGCTAATCCTCAGATCTACATCGTTCTACTCCGGATCTAAGCTTGGTTCTTAGATCCCGAGATTTGAGCGATCGTTTCCTTGGCGAAACGATCCCTCCCGGCTATTATCTCCTTGGTGGGATAATACCCGTAATACGTTGTAGATCTGCTTGGATCCAGATCTCGTGGTGGTCAACGGTAATCAACCCCGGCGCAGGCAAAGAACCCCACAAAGCGAGCGACCGCAAAACAGGAGCTCGCGATCTGTTCAAAGGAAAGTTGTAATTTTTTGTTTCTTTCTTTATTTCGATCTCCATTGTAACCGGCTCTTATAAAAAGACCGGATATTTGTAAAACGCATAAAGTTGTTTTCAAAGTTTGTAATGGAATCCTCAATGAAGAAGAACACGATTTTCCACGCGAACAAATATACTTGTACACCGACAGGAGTGTGTGGTGAGAGACGGGGTCGGTTCCAAGAGGAGTGACGTCGGTAGTAAATCCTAGGGAGAGGTGGTAAATCCGAGCACTTGAGGAAGGACACGGGTTAAAGACCAACACTTAGAAGGTGTAAAGTGTGATTGCAAGAGTATGAGTTGTGAAAGTTTTCGGTGAGCTAGAAAACCGAGATTTTGAGGTATAAACGTTTTGGGTGAATGTTGAAAACCCATTGTGATAATGGATTCTCCCCAGGAGTGGGGAGCGGAGACGTAGGTCGGAAGGACCGAACTTGGTGATTATTTTCTTGTATTTGCATTGCTCATTTATCCACTATCATGTTTATATCATTTCATATTTATTTACCCTTAGTTTACATCTCCTTAAAAATAATTCATTATATATCATTCTTGCTAGAATATATTTGTTAGTAGTTTTTAATTAGTATTAATATCGGATTAGATTAGCATACACCCTATTCACCTCCCATCTAGGGTGCTTTCACTAAAGAGTGCTTCATCTTTACTTTTTATTGAAACGCCGACCATTTGTTGAGTCGACCAGTCATGTGTTACAGCAATGAGCACATGGTACTCTAGGCTTAATTCATGGATGATTATTCTTTGCACCCTTGCATCCAACACTCTAGAATCAGAATATAACTGAGCAATATCTGAACAAAGTAACTTTACTTGCTTGAAGTACTGATTGATTATCAAATTCTTTTGCTGCATGGTCATTAGTTGATTCTCAAGGAGCTGAAGTCTGTAGGCGTCTAAAAATGCCTGTAGGTGTCCGCACATAGCTCGAGACAAAGCGAGGATGATAAACGTCATAATCTAAGTCGGAGAGGATTATCCGAACCGTATACGAGCACATAAAACAAATTAGCCAAATGTATCAGTCAACAAAATGATAAAGTACGCAAAACGATGGAACAAGACAACCCGGAGAAGCCCCCAGTAACCAAGCTGCACCAAAAGGCTCGACCGAGGCCAACTAACCTGGCCAAGGTCGGGACAGCCACGGCTGACCCAGCCTAGGCTGGGTCAGCACGAGCTATCCCGTGCCCATGCCGGGTCAGTACGAGCTATCCCACGCCCATGCCGGGACAGCAGAACCTGTCACGCGCATTGAGTGCCCAAAACGTGTTTTCAGATAGATTTTTGGGATTTCTTCATTTCTAAGTGTTCCAACTGCTTAGATATCATATCTAGACATGGATAAGTCATTATTGACCAAAGATAAGGTTAAATCTCCTATTCTTATCCAAATATCCCGCATCCAGAGCCCTATAAATACAAGCCTAGGGCCTCCTTTCAGAATGGTCGAATTATTATCAAGACGAGGAGGTGCTGTGGAGTTAGGGAAAAAGGGAGCACGAATTTTAAAGCAGGCTAGCTGATCTTAGTGAAGTTCTTCAACATAAAGAGGGAGAGTTCGAGAGATCTGAAGCACCACCCCCCATTCCTTGAGATTAGACTTGGTCTTAATCTCGAGAAAAGTATTGATTTCGCTTGGTCAATATCAGTACTTTAGTGAATACTTCCTTAGTTAAGTAGGAGCTCTGATTAATCATTCCGTCAACCGGATCCGATCCATAGACGCTCCACGGATATCAACGTCCCCGGCATAGGCAAAGATTCCATGCAAACAGGGACTAATAAATAGGACCTGTGTGTTGTTTGAAAGAGATTGTAATCAGTTATTTCCATTGTATAAAAATATTATAAAAAGACTAACTTTTTGTTGAGTTTATTGTAACGCCTAAAATTGTAATAGATTCGAATCTAATGAAAAAATAATTTCTGACCCAAACACGCTGGTGACCACAGTGGGAGCCAATAGCCTTTCTGTGAAGGCTGATGTGTCGCAACCTCGGATCCGGATCCCGGTTGACGTAGAGGTCGAGTACGAGTTTGACCAGGCCAAGTTTGAGAAGTATCTGTCATCCTCCTCCTCTAGGTCCTCCACACCTTGCAACTGCAAGAAAATCAACTTCTCCCGTTGCTACAGTAGCTGCACCTTGCAACGCCCCTCCAGCCTCCAATGAAGTTGGAGTTACAGATCTGAACTCCTCCTCAATTAGGGAGTTGAGTACTGAAGGTGTGCTAATCCTATCGAAGAGGGCATGTCAAAGGCAATGCCAATGCCTTGCACGTCAACTCGCCAAGGTTTTGGAGTCGATCGACGGGATCTGTTATGAGTCGGATCTAAAACTCAGGAAGCATCAAGCGCCCCAACAGTGAGCAAATGCCCCCTCCTCCAAATCATCAGCAAGTGAATGGATCTAAGTCAAAAGGACCCGTTCCACTCTTGAGGAGCGAATCAAGAAACCCCGTGTATTACTTGTACACGTACGAAACCTTGTTCGGGAAGCACGTAAGTTGCAGAAAGAGGAGATGGTCAAGGAACAAACAAAACCACGCCAAGTCTGGAGGCCGAAGCTCAAAACGGTAGCCAAAACATCGAACAGATGCGAGTCACGCCGAGGTGACCTGGCTAGCAGCGGGTCACCACGAGGTGACCCGGTCGCTAGCAGGTCACCACGAGGTGATCCGGCGATCGGCGGGTCACCATGAGGTGACCCGCACCAGGGCCAGGTCAGATTGACTCATGTGCCCGCTCTAATCAATCACGCACCTCTGGTCAAGCCCTGCGACATTGTGGACTTATCTAGAGGTAGGAAAGTAATAGTGGATTGCCTTGGTCCTTTGCACGAGGATCGAGGCAAAGCTTCTGTTAGAGAACGATTGGGCCTGGTGAATGAACCCTGAGCAACTCATCGAGCTGGGGGTCGCATACACCCTCGCAAAAATTTCAAAGTTTCCTATAATTGGAAAACTCTTATAATTAACTGCCTCGAACTGTGTGTCGAAGTTCAAAAGCCCGTAGGGGTCCCGCTCTTACAAAGGCGTGGCTCCAAATGTGTGACTCTTGAAGGCGCTAACAAGATGTTAAATTCCCAGAAGGAAACATTTTCGTCTGATGACGTTAACGTTATACCTGGCAAGTCGTGCCAACACATGATAGGTTGCTCCGGCAATCATGTCGATGAGTTGTACTATCGGGCTAGGGGTATGAACAAATCTCGAAAGAGAAATACCCGGGAAGCGGACTCTTACTATCCGTATACCAAACTTATCAAGGTAGTATTATCAGTGTGTAGCTGCCCTAAGATCGCTCCACAGAGGGTCTCAGTATTCGAAAGGATCTACATTGAAGCGTCGAAGACTAAATCAAGGCATTTCCATAAAAGAAGATCGGTCATTCGAGACGATTAACTCCCGGAAGTTACCATCAACATAGTCAATAAGGAAAAGTATCCTATTATTTCAAGTGGTTCTAGCCCTGACTTTTCTCCAAGAAGAAGAGTTAATTCGGGAATAGCCCAACTAATGTTTTGACTCCAGCTAGCAGTTGTTGGACCTAAACAATCTGCAGTCATGATTAAGATGGCTGATAAGGAAAAGTCGACTCGACCTTCTAGTTCAGACCCCCTCATATCGCATCGTCTAACTTGGCCACGCACAGGGACTACTAGACATAGAGATCATCAGAGGATGAATAGAGGATTATCCTTAGATGATGAAGTATCAAATGCTAACTCTTCAGTCGCTTCTAACAATACGATATCCAACTCAGGACAATCCCGCGAGGCATTTATAATCAACACCGAGCAAATGACCAAGATTCTCAAAGATGCTTTAGCTAAGCAGAAGGAGAACTTTAAGTTCGAAATGGAAATGGCTATGCTATGGATGAAGGAAGAGCATGACCGACGGATCCAAGTTTTATTGGGTCAAATCGGTGAATACAGTCGTCACAACAATGCCTACCGGACAAGTGGCGATTCAGACATAGATGAACACCTCGATGAAGATAACTCTCTCGTTAACCAAAATGCTGGGGATGTCCCCACTAAAGATGATGACACTGGGGGTGGTCCCACCGATGATGACAATGCCAGGGGTGGCCACGATGTTCCTTCTCAAAATCGACCAAGGAAGGATACGAGTGAGAATGAGAAGATGAAGGACCTCGAGTGCAAAATTAATGCCTTGATGTCCATACAAGAGGTGAAGAAGATTAGTATTCTATGTCCCTACTCCAAAGAGTGGGAGTCAATCCCGTATCCGGTGAAGTTTAACCTGATCAACTTCATGCCATTCGACGGGAATGCTTC
This sequence comes from Asparagus kiusianus, assembly GCA_022839385.1. NCBI lineage: Eukaryota > Viridiplantae > Streptophyta > Magnoliopsida > Asparagales > Asparagaceae > Asparagus > Asparagus kiusianus. Next base: position 116,028 of record BQKN01001098.1, read on the forward strand.
TCCCACTCAACACTTGATTTATTTCAAGTCCCACTTGGGAATGATCTCCGGCAACGAGCCTTTGATGGTCTAGTCATTCGTTAGCATCCTTCGCGGGCCTACCTTTGATTGGTACCGCCGTCTCAAGCTTGAAAGCATCAATAGCTGAGACGATATAGAAAGCTTATTCCTCGGCAATTTCTTTGATGATGATACCAAGGTATCAATTAGGACACTCTTTGAGGTGAAACAGGAAGACGAAGAGATGGTCGACGACTTCGTCAAGCGCTTTCAGAATAAGGCTATGAATTACTAAGATCCGGCCACAGAGAATTTTATCCTTCAAACCTGTCATAACAACCTATCCATTGATATTTTAAAAGTTATGGGAGTAGCATCGTCCAACATCTGAAAAGAGTTGAAGGTGCACGGAGAGCAAGCCAAACGCCTCCTTAGAAGGAAGAAAGCTGAGAGAAGTCAACCGATGGCTAACCCTTCGAACTCAAGCTTCATCTCTCGTGGTAAGGGGAAGGCACCTGCGCCAGCTATTGATGTTAATCATATGTCACAACAACAACCTCAGAGACAACAAAAGACTTCGGATCCAAGACTCCAAAAAGAGTACTCCTTCAAAGACAAAGACGTTCCGACCATTTTTGAGTCCCTCCTTGAAAACAACAAGATCAAGCTCTTACCTATCGTAAATCAGGAGGAAGCTGATAATACTTCGGATCCAAAGTACTTTGTGGACCACAGGAGGATCCTTCATCCCACCAAGGCTTACTTCGCTCTCAAAAATAGCATCTAAGTCTTGGTTGAAGCTGGCGTCATAACGCCGAAATGAGCCGAATGAGATCGGTTAACTCTGACAAGTATAATAGTATAAACTGCTCATTCCTGCACTCCAAAGAGTATACGAGTATAAACTGCTTCTCGCTCCTCCGATCGGTATATGAGGTTAAACTGCTCCCTAAAACTCGACAAGTATAAGAGTATAAATTGCTCCTTCCTATACTCTAAAGAGTATACGAGTATAAACTGCTTCTCGCTCCTTCGACCGGTATATGAGGTTAAACTGATCCCTAAGACTCCAAAGAGTATATGAGTATAAACTGCTTCTCAATCCTCTGATAAGTATAAGAGGTTAAATTGCTTCTTTGTAATACTCTAATAGGTATATGAGTCTAAACTGTTTCCTACCTTTGACAGAAAGTTCCTGAAGAATTTTATACATAATATTCTTAAGGATAACCCGATCATACAACAATGTTAGGCCTAATTTCACAAGGAAAGCTGGAGGTGGATAATTCATATAACGGGAAAGTTCCGGAAGAATGTTATATGGTGTATTCTTAGGGATAACCCGGTCACTATAAAAGAAAAGTGATGAATAAGAAACTCCCACTTGGACTCTGAATGCTTCCAAGAGTGAAACACATCCAATTGCCGGGATTAATTTTGCCAACTTCCAAGCACTCTTTTGTTGAGACGAGATTCGATCACTTCGTCGGATCAATCTTCCCTCACAAAACACTCCCACTGGTGTTTGATGATTTATAATCTTCCACCACAAATCCCTCACTGATCAAATTAATTGATAGTGGATCCACTAAAATTCTTTCTGGTTTAATCCGCTCAACTCTCATTGTGTCTGTACACTCAACACTCTTATTGTTAGAGTCCAGATATAATGCTTAGAATTTTAGTCTACTAATATTTGACAATTTTCAAATCCCTTTGTGTTAAGACTTTATCACTTTACACCAAGAACCCCTACTGAGTGATCGGTACAAGTCAACACTCCCAATGTGATTTGTACTCTCACTCCCACTGTATACCTGGTCAATCCTTCCTACAGTTAAGACCACAACTAAAATCTCCTCTTAATTCCTTCTATAAATGAGAGGTCCACTTTCAAATCGATTGATCAAACCTTCCTACAGTAAGGATCGTTTTAAACCTCTCACTCGGTCAAACCTTCCTACAGTTAGGGCCAAAGCCAAAATCCCCCCTCGATTCCTTCCATGAACGAGAGATCCACTTTTAAATTGAGTGATCAAACATTCTTACAGTTAGGGTCGCCTCAAACTCCCACTTGGTCATACATTCCTACAATTAGGGCCAAACCTAAAAATTCACTCTCGATAAACGAGAAATCCACCTTTAGTTCGATAATCAAACCTTCCGACAGTTAGGATTATCCGTATCTTTTTGATTCTTGGAGTGAAGATCCCACTCTTAGTTTTACTCTTCAGATTCTCAAAGTGGAGATCCTATTTTGAGTTTCATTTGCACTGGAGATCGATTATAAAATTTTTCCTTTCCAGTATCGAGTTCGTCTTTGCCCCAAAAGAAGACACCGCTTTTTCAACTCTCTAAATCTATACCTTACACGTGCGAGAATTTTATCCCGAAGCCTAAGTAGGGATAAGTCAACGTCTAACACGTGTTGTCGATTTAGTCTTTTACCGAATGAAAAAACACCAAAATCCAAGTCTAGTGACTTTTATCCCGAAGCCTAAGTAGGGATAAGTCAACGCCTAACACGCGTTATCGGTTTAGTCTTTCACCGAATGAAAAAGATACCAGAATCTAAGTCTGGGGACTTTTATCCCAAATCCTAAGTAGGGATAAATCAATACCTAATACTCGTTGCCGGTTAGTCCTTGACCATAAAAAGGACAAAGCCCACATATTCGATATTGTGGTAGGCTGTTATTAATAATGCCATAATCCGTGTCTTACATGTAGGAGGAATTTTATCCCGAATCCTAAGTAGGGATAAGTCAACGCCTAACACACGTTGTCGGTTTAGTCTTTCATCGAGTGAAGAAGACACCAGAATCCAAATCTGGAGAATTTTATCCTGAAGCCTAAGTAGAGATAAATTAACGTTTAACACGCGTTGTCCGGTAGTCTATTCCCTAAAGAAAGACGAAGTCTACGTATTCAATATCATACCACTAAGAGAGTTGACTCTCTTAGCACAACGTTACATGCAGAACAGACTTAAACAATCTGCATGCTAGTCTGACTCAAATGGTAGTCGGTAAAGTCTCATCAAAACCGTTGATGGTTGAGGGTTTACCAAAAATCCTATAAATGTAAGAGTCATTGACGCACCAGCTTTATTAGTTGGTCTCGTGACTTGAGCATCCAACAACCTCTGGATAAGATCTATACTTGCAGACGAAACAACTTTAATAGTTGGTCCTGCAACCCGACATTTGGGACCGTCACTCTCCAACACCTTAAGAGCTTAAACCGTATAGACTCCAGCAAACGTACGAGTATAAACTGTGTTAACGACGGTCAACGCGTTCGATGCCGGTCAGCCGGTCAATGCATCGATAATTTCACCAAAATAAGGCTAAGAAAAAATTCCGGGCTAAAGGATGATTCTAAGGAGTTCAATTGCGATTTAGATGTGAATTCCCGACGAGGACGGTCAGTTCCAACGTCAACTCAATAACAAGAGCTAAGTTCAAATGCTTATACACCAACTTCAGTTTAAGATTATGACAACAGTCAGACGATAAACACAGCACCAGAAGTACTTTATCTATTCGACAAAATACTGAGTAGATTGAAAGCTGAAGAGGTCAAGAGTTGAAGCCATTCACGTGTCCTTCTACCCGATCTCCTCAACAAAATACTGAAGGAATTGAACAAGACCTATCTTATCCAAAGCATTCCAGACTCCTCTATAAAAGAATGAGTCTGAAATACTTTAGAGGGGGTATCTGTAGGCATCTAAAAATGCCTGTAGGTGTCCGCACATAGCTCGAGACAAAGCGAGGATGATAAACATCATAATCTAAGTCAGAGAGGATTATCTGAACCGTAAACGAGCGCATAAAGCAAATTGGCCAAACGTATCAGTCAACAAAATGACAAAGTATGCAAAACGATGGAACAAGACAACCCGGAGAAGCCCCTGGCAGCCGAGCCGCACCAAAAGGCTCGGCCGAGGCCAACTGACCTAGCCAAGGCCGGGACAGCCACGGCTAACCCGGCTTAGGCCTCGTCAGCACGAGCTGTCCCGCGCCCATGCCGGGTCAGTACGAACTGTCCCGCGCCCAGGCCGGTACAGCAGAACCTGCCGCGCGCCTTGAGTGCCCAAAACATGTTTTTTGATAGATTTTCGGGATTTCTTTGTTTCTAAGTGTTCCAACTGCATAGATATCATATCTAGATGTGGATATATAGGTCGTTATTGGATAGGTCGTTATTGACCGAAGATAATGCCAAATCTTCCATTCTTATCCAAATATCCCGCATCCGGAGCCCTATAAATATAAACCTAGGGTCTACTTTCAGAAGGGGCGAATTATTATCAAGATGAGAAGGTGCTGCAGATTTGGGGAAAAAGGGAGCACGAATTTTAGAGGAGGCTAGCTGATCTCAGCGAAGTTCTTCAGTATAAAGAGGGAGAGTTCGAGAGATCTGAAGCCCCGTCCCCGTATTTCTTGAGATTAGGCTTGGTCTTAATCTCGAGAAAAGTACTGATTTCGCTTGATCGATATCAGTAGTTTAGCGAATACTTCCTTACTGAAGTAGGAGCTCTGATTAATCATTCCGTCAACCAGATCCGATCCGTAGGCGGTCCACGGATATCAACGTTCCCGGCACAGGCAAAGATCTCACACAAACAGAGGCTAATAAATAGGATCTGTGTGTTGTTTGAAAGAGATTGTAATCAGTTATTTCCATTGTGTAAAAGTCTTATAAAAATACTAACTTTTTGTTGAGTTTATTGTAACGCCTGAAGTTATGATAGATTCAATCATAATAAAGAAATAATTTCTGACCCAAACAAAGCCGAGCGTCATTCTTTTTTGAGAAGAATGTGGGAAGGATATCCCATGCCTCCTTGGGAGTTCTGTCATCTCGCATGTAGTCTACAAAATCTTCTTTTATTGTCATTTTCAGCACACACATGGCCTTGCCGGGTTTGATGTTCCACTTTCTTAGTGCTTTGCCAGCTTCCTGAGGTGCTGTAGTTTCAGCACCCCCGATGACCTCCAAGAGGTCTTGTCCTTACAAATATGATTTCATACAAGTCTCCCAGTATCTATAGTTATTGTTGTTGAGTTTCTTAAGTATAGCAATAGTACTTGTCAAATCCCCCATTGTGATGTAGTACTAGCTTCTTTAGTATCTCCATGTAAATTTGATCCCTAACCAACCAACTTCACAATCCCGGACTGAGTACGAACTTCGGCCTTCAATGACGACGATAGGAGAGAGTCAGTCCCTAATTGTTTGCTCTGATACCGGTTGTTGAGTTGAGAATGATGATAAACACTAAGAAATATTTTATTATTTTTAGTAGTACAACCCTCTATACTTTCTTCAATACAAATACTCTAACTACTACAAACTTCTGCACTCTTTTACAACCACTCACTATTTATTTATTTTTCTTTCTCCACTCTCTCTCTCTCTCTTCTGGGATGATATCCACTGAATGTTTTTGGAGGCTATTTATAGGTAATACTACGGTAAGTGGATACTATAGAAATTAAGTTGCTACAGTAGGATGGATCTTGCAGTTAGTAAGTCTGTAGCCAGGTTACTGTTGTAATAGTGGCTGAGGTAGGTATAGGTGCTTGACTTTAACAGGCAACAGCCTACCTAATTATGTAATAACTAGTATGGGAGTAATGCTGAGGTTCATCTATGTAGTCCACACATAATATGTAATAACTTTGAACAGCCAATTCGACAGGTTCATTCATCAAACATCTAACAAATTCATCACGTCTTGTTCCTTTATTTAGGCCACATAACAAACGAGTGCATTTTTTAAAATAATTTTACCAATAATTACTCAACCAAGTTATCATCTCCCGCTATTATGGATCTCCTCAGCTTGTATGACGTATAAAATGCAAGTCCAACCAAGATGACAGCAGACACTCCCACATTCACCATGAGTTGCCTAGGCTTTTTGAAGCTCATTCCTGCTCTACCACCCTCAGCCTTGCGCATCTCCTCCTGATCCATTACAGCCTTCCTTTTTCTCGACTTGGATAGCTCAGCATCTTCATCGCCAGTATCGCTCCTGGGCTCCTTCCGGTCCTCGGACTTTCGGCTCTGAACCTCCTCTTTCTCATCGCCTCCTTTGCTGGTCTCTTCGATCTTTTGACTGGGTTGTTTCGGGACGATACCATCCTTTTGCTTCATTCGTGGTCTTGGGACGATGCCCTCGTCCTTTCGGCTCAAGCGATCTTGATCATGTTTTGGTTCTGTCTCCACTGCGGGTTTCTTGCTTGGCCTAGTCTCCGGTGCCTTGGTAGGCTTATCCTGTAATCAAAGAATGAGCCATAATTAATTAATTTTTTTAAATACAGTGGTCGGTGTCATTCATTGAGGGAATAGGGGGCAATTTTAGAAATTTCAACCGTCAATTAAATTTTTAGGAAAATTTTCAGCACACCGGCGCGTCCTGAATTTTGGAGGCTTTTGTATCGCTTAAAAATTAAGCGACATGGCTTATGTCAATTACTTTAAGTTGTTGTCATGCTCTCAACGCGTAACGATTTTTGGATAATTTTCTCTTATACATACACACACACCTCTCTCTCTCTCTCTAAACATAAGATAAAAGGTAAGGAATATAGTTCGTACTTTATACTTAAACGTTGTTTATGAGAATTTCCAAAAGTTCAGAGATGTTGAGTATTATTTTTCAATATATAAAAAACGTTTTCTAACATTTATAAAAGTTCATGGGAATTTGTAGGGGTTTTGTGGAGTAAAAGGACCTACATTCGAAAATTTAAACTAGACATGCTTCCTACCTGAACTTTGTGCGGCTCTGCTCCGGTCTGTGACTGAGTAGTTTTCCCGAGCTTTGGTAATATAACCGAGAGGTTTCCATTCTCAAATACCGCACGAATTTCGCTCTTTTTTGTGTCGTCGGGGATGTGAAAGTCCTTGCAAAAGCGGCTCCAATGATCCCTTGAAAGAGGGCGCTCCCCGCTAACCCTCAAGTTCCCGAAGTTGTCCCGTTGAACCTTCAGATCCTCCGTCCTGAATCCTACATTAAATTGTATTGTACATATATAACATATGCAGGTTGTGATTAATAAGAAACTTACCTCTTTTCAAAATTTACATGAAAGACTACTTATGATGATGGTCGGATTAATCTATTGTCTTCATTATGTTCTAACAATCACAAGGTGTATGAGCTGTGTCAAGAGATAAAGGGTTCTGAGGCCCGCCTACGCTGATGCGACTACTTGAATGCTCGCATACGTTTTCTACGGTTGAATATGTGTACTTGTAACACCATCTAGTTCCATTTAATTTTGCTGGAATAATTGACCATTATTCAACACAGAACAATAATATCTTGATTTTTGATCACTTTGTTTTTCCAACAATGTCCCACGAAAAGAAACCGAGTTTTCAGAGTTTAGATTTGAAATTGCATGAGACTCCAACTACGGCTAACCAAACACACCGAAATGCTGACAAAATGTTCAGGGTCGTTGAGTATATTAATTAAGGATATACCTGGAAGATTTATCACGATAGTATTAGACTCATCCTCTTTTATCCACTTGAATGATGGTTGAAAGTCCTCGTACGATCTAGATGCAGCTCTTGCCATTTGATCCTCCTTAGAATTTTCTATCCAAAAAAACAAATGAGAGTATTACTTGATATTGATAAGGCAGAAGTAATGGATTTATATGAGCCTTGATTTTGAGTTGTCTTGGGCAGGGAACTATTCCTTAGATAATTTGGTTCCCTTGAGGTTGAGTAGTTTGAAGGGTCTAAAAATTCCTTTTTCATATAGGTTTTGTTAGGTCACCTCACTACCGCATATTTGCTCTAACGCAACGGTTCAAAACCGTTGCGCTAGCCATGGAACCGTCGCCCTTGAGCAAGTGCGACAGTTCTCAAACCGCCTCATACGCTGCCGTTGCCCTACCTCTACCGTAACGGTTTTGAACTCTATTGCAACGGTTTTTTGAACTGTTGCCCCCGCATCTAACACAACGGTTTTAAAAAGCAAGCGGTTTTTAAGCTATTGTAGCGGTTTTGATTGAGCTATTGCGACGGTTTTTAAGCTATTGCAGTGGTTTTGATTGAGCTATTGCGACGGTTTTCAAGCTAATGCAGCGGTTTTTTTTAGCTATTACAACAGTTTTAAAAGGCCTAACGCAACGGTTTGGATTGAGCTATCGCAACAGTTTTGATTGAGCTATTGCAGCGTTTTTGATTGAGTTATTGCAACGGTTCCGATTGAGTTGTTCTTGGTTCCCTACGTCAAAATCATATAGTATTCAATTACCTGGACAATCTTTTTAAGAACATGGCCCAAGTCAAATTTAAATACACAATATCAAAATGAAAATGTTGAGCATAATCAACCATAATGATAAGTGTCAACATACATCGGTATAGTATAAAAACTACAAAGTATAAAATCCACACTACAAACATTTCAACTCAGGAAATATCGTACCGAACTAACATTCAAACAACATCAACGTTTGATTACAAAACATGAAACTTCTCGGTCAAAGTCTTTATATTCTCTATTTGTTTCCAAAAACCTGTGCCTCAATGTCAAATACTCACTAGGAACCTGTCAGCCTCAATCGCCAATTTCACTAGGAACCTGTCAAATACTCACCAGGAACCTGCAATTTAGGGAAGTAATTGATTTATTAATATAAGTGTAAACTTACATAACAAAATCAGAGAATTTAAAAAAGCATGGATATTTTATTCAGATTTTTTTAGCTAACAGGCATAATCACATAACCCAAGTGCTTGTAATTTTTTAGCTAATAGGCGTACTTATTGATTACCTAATGAAATCTAAAGCTTGGATATTTTATTCAGATTTTTTTCTAATGGAACTGAAACTTATTTGCTCTTTGTTAGCAATGAATAGATGTTCAATTAGCTTTTGCTTTAAGATTCTAGTGGTAGTTCTTCAAATGAATCTAAAAAATTTTCATACAGTCAATCAGATTAGTTACAGAATACTTATTGATTATTGCCAATAAAGCCTGAATATAGTGTTTAGATACTCATTCTTCAATTTTTGTTGGTTAGCAATTAATAGATGTTCATCTAGTACTTGATTTTACTGATCTTGACATATTACCGTATCCACATTTTAGTAGTTTCTCCTACAAATTCTTTATATTTAGTAGATTTTTTATCATGTCAGAAATAACATAATCAATAAAATTTCATGTATTTTTCTTTATTACCTTCAAAAATTTTCCATTTCCCAAGACAACGCTCGACTGGAAAGTTCGATCAATGCTCGAAGCACCAACAGTCAATATCCAAGGAGCCGCGTTAACAACTGTATAAGGATCTGGACCATCATTACCCCCTGAACAAATCACCAACACCCCCCTCTCATTAGCATGAAATGCACCAATTGCAATGGGATCACTTAGAAAATCAGACTGAAATATAGAGCTCATCCCTATCGATATCGATATAATATCAACACCATCATTTACAGCATCATCGATAGCCTTTAGTACTGCTGAGCTCGATAACAAAGAGCAAATAAGTTTCAGTTCCATTAGAAAAAAAATCTGAATAAAATATCATAATTGGACATCAGACTCAACAAAAGTGCCCCATAATCAATAAAAGCTTATAAAAACCAAGAACAATCACCTGCACAGCAACGGGCTTCTCACCATAAACGGATTCACCGACAACCATGTTCTTGGTACAAAGGGCATCTTCCTTCCCCTTGGCAACGAATAACTCTGATTATTAGTTATTCAAATGCAAGATAAAATTTCAAATAACCAGTATAGAGAAATAACAGGAAATGGACACAGGATATGAAACAAAAACAACTTACCGCATTGACCCTAAAAGGCCTGCTAGCAATGTATTTTGATTCCAAGCACTCCGAATGAACCAGGAAAAGGCCTCTAGCAAAGGAGCCAACCTGTTCGTTTGCATAATGCCATAAGACTTGTAAGTCTGAAAAATATATCAAGGAGAACTGATGTCAGGAATAGTGACTATTCACGAGTATGTTCTGATTCTTTATCGCATTCCTTCATCTTGTTAAAGCATTGTGCAAGGTAAGTTCCTTGCTGTGCAGCAACCTGATGCATCATTTAACACGGAAAAAGCATGGAGAAATTATCAACTTATGATACTGTGCAATTGAAATCTTTAGATAGACAATTATTCAGTCCAGTAGCATCAAATAATCATTATCATAAAATCACCTGAGCTGTTGGAGGAAGCATATTGACTTGTGAGTCGACATTAGAAAGAGCTTTCTTAAGGCGCTCAATGCTCTTAAGTTCCAACTGAGGGTATCTTTCAAAGATATCATCAAACACAACTTTGAGTTCTTTAACTGTTAATTTTCCAGAATTCTTTTTGTCTGCTTTCTGAAATATTGCAGAGACATCTTCCTGGAAACACATACCAGCAAGAAGTGAGCAAATACTAATGAACTGCTGCAGAGGTACCGTCTTGGGATCGTACAGACTAACATTTTAGGACAATAAATACCAGGAAAATGAAAACATTGACATTATTAGTTGTGCCTTATGCTAGATTTCTAGACCTACACATCCAATAGTCTTTGCACGAAGCATAAGCATCAAGCTAAAGCGATAAAGAGATGGTAATCTCTAACATTTGGTCTAATTTATTTTCAATGCGTGAGTCTAATCACATCTATCTATATGGCTACTTTGGTTAAGAAAAACCTCTGTTGAGATGTCGGTTAACAAAGAATATCTGGGAGCTAGGCTCTTAATTAATTTTTATACTGAATGATTATTTCCTATGTTAGAAAGACAATCATATGTTCGAGACAAGTAGTTTGCATATACGATTTGTAGTTAGCTCCTATATCAAGAACTAAGCCTCCGGTCTTGCAGTGACAGATGTAAAACAAGGGCAACATATTTCATCTCCTACTGTTCCATTAGCAAATGCTCTCTCAAGAAAGTCATTGACATTATTAATGAACTCCACACTCACTCTAAGAGCATTATACATCCAATCTCTGTTTTCCGCCATTTATTATATGGTCTGGAGAAAGAAAAAATTAATTAACACTATTAATAACTACATATAAATATTGTGATTAATAAAATATAAAAACCAATCCTCTTGTTGCCATTAATAACAATATATTCAATCAACATTCTTGGGACATGAAGTATATCTAAGGACTCCTTTTCATTAGATTGTATCCTAAATACATTGATGGCATAAAGCTCAAAAACACATTCTGCCATGCAAGCAACAATTGTGTGAAGCATACAGATAACAATTTATAACAAAGAAAAAACAAAAACAAAAAACAAATAGAGATCTATACAGATGAAGTTTAGCACTCAGTAAGAAAATGTTCAAATAGACTGTGTATTCATTCATGGCAATAGATGCAAAAATACAATACAGTATCACTTGGCATAATTATGTGTATTAAAAGACGATTCAAGCTTCTATTCTTTCAGTTATATACAATAACCCAATTCCAGATAAGTACAAAGAGGGGATAATTGTAATTCGAGTTTTGTTTATGTTGTTTGCAGTTCTAATATGTTAAGTTGTGAATGTTCAGGTATGCCTGAGTTTATTGATGTACATATAACGTTGAGTTGGTGAATGAAAAGTTTCACAGTAAGCTATATACAGAAGTGTGATAATGCAAAATACCTAAAGCTCAAAATTTTGACACCAAGCCAGCTCACTAGGATGAAAATGAATCCAGCCTCATACAAGAAGTATCTGGAAGTTATTGTGTACAGCATAACTGATACTTATTACAAAATTCGTATTTTTAAAATTCAACTGACATAAAAATGTAACTTATAGACATATCAAAATTGTTGTATTAAGCTGTAGTCATGACAACATTGGGATGATAGTTTCAAAGAAGTTATTGGGAGCTAATTGCCGATACAGTTGAAGATAACTCAAACTACTAATCATATGCTGACAATCCTCAATCCCTAATTCGAAGTAGATGTTAGGCCATCTATTCTCACTAACCAAAATAAATTCACGTATTCAGCTTCATGGATAGAAAACAACTATCCATCTGCCTGTTGCCAATCAAGTTCTCCCATAATTCAATTTGGCATGACATGGCTACAACAGAGTACGCTAATTTTCAAGGAAATATGAGTCTCATCATATGATAAAAAACAAACAAACAAACCGGAGCAAACTCATCCTCGAGATATTTAGTGCTCCAATGATAAGCAAATCCATATCCTCATTCTTGTACCATCAAACATATTTCAGTCTTTTACAATATAAATGAAGCAATAATTCCATGTACAATTAAAGAAAATATAAAATAGCTTTATTTAAATATAGAGTTATATAAAAGAAGCAATAATTCCATGTACAATTAAAGAAAATATGAAGTAGCTTTATTTAAATAAAAAAGAAAAAAAGAAAACGAAAATAAAAGAAAGAGGTGGGTTCTTATCACCTTCAACCACTCAACTCTTTCAGCTAGAACCCACGAGAAATCACCAAATCAGCACCTCCCTCCCCTCTAACATCCATGTTAATTGATCCGCTTAAGTTACAATTGATGATGATTCCAGCCCGAGCCCTGCTTCACTTAAAAAATACTCACTGCAGCAGTTCAACCCATCTTCAAGTGTCTAATAGAAACCATGGTAACCATTGTTACTAACTAAATTTGAAATTAGATATCGTGATATCGTGAGAAGAGATAGATGGAACAAACCCTAGAAAGCTCTCATTAGCGATATCTAGGCTCGATTTCTTGAGCAAACCCTAAAAAACAGGAAAGGAGAAAATACCTGAAACCAACGAGACTAGCTCGACGACGAGAACGGCAACAAGCTCGAAGATGAGATCTGAGAGGAGATTGGAGATGAGATCGGAAACGGTGACGAGTTCAGTGAAGAGATTGGAGATGAGATCTTCGCCACGGCGATTTTAGGGAGCACTCTTTTTTTACGGTGATTTTAGGGATTTCATTTAGGAGAGAGGGATATTTCGTTTAAGCTGTCAGGCGACGGGCTTTAAAAAGTTAAGCTCCCAAAGCCCAACAACAATTATTAAGCCCAGCAGCAATTATTTAATCTATGGCAACGTTTTTCATTAAATGTTGTATTAGGCACTGAAAACCATTACGATAGATATCTAACGCAACAGTTAAAACCGTTGCGCCTTAACCGCTGCAATAGATCAATTATGTGGTAGTGCCTCCTACCATAGGCAAAGAAAGAAGTTTCTTACGAAGCACAAGTTCCTTGTTCTTTTTGTAAGAGCGAAGTAGCCTCCAACCGATCAGCTGGTTTAGTCTCCGTTTGCTCAATAGTTGGGCTTCTTTGCCCTCCTTGTTTATATTAGCAACGTGCTAGGAGAAAGAGGGGGAAAAAACATTTGGATTGTTTCACTCATTTAGGTACCATTTTTATGGGTGCGCATTCTATCAGAATCATGCATAGTACGTGATAAATTGTACCATAGAAGGGGCATAGAAGTTACCATCGTGCCCCCCACACTACTCCATTCAGAATGCTTCGCATGGGGTGGGGTGTTCTGATAGAATCCATACTCATTTTTTATCTTTCATATCGGTGAATTTCATAAAAAAAACCCCAGGTTTGTCTCATTCTGAGATAGCACTCATAAACTTAATAGATATCATTTAGATCCCTAAAGAATTGTTAGATAACATGTCTATTTAACTCGGTTGGCTGGGCCTGATGTCGCATGTGGAAATCACGTTCGGTCAAATGATTCAAAACTCCATTTTTTGTCCTTTCAATAGTTTTAGCCGTAAAATCTATTTCCCTCCTCCTTTCGCCTTCTTTCTTAATTCAAACTTCCTCTGGTTGGGAGTGATTATTTGATATTTATAAAGTTTAGAGAGCCATACTTAAAGTAGGAAGTAGGGGGAATTTTAGTGATCTAAAATGCGTGTGAATTTGACAAAGGGATCCGGTTCTGGCATAAACATGGAAACCTTTGTCATATTGTTTGTTGGTGCCCACAAAAATAGTCCTCATTTTATTTTGCACAGTATGTTGGATCCAAAATCTATGGGTCTTAACTAACTTTGTCACAATTTCAGAATTCTTTTGTGTAGTTGAAGCTATGATGTGGGGGCCACGGGCACCACATGCATGAAGATCACGTGAATGAAGAGCCAGCGAACAAAAAGCCAGCGGACCAAACCCTCAAGCCCACGCGGAATCACCAAGGCCCACCCGAATATACATCATATATATGATTGTGATTTTAGGTTTTAGTGTGCTAGGCTGGGGATTGCTTTGCGGCTGCAGGAGAAAAACACGAAGGCGCAGGAGCTTTGTGAATCTCAGCTGAGGGCATTGAGTTTTGGGCAGAAAAGAAAGTGCAGTCCTTTTGTGCCTTTTTGAGAGAGTTTTTTGTAAGAGGGATTTAAGAGTTTGTTTGAGAGGGTTTAGATTGTGAGATTGTAAACCCTAGTTGTATCTCTCCCTCTAATAGTAGATCTCCCCCCTCCTTGCCCCGTGGACATAGGCAATTTTTCGAACCACGTAAAATTTGTGTTCTTGCCGTGATTTGTAATAGCTTGTAGGATCCCTCGACAGGTCAGTCCTAGAACTGATGAGAGGAAGAGCCAATATCTTACTTTGTTGAGATATCCGCTTCAGATTCTTGTTTCCTTGGTGAGACAGGAATTCTTATTACGATCTAATCTCTTGTTGTGCACCTTACGCACCGGAGGTGCTGCCAAAATTTTTGCTGCGCACAACAAGTGGTATCAGAGCTCCGGGTTGGATTTGGGGCTTGTTCGAAGGATTCACTGAAGAATTCCTATTTAAAGAATTAGATCGATAACAAGGGAGAAACAAGCACATCGGGATCGTCTCTTTCAAAGGCGATATAGAGTCTGAGCATCAATAACACGAAGATTGATGTTCCGAAGTTCGACGGCAAGATTAATTTCGGATTGTGGAGGTGTCAGGTGATGGACGCCTTGGATGCACAAAATTTGAAAGAGACTCTTGAGTTACAAGAGAAACCCGCTGATATGGAGGACAAGGTTTGGAAGAAGATGAATAGTAAGGCTTGTGGAGTTATTCGGTCATGCTTGACGTCGGATCTTATTTATGACGTAATGAACAATACGTCAGCGAAGAGAATGTGGGAAACACTCAATGAGAAGTATCTGACGAAGAGCATTGAGAATCGGCTTCACTTGAAGAAGAGGTTTTACCAATTCAAGATGAAGAGGAGAGTTTCCATTCGGGAGCATGTTAACAACTTCACGAAGCTAATTTCGGATATGGCCTATGTAGATATCATGGTTGAGGATGAAGACAAGGCGATGCTACTATTGTGTTCGTTGCCGAAGGATGATTTGGGTACGTTTGTTCTCACTATGATAAATGGAAGAACTACGGTTAGCTACAAGGAGGTGACCTCAGCTTTGGTGAATTATGAGTTGAGGAAGAGTGATGGTGAACCCTCCGAGAAGGCATTGGGAGATGCATTAGCAGTTCAAGGCCGTGATCCAAACCGTCACCAGTTCAACCGCTCAAAATCGAGGAATAGAGGTGGCCATAAGAGTGTTGGTAGGAACCAGTGTTGCTTTTGCAAAGAAGAAGGACATTGGAAGAACGACTGCCCAAAGTTGAAAGACAAAGTCGGGAAGAATAAAGGGAAAGCTGTACAAGCTTCAGAAGTGAATGTTATCAAGGCTAGTGACGACAATTCAGATACAAATTCTTCAGGCTATTCTTGCTCTGCACTACCGTCAGTTTGTTACGATGACTCTACGGAGTGGATGATAGATTCTGGTGCTACATACCATATTTGCCCTAGGAGGGATTGGTTCTCCAGCTTTGAGGAGTTAGAAAGAGGGGATGTCGTGCTCATGGGTAATGATCATGTATGCCCTATTGGTGGTATTGGTACAGTACGGATCCGGATGTGTGACGGGGTGACTCGGGAGCTGAAGGAAGTGAGATTCGTTCCTCAATTGACGAAGAATATCATTTCACTTGGAACTTTGGAGATAGCTGGATATAAGGTGATCTTGGAGAATGCGACTCTGAAGGTCACAAAGGGGTCCATGGTGGTGATGCGAGGTGTCAGGGAAAACAACATTTACTACTTGAAGGGCAAGACAGTAA
Organism: Asparagus kiusianus; assembly: GCA_022839385.1. Taxonomy (NCBI): domain Eukaryota; kingdom Viridiplantae; phylum Streptophyta; class Magnoliopsida; order Asparagales; family Asparagaceae; genus Asparagus; species Asparagus kiusianus. The sequence continues at coordinate 132,158 of BQKN01001098.1, forward strand.
CAGGGGGTCTGGCAGCGTCGATTACCACAGAGGAAGATACTACCAGCTTATAGCATATGAGATTGGGACACACTGGTGATAAGTCTCTGCAGGTATTGGCGAAGCATGGGCTATTGAAGGGTGCAAAGACCTGCAAGATGGAGCTGTGTGAACATTGCATACTTGGAAAGAAGACAAGAGTGAAGTTTGGCACCGCTATTCACAATACCCAAGGTATATTAGACTACATTCATACAGATGTTTGGGGTCCTTCCAAGCACACATCACTTGGTGGGGCCAACTATTTTGTTACTTTCATTGATGACTATTCCAGGAGGAATTGGGTATACCCGATGAAGCATAAACATCAGGTCCTGGATATTTTTGTGGAGTGAAAGAAGAAAGTGGAGCTGCAGACAGGTAGAAAGGTAAAAACTCTTTGTTAGGACAATGGAGGAGAGTATAAGAGTGATCCGTTTCTACAGTTTTGCCGGGATCACGGCACTAGATGACACTTCACAGTACGCGAGATACCGCAACAGAACGGGGTGGCTGAAAGGTTGAACCGTACCTTGCTGGAGAAGGTACGATGTATGATGACACAGTGGATTGTCAAGATCTTTTTGGGCCGAAACGTTGGTTTATGCGAGCCATCTCGTGAATAGGTTGCCGTGCACTGCGATACAGGGGAAAACTCCGTTGGAGCGTTGATCTGGTTCGGTAGCTAGTGACTATGAGTCGCTTCGGATGTTTAGGTGTCCAGCTTATTACCATGTCAGTGATGGTAAATTGAATCCGAGGGTGAGGAAAGCGGTCTTTGTGGGATTTAGAAATGGAGTTAAAGGCTTCAAGTTATGGGATCCACAGGATAAGAAAATAGTTATTAGCAGGAATGTCACATTTGATGAGGCGTACATGATGAAACCTCAAGTTCCTCAGCAGGTGGAGGAAGACCAGATTCAGGAGATATCGCAGCAGGTGGAGGATGATGTGACTCCACCCACTCCAGATAGCATTGTATCAATTGAGGCTCCTACAGAGGTGACACTGGAAGGAGATGGGATGACAGCCGGGCATTTAGAGGATACAGTGGATGTTGGGACTCAGGAACAGGGTCATGTTCAGGAATCCATTGTAGCTAATAGACCAAGAAGAAATATTCGTTGGCCAGCTAGATATGACGATGTCATGGTTGCATATGCTTTATCAGCAGAAGTCGTTGATGATTTGATTCCTTCTACATTCAAGGAAGCAGAGTCAAGCTCTGATTCGATTAGGTGGAGGGAAGCCATGGAGGAAGAGATGCAGACTCTTCATAAGAATGACACGTGGGAACTTGCAAAGCTACCGAAGGGTAAGAAGGTTATTGGATGTAAGTGGGTGTATGCAAAGAAAGATGGATCTTCTATTGGGGAAATTAGATTCAAAGCCAGATTGGTTGCCAAGGGATATGCACAACTAGAGTGCGTTGATTACAACAAGGTATTTTCACCTGTTGTAAAGCATTCGTCGATTCGTATTTTATTAGCATTAGTGGCACAGCTGGATTTGGATTTGGTCCAGATGGATGTGAAAACAGCCTTTCTACATGGAGATTTAGAAGAGGAGATCTACATGACACAACCTATGGGGTTCAAAGCTGCAGGAAAGGAAGAATTAGTGTGCAAGCTGAAGAAGTCTCTTTACGGATTGAAGCAATCGCCGCGACAATGGTACAAGAGATTCGATGGCTTTATGATTGGCCAAGGGTACACAAGAAGCCCATATGACCCGTGTGTTTACATGCACAAGCTACAGAATGGTGAGTATATCTATTTGCTGTTATATGTTGACGATATGCTCATAGCTTCCAGGAATACTTCAGCTATTAGAAAGTTGAAAAAAGAACTGTCATCCGAATTTGAGATGAAGGATCTTGGAGAAGCAAAGAAGATATTGGGTATGGAGATCGAAAGAGACGGGGTGAAGGGGAGGTTGAAGTTGACACAGAGGAGTTACTTGCAGAAGATGCTGAAGAAATTCAGTTATGATGGTAATGCCAAGGCGGTGAGTACTGCATTAGCTCCCCACTTTAAGCTATCAGCTAAGATATCACCTGTTTCAGTTGAGGATCGGGAATACATGTCCAACGTTCCATATGCCAATGCTGTGGGTAGCTTGATGTATGCGATGGTGTGTACAAGGCCAGATTTGTCACAGGCCGTGAGCATGGTATCGAGATACATGCACGACCCCGGGAAGGGTCATTGGGAGGCCGTGAAGTAGATTCTACGGTATATTAAAGGTACCATGGATGCTGGTTTGGTACTCCAGAAGGATGAGAAGAATGGGCAGGATTGTATTGGTTACGTGGATTCAGATTATGCTGGAGATCTTGACAAGCGCCGGTCTACTTCAGGTTATGTGTTTACATTAGTAGGTGCACCGGTATGTTGAAGATGCACACTTCAGTCTACAGTGGCTCTCTTCACTACGGAGGCAGAGTATATGGCGTTGACTGAAGCTGTGAAGGAGGCTTTGTGGTTGCAGGGATTATTGGAGAACTTAGGGATTGCACAGGAGACCCTTCGGGTATATTGTGATAGCATGTCAGCTATCTATTTGGTGAAGAACCAGGTTTATCATGCGCGCACGAAGCACATCAATGTCAGATTCTATTTTGTTCGTGACGTTTTGGATGAAGGAGACGTCATGTTGGTGAAGATCCACACGAAGGACAACCCTGCAGATATGTTGACCAAAGTTGTTTCAGGTGTCAAGTTTGGTCATTGTTTGGAACTTTTAAACATTCTTCGGTGTTGAGGCCTTTGGAGGCCATTGGGTGAACTACGTTCGGCTTGATTCCTTGGGTAAGAGGATACGTAGGCAGTCTTTCAGATGCAGCCGGTTTGGATTAGTTGATGGGGGTGAGATTGTTTGGACTCTCGTTCGGGTCCTCGACTTGTTGTGGATTGAGTTCGTACTGGACACAACAAGTTGGGACATTTGGATGCTTTGGTGTCGGCTCAGTTTTGAGAAACTTCACCTTGGTGGAGAATTGTGATGTGGGGGCCACGGGCACCACATGCATGAAGATCACGTGAATGAAGAGCCAGCGGACAAAAAGCCAGCGGACCAAACCCTCAAGCCCACGCGGAATCACCAAGGCCCACCCGAATATACATCATATATATGATTGTGATTTTTAGGTTTTAGTGTGCTAGGCTGGCGATTGCTTTGCGGCTGCAGGAGAAAAACACGAAGGCGCAGGAGCTTTGTGAATCTCAGCTGAGGGCATTGAGTTTTGGGCAGAAAAGAAAGTGCAGTCCTTTTGTGCCTTTTTGAGAGAGTTTTTTGTAAGAGGGATTTGAGAGTTTATTTGAGATGGTTTAGATTGTGAGATTATAAACCCTAGTTGTATCTCTCCCTCCCTCTAATAGTAGATCTCCCCCTCCTTGCCCCGTGAACGTAGGAAATTTGCCGAACCATATAAAATTTGTGTTCTTGCCGTGATTTGTAATAACTTGTAGGATCCCTCGACAGGTCAGTCCTAGAACTGATGAGAGGAAGAGCCAATATCTCACTTTGTTGAGATATCCGCTTCAGATTCTTGTTTCCTTGGTGAGACAGGAATTCTTATTACGATCTAATCTCTTGTGCACCTTGCGCACCGGAGGTGCTGCCGAAATTTCCGCTGCGCACAACAGAAGCGACTTTAACTTGGTATTGGAGTAACTCATATTCAAATTCGAGTGACCATGCATTTATAAAATAGTTCGGGCTTTGATCCATAAGAAGCTTGTTTCACATCAACAGACATACATCATACATATAATTTTTTCTATCTAGGTACTCTTTATACTACCTAAGACTTCTTATAGATGATAAAATTCTCTCCCCATCGACTAATGCGAATTTCGCATATCTGATAAAGCTAGAAGAAAGTCTCTATAGTCTCCATCTTCAACATTCTCCCTAATGGCATCCTGCATCTTCATCCCATAGTTTTTCTCGAAGACGGCACTCACTTTTTCGATCCCAACATCTGCACTGCCCGTCATCATCACTCTTATCAGAACTCTCTTCGCACTCGGTTCTCCCTTCAAGCTCGAAAAAATCATCTGAAAAACACACAAAAATTTGATAAACATAATTTTTGATGTAGAATTAACATTCTGTATGTTGGTGTACCTCAGAGTAGTAATTAGTAGGATCACACATGCATTGAATGACAACTCTCAACGATTCCTCGAATTCGATACTGTTTTCTCTCTTCAGTGTCTGTAAAGTTCAGAGCGTGTTAAGAGTTTGGAGCAGCAATTCTCGATAAATTTAAGTAGAAAAGTGTAGCCAATAGCTTAAAAGTACTAGTTTTTCGACCAATTCATACTCAGTTACCACAAAGACCCCAGTTCGATCTTCAAATGGATTGATAATCATGTTTTTAATTAAATTCAAGTTACACTGATCAATCCTGTGTTACCCACCACTTCTCTAAAATTTCGAAATAAGTTGAAGTGGAAGCTGTTTACCTTAGTAAAATCATGCCCATATATTTGCTTGTAGCTAGAGAATGCAAGCCTGAGCTGAGGAACACTTCTTTTACTGAAAATCTCAAGGATGGTCGCCTCATCAATCCCTCCTGTGCTCATTCTGATTGCTCCATACAACTTCATGGCATCACATTTGGCTATATGCTGACTTACTTCCTCATTGTGAGACCTATGAGATGTCGCTAGCGCAGCCAAAATCTGTTATTACACCGCAAACTCTATTTATCATACTTGACACGTACTGAGTACATTAATGCTGGATCTAGATCCTCTTCAATTAAGTGGCATGCGGTGAGTGCCCAATTGTCTCAATCCTTCTAGCTTGTCTATTCTAGTTTCTAGATAGAAGATAAGACCACATAGTATTTTGACTATTATCTTTGAAACTAACCGTTGTGATAGTTGAAATCCTACATGGTCTTATCTTATCCCTTTAAACTTGAATGCGCAATTAGGGTAACTCTATCCAATTACCACATAATAAGAGGGAATCTGGATCCAGTAAATTAAGTAAGTATCTATCTACATTAATAGTTCTAGCATATACGTTATGAACATACTCTTTGATAAGAATGAGATGCCTCGGTAACAATCTCCTGATCAAGATGCCTTCTGAACTTGCTCAAATACACTTGCTTAGTGAAAAAGAGCTGGTTCGACTTGCGACGCGCATATATCTCAACCAGAGCCCTGTAATCCACCTCACTCCGCTCAAGCGCACTGTGCGCAACCACAGCATCGCGCACCTGTGGCTCAAGCATCCACAAGTACAAGGCTGCACATACCGGCACATTTTGCTGCTCTTGGAGGTGATCAACCAAGTCCTTGTTGTACATGGCTTTGTAGTTCTCCTTGATTTGTTGTCTCTCTGCTGGAGTCCGATGAGCTAGGATAACGGCTAGTTGGCCTGGGCTGTCGAATGATGTGTGGATTTCTCTGCATTCTCTCTCAAAAAAGGTATTGGATGGGGTTGTACTGGAGGTGAGGGCCATTTTAATTCCCTGAGGAGGTTGGAGTGTTTGATTGAGAGTGAGTACAAAAGTATTGTTCTTATAGGGAGTTTGAGTGATATCTTGGAAACCAAGCAATTGGAAATTTCAGATTCTAAAGTAGCGACAAAGGTGTAGAAAGTAGTTTTGAAAAGTCCTTTCCGATCGGGGTCATGAGTAAAAGTGTAAGTCTTCAACCCTCTTAGCATCTTAAGAGTATTGGTGCACTGGACATGAACTTTGATACGGTATCAAAACAATCGATATCGAAATCTTATGAAAAAGGCTCATCGCACTATCGAGTTTTGGTGCACTGAAAGTGAGCTTCGACATTAGTCGTGTCGAAATTTCGAAGTTACTGCGGACCTGAGTATTCTTTTTTCTCCAGGCTGGGTATTCTTTCTTATATATGGACTATAGTTGCAACATCCGAAGTCTGTTTTGGGTATGTTTGTTTGAATCTAGAACTCTCGTAGTATCTTAAAAATACTTCTTTTAATACGCCGAAAGTTTGAACTGATTTTATAATACTCTTTAGTGGCCACCTTTAGACTGATGTGGAATTAGAAATGGCCACAGGTTAGGTATGCGCAGGTGAAGTTTGTTTTGGCATTGCTTTAATGGAATCCAAGTAGGCTCTGAGTGTGATGCTGAATTTTTTTTTGTTTGTGCTCTTTTTTTTTTTTTTTAACTCCAGCTTTGTGCTTTCTCTCCCACAGCTGAATGCTACCCTGGCTTTCCTCCAATGACCTTGCCAACGTGTGATCATGTGTTTGCTTGTTGGTATCTCCACTAGAATCCATGGGAGGGTGGGTCCACTACTTTGCTTGGGCAAGCAAGCAAGTTGCCCAAGGGCTGTCATTCTTGTGTAAGTAGGTTGCAGGGGACTAAGAAGGCCACATGCCATTGTTTTCCTGGGGGCGGCGGCGGCGGTAGTCTAGTCTTACCTAGTTGGGTTTTTCTGGAAGTGCCCTCTAGGTCATGTTAATTTTAAAATAATTTTTTAAAGAAGTATTTTATAAAAGCAAAACATAGGTGAGGACACTCCTAACCATTAAAAGATGTGCGGCTGACATTTTTATCTCTTGATAGCTCATACTCATGAAACACTTCACAAAATAAGCTCTCCAAGTTACTTGAGTTATATAGCGTTGCTTTGGCGAAATGTCAAAAACTGTGCCAAGATCAGTTCCGGTCCAGTTTCATCCAAAGCTAGCTTCAGTTTGGACCAGCTCTTCTGGTCCCAACTAAAACCAGTTTAGGGGCCTTTTTTGGCTTATAAAAACTGGGCCAGCATTGGTCTAGTTTTTTACTAAATAAGAAAGCACTCAAAATTGGGCCAAGTTTAGTCCTGAGCTGATTTCAGAGTATTGCCAAACACACTTATTTATTGTTAAATTAAGCATATTTTAACCAATAATTAGTTAAAGTCGTTTATCAATCACGTTACCGCCAATAATCATCTATTGCTACTGTCACGGCATGCGGCAGACATCATCACCATTCACAGCGACTTGTCTCCAGTGGTAACGTATGTTACTGCTGCTAGCGAAGGGAGGGGGATAGTCAGAGTAAGCTCGCATAGGGTTACTTAATGTATAATGAATTCATATTTTAATTTTAAAAAATACTAATGTTGACTTCTAATTAGTTTACAGGATTTTGGAAATTTGTTTTTAAAAATCCATCTCTGGGTGACCTAATTAAATATAAACATGAAGGACCAATTCAAAAATACACATCATAGCTTCTATAGTTTCTATTAGGGATGCACAATAATATTTGTATCCATATCCGTTAGGCTGCGTGTTGTGGGTCCAGCCCAAGATAAGGCCCACATGAGGTTCACATGAATTAAAATTCTATCTATAAGAGAATTTGGATGATCTATTTATAATAGGAATAGGTTTGGAGAATTCTATCAAGGAGAATCTTGCAATTTTTTGGAGCTACAGTAACAGATTACAGTAACCGAGAGGAGAAAACAGAAATGAGAGAAAAGTTCAGATTTCGGATAGCTCGGTTGTCCGATTGCAGTGATTCAAACGCCTTTGCCTTCAGAACGATGACATCATTGAGAATACGGTGTTGGTTTCTCTGCGGGTGTTGGATATTTTTGGTGAGACGGGTTTTAGGATTTTGATGCCCTAAAGGTAACATTGTATTTTTCTCTTGTGATTTAGTCCTCAACTTCAAGTATAACTTGGAGGGATTGTACTCTTGATTCATAGTAAAATATTTCTCTCTGAATTGACTCGTGGACGTAGACATGATTTGCCGAACCACATTAAATCTTGGTGTTTGCTTGCTTGTGGTATTTTCATTGGTGTCGTTATTCGTTTAGTTTTTAATTTCGTAGATTAATCTTCACAAAATCTCTAACAAGTGGTATCAGAGCCCTGTTTCGAGGCGTACTTTGGGATAAAAAAGATAAAGAGTTTTAGCACAATGATAAAATTAAATAGTTCCAATTGGCAAGTATGAAAGTCTATTCTGTATTGTAAAGATTTACATGACCCTATTGAGGGAGATGAAACCAAGCTAGAAAAGATGACTGATAAAGAATAGGAGAAACAACGCAGGAAACTGATCAGTTATATTCGATGTGGATCGACGTTAGTGTGTTTCACCATGTATCGGGTGAGACTAATGCAAAGTCTCTTTAGAAGAAGTTTGAGGATCTCTACGAGTAGAAGACCGTGGGAAACAATACGTTTATTATGAGGCGGTTGGTGAACTTAAAATTCAAAGAAGGAAGCAACATAGCAGGGCACTTGAATGAGTTTAAGAGTTTGATTAATCAGTTAGCTACCATGAAGATGACTATCGATGATGAGTTACAGGCTTTATTGCTATTGGATTTGTTGCCAAATAGTTAGGAGACATTGGTTATGACAGTCAGATACGCAACTCCAGATAGTGTGTTATCGATGAGTATGATTACTAGTAGTTTATTCAATGAGGAGACTCGGAGGAAGTCTACCAGCACAAATAACTCATAAGCACTTGTCACAGAGAATAGGGGTAGGAGCAGGTACATGGACCAGTTCAGAGGTCGTGGCACATCTAAGGATAGATCAAAGTCTAAAGGGAGAGGTTATTTTTAATATGGGAAGTCAGGTCATATCAAGAAGAATTGTTGAGCATTAAAGAAAGAGCAAACTGGGAACAAAGATGAAAAGAAAAAAGCGGACAGTGATACTATAGCTACTTTCTCTGATACCGATGTTATTCTTATTTGTAGTGAAGAAGACTGTATGCATGTTATAAGTTAGAATTCCGAATGGATAATGGATATAGGAGCTACATTTCATGCTACCTCCAATCAAGACCTTTTCACGTCGTATAAAGCAGGTGACTTTGGCAATGTGATGATTGGCAATACCAACTACTTGAAGATTTTAGGACTTAGTGATATACACTTGTAGACAAATACAAGATACACATTAATCTTAAAGAATGTGCGACATGTTCTCAATTTACAGCTCAACTTGATTTCGGGTCTTACTTTGGACCAAATGGGATATGAAATTCAATTTGGTGGAGGAAAATGTAAAATCACTAAAGGCTCTCTTGTAGTGGTTAGAGGAAGTATATGTTGTAATTTATATAAGACTCAAGCAAAGGCTTCATATAATCCTTCGAGCGTGGCTCAAGACGGTGACACGCTCAATTTTTAACATAGGAGGCTGGGGACATGAGCGAGAAAGGGTTGCAGATATTAGCAAAGAAGTCTCACATTCCTTTTGTCAAATGTTCGTCACTCACCCCTTGTGATTATTATTTGTTTGGAAAACAACATAGAGTTTCTTTTAGTAAGCCTTCTAAAAGAAAAGATAATATCCTGGATTTGATTTATTCTGATATTTGTGGTCCTATTGAGGTGGAGTCCTTGGGTGGCAATAAGTATTTTGTTACATTTATTGATGATGCATCACGGAAGATGTGGGTCTTTTTATTAAGGATAAAGGACTATGTGTTTTCAGTCTTCCAGCAGTTTCATGCTATGGTGGAGAGGTGGACATGAAAGAAGTTGAAGTGTTTGCGCACCGATAATAGAAGAGAGTACACTTCCATTGAGTTTAAAGAATATTGCTCTAAGCATGGTATTCGACATCAGAGGACAGAGCCCGGCACACCACAGCATAATAGAGTTGCAGAGAGGTACAACGAGACCATTATGGAGAAAGTCAGATGCATGTTGAAGATGACGAAGTTACCTAAGAGCTTCTGGGCTAAAGTTATTCGCACTGCATGCTACATAATTAACAGGTCTTCTTTAGTTCCTTTGGGTTTTAATATTCCAGAGAGATTTTGGTTCGAAAAAGATATTTGCTATTCTTAACTAAAGGTGTTTGGTTGCAAGGTGTTTGCACACATTCCGAAGGAGAAGAGACAGAAATTTGATGATAAAGTAGTTCCTTGCATCTTCCTTGGTTATGGAGAAGATGAGTTCGGCTACTAATTATGAGATCTAGAAAAGAGACGAATTATCAGATGAGTAGATGTGATTTTTTAGGAGGATCAGACTATTGCAGATCTCGGAAGAGCAAAGCAGTCTGAGAGTGTTGCTAGTGAGATTCCACCTATGATACTCGTTTCGTCTCTAGTACTGTTGCATCCTACAAATATAGATAAGGTGCATGATGATGATGTTGATGATGACGGTCAGATATCAGAGCAGGGAGACGGTGATCAGGATCATGAGCAGGAGGCTCATTAGCAAAGGGAGCATCACCGGCAATAGGAGTTTGTAGAACCACAACTTAGGAGATCAGCTAGAGAGCATCATCCATCCATAAGATATTCTCTTTTAAAGTATTCTTTACTGATAGAAGAGAGGGGAGCCAGAAAGCTTTCAGGAGGCACATACTCATATAGATAAGGACAGATGATTCCGGACTATGAAGGAAGAGATGAAGTCTCTTGAAAAGAATAATACTTATGAGTTGGTGGATTTGCCGAAGGACAGAAAAGCTTTGAAGAACAAGTGGGTGTTCAAGTTAAAGAAGGATGACTATAAAGAGATTTAGAAATACAAAGTTAAATTAGTGGTGAAAGGCTTTGGTCAAAAAAAGGGCATTAATTTTGATGAGACTTTTTCACCGGCTGTGAAGATGACGTCAATTAGAGTTATCTTGGGATTAGCAGCTAGTTTAGACATCATGATTGAGCAGCTTGATGTGAAGACTGGATTCCTTCATGGTGATTTGGAGGAAGAGAACTACATGGAGCAGCCAGAGGGTGTTGAAGTGAAGGGAAAAGAAAATACATAGTTTGAAGGCACCCAGGCAGTGGTAGAAGAAATTTGATTCTTTCATGTTGAGTCATGACTACTAGAGGACAGTTGCAGATTGGTGTGTATATTTTAGGAGATTTTTAGATTGTAGCTTCATTCTCCTTTTGCTTTATATGGATGACATGTTGATTGTTGATCAGGACAGTTAGATAATTGGTGGGCTAAGGAATGAGTTATTTGAATCTTTTGACATGAAAGATATAGGCTCGACACAGCGGATTCTTGGTATGGATATTGCTCGTGATAGGAAAGTCAGGAAGTTGTGGTTATCATGGGAGAAATATGTTGAACGGCTACTTGATAGATTTAACATAAAAGATGTCAAGTAGGTCAGTACTCCTCTTGTAGGTCATTTGAAGCTTAGTAAAAAGTTTTGTCTGACTACAGATGAGGAAAAGAGTGAGATGGAGAATATTCCTTACTCTTCAGCTGTAGGGAGTTTGATGTATTTCATGGTTTGTACTCGGTCAGATATAGCTCATGTAGTTGGCGTTGTGAGCAGGTTTCTTTCTAATCCAGGAAAAGTTTATTTGGAAGGTGTAAAATAGATCTTAAAATATTTGAAAGGAAGTTCTAGATTGTGTTTGAGTCTTGGAGGTTCGAAGGTAGTATTATATGGTTTTGAAGATGTAGATATGAAAGGTGATCTCGATCACAGGAAGTCTACCTCAGGTTGGTTGTTCACTTTTACAAGGGAGCAGTATCTTGGCAGTCTAGGTTGTAGAAGTGTGTTGTTTTATCTACAACAGAGGTGGAATATATTGCAGCTGCAGAAGCCGTTAAGGAGATGATTTGGTTGAGAAGATTTCTGCAGGAGTTAGGCTTACATTAGGACAATTATCAAATCTTTATTAATAGTCAAAGTACTCTTGATTTGAATAAGAATTCTACATTCCTCTCTAGGGCAAAACACATTGATGTGAGATATCATTGGCTTAGAGAAGCCATTGAGAAAGAGGAGTAAAAGTTACAGAAGATTCACACAAATAAAAAACTAACAAATTTTTTAACAAAGATTATTTCCAGAGAGAAGATCGAGTTGTGTCGGTGATTGGCCGGCATGAACTCCCGTTGAAGAGTTATAGATTAGCATATCCCCTCGTTGGGTTGGAGGAGGAGATTGTTATGGGTCCAGTCCAAGATAAGGCCCACATGAGGTTCACATGAATTAAAATTCTATGTAGAACAGGATTTGTATGATCTATTTATAACAAGAATAGGTTTGGAGAATTTTATTTATGAGAACCTTGCAATTTTTTCGGAACTACAGTAACCGGCTATAGTAACCAAAGAGGGGAGAGAGAGAGAGAGAGATAGAGAGAGAGAGAGTGTGTGTGTGTGTAAGTGAGTGATATATATATATATATATATATAGAGAGAGAAGTTTAGATTTCGGATAGCTCGGTTGTCCGATTGCAGTGATTTAAAAGTTGTTATCTTCAAAAGGATGACGATGTAGAGAGTACGGTGCTGGTTTCTGTTTGGTAGAAAATTTGTGAAATGAAAACGAAAGAACTGTGTTTAATTTTATTCTCTCTAACTGCTTAGAAAAAGAATGTTTACAATTCTCTTAATCTCAATTATAATTTGGATTTTTTGATTACAAAAGAGAAGAGAATTGATCTGAATTCTCTCCTTTGTTTAAATCTGGGTTCGTCACCGTGACAATGAAGTGTCTCCCTCGAATGCTTGCATCGAGTTTGCTCTCCGTTGATGATCCGACATTTTACTTCACTGGAATAGTATCTTCTCCTCATGATTTGATGATGTAGAGGACTTGTGTGGCAAGTTTGAAACTCTGAACGAGTTGATAACTCAGAGAGAGTTTAAACTCTTGAAAAAGAGTTGATTTGAACCAAAAATTAGTTAATAAGCCAATGATGAAAGCTCCTTGATCTCGGTTGCTGAAGAACGCTTCCAGATCGGATGATTGAAGAAGCCCTTTGTTGATCTCTAGATCCAGAAATGCTCCAAGATCCAAAAAAGATCTCCAAAAAGATCCAAAGATCTCAACTAAGATGATTTTTTAGCTATTTATAAGCGATTAGAGGGTGTAACCGCCCCTAAAATCGCTCCTTTGTGGGTCTTATGGTATGTAACCGCCCCTTAAATTAGTCTTGAGTGGAGTTGTGATCCCCTCAGATCGTGAGAAACAGTTTTGAAACCGTTCTGCTCGTGTTTGAATGAGTCAAACACAAGAATTGTGTTCTGGCATGAATTATATGTTCAAACACAACGTCTGGAAACTCGGACGCAACGTCTGGAAGCTTGTTTGTAGCTCTGGAAGCAATGTTGGCAGCTTATTGGAAGCTCATTTGCAGCATCTGGAAGCTATGTTAGCAGCTTGTTGGAAGCTACATTGGCAGCATTTACGAGCTGTGTTTGGCAGCGGATGAAAGCTACGTTGGCAGCTTTTGGAGGCTACGTTTGCAGCTGAATATGAGCTACATTGGCAGCTAGATCTGAGCTGCGTTTGCAGCGTTTGAAGCTAAATGTGAGCTGTGTTTGCACTGCATCAGCGGCTGTGAACGCGATGTGTCTTGATGCTGGTACGGGAGGAGGACTTCCACGTCTTGATGCTGAAATGCGAGGAGGACTTCCACGTCTTGATTTGAGGAGACCGTCAATTTGTAGTCTCTTTTTGTTAAAGCGTTATAAAGATTGTCGTTTTATAATCTTTGCTTTAGCTCTTTGATATGTGAGAGTCATCAGGTTGTAACTCTCGCTGTTGATTATGAAGACTATTGATTAGAGCTTTTATCGGTTGTTATGAAGGTCGTCAGATTGTAACCTTCATCGATCTACGTGAAAGTCTTTAAATTATAGCCTTTTGAAAGTCGTCAGGTTGTAACTTCCATCATCAGTATTTGATGGGGGTAAGCTATCTGTAGTAACTTTTAGACAGCTATAGAACCCCCTCCAAAGTTTTTAAAAGTTCACGGTTGACTGGGACGAATTTTCGGAATACTTTGGATCTCAACTCTAATCTTGGAGCTATTGATTCCTTGTCACAAAGGAGTTGTTCTCTGCACCCGCTTCAAAAGAATCTTGGTTGAAGAGATTTGTCACACAGGACCTTTGTGAGGATGAGCTTCGAAGAGAAATTGTAGCGACGGTACAAGCCACTCATGAGCAGGAGCTCTCAAACGTCATATCACGACTCACATTCATTCAGTTGATGGGCCCAAAAACATTCATAGGATTTTTGGTAAATTCTCAGCCATCAATAGATTTGATAAGGATTTACCGACTACCGTTTGAGTCGGGCTAGCATGTGGATTGTCTAAATCCGTTCCACATATAACGTTGTGCTAAAAGAATAAACTCTCTTAGACTTAGCACTATGATTTTGAATACATAGACTTGGTCAATTTTACGGGAACGGGCTACCCGATAACGCGTATTAGGCATAGGCTTATCTCTAATTAGGGATTGAGATAAAATCCTCCATGCGTGAAAGGCATGAATTTTTGATGCTACGATGTTGAATACGTAGACTTGATCATTGTTTCTTTCTGTGTTATGTTTTCACATGAAACACTAAAAGAAACTTAGAAGTACCAGAGGTATAGTATTAACTTCGCATGAATTTTTATTTAGAATGAAATTTAGAAATTTTCTTGATTATTACTAGGATAATTCTAGAAAATCTTTGATCCGCTAGGGATTTTATAATGAAAACTTGCTATTTTTGTTAAAAAAGGATTAACAAGTTCATTGGGGGGTTTGAATATTAGAAGTGATGTTAACCCAACAGTATTTTATGGGCCTATCATTCTATTGAAGAGAGTCGATAAGTTGGTTTGGTCATCAGAGGTGTGATGTTAACTTGACGGGTTTGTAGACTTATCGCTCTATTGAGAAGAGTCGATAAGTGGATTGTCAGAGGTGTGATATTAACGTGACAAAAAAATGTTACGATCAGAGCAACTTTATGAACTTATCACCCTATTGAAAAGGATTGATAAGTGGATTGTCAGATGTATGATGTTAACTTGACTGGTTTGTGGACCTATCATCCTATTAAAGAGGATTGATAAGTGAATTTTGTCAGAGATATGATATTAACGTGATAAGATTGCGTTGCGATGAGAGAAACTTTGTAGACTTATCATCCTATTGACGAGGATTGATAAGTGAATTTTATCAGAGATATGATATTAACGTGATAAGATTGCGTTGCGATGAGAGTAACTTTGTAGACTTATCATCCTATTGACGAGGATTGATAAGTGGATTGTGTCGTCAGAGGTGTGATGTTAACTTGACGGGTTTGTGGACCTACCATCCTATTGAAGAAGATTGATAAGTAGATTATGTTAGAGGTGTGATATTAACGTGATAAGATTGCGTTGCAATAAGAGTAACTTTGTGGACTCATCATCCTATTGAAGAGGATTGATAAGTGGATTTTATCATCAGATGTGTGAAGTTAACTTGACGGGTTTGTGGACCTAGCATCCTATTGAAGAGGATTGATAAGTGAATTTTACCAGATGTGTAATATTAACGTGACAAGATTACGTTGCAATGAGAGAAACTTTGTTGATTTATCATCCTATTGAAGAAGATTGATAAGTGAATTTTGTCAGAGGTGTGATATTAACTTGGCAAGATTGCGTTGTGATGAGAGCAACTTTGTGGACTCGTCATCCTATTAAAGAGGACTGATAAGTGAATTTTGTCAGAGGTGTGATATTAACTTGACAAGATTGCATTACGATGAGAGCAACTTTGTGAACTTATCATCCTATTGAAGAGGATTGATAAGATTGATTTAGTCATCAGAGGTGTTTTGTTAATGTGATGAGATTTTGTACTTGTGATTTGAATAAGATTGTGAAGACTTAGCATCTTGATGGGGAAGATTACGATTTGAGTAATTTTTGAGGACCTATCATCTTATTGACAAGGATTGATAAGTTGATTATCAGAGGTGTATTGTTAACGTAATAAATTAGGAGTGATGCAAGATGAATTTATACTCCATGGGGATGATGATCGTCAGAAGTGTCATGTTATCCCGACGAGGTGAAAGATTCGTTACTCTTAATCTAGTGGATTCCAAATAACCAACCCACAGTCTTAATTAAGACTTAGCAGGGGAATAAAAAGGGGTATACATGGTATATTGCTTTGTGGACCACTATACATCAAGTCGGAATAGAGGTCCATCACCTTGGTAGGCCACTATCTGACGAGTTTGACTATCAGAGGTAACTATTAACGTGATAGTTTTGGTGGACCCGCCATCCTACTGAAGAGGATTGATGGGAGAATTTGGAGAAAATGGACTATCAGAGGTCATCATTAACATGATAGTTTTGGGGACCCGCCATCCTATTAAAAAGAATTGGTTTTAGTGGCCGTAGTATCTTCCTCTTCTAACTGAGAAGATTAGGCTTGATCCGATTGCTCAGGTTGATCCTGCCTACTTTGTTCTTCAGCTTTGATCCTGACAATAATTTTTTGAGCTTGTTCTCCTTGAGAAATTAGTTGTCTCTAGGAACGGCATTCTGGAACCCTCATTTGTGCTAGAAGGTCGATCTGCAAGTTGTGTCAACAGGTCTCTACTAAAGTAGACTATGTCATACCTGACGAACATCAAAGAGCCATGCTTCGGAACCTCTTGACGAATGCTTTGATGGGCTCTCTCTTCTTCTGCTTAGTAACGAGAAGGGTAAGGATTGAGACTTATGTATCCTCTTCAAAGAATCTTGACAGGAAGAGTCTCTCTAGATCCACCCACTTTTGGATACATCCCACAGGCAGTTTCATGAACCATTCAAAGGTAACTTCCTTGAGGGTGTCAATGAACAATCAAGCCAGTATGATGTCGTTTGATATCATATTTTCAGTCTGTGACTTAAAATGATAGATATGTTAATTCGGTGATCCTGTGCTGTTAAAAGTTTGTAGCGATGAGACTTCAAACTTTGGAGGATAAGGGGCTGCATCCCATTCAGCAGGATATGACCTATCAACTCCCTTGTCTTGGAACTCGCTTCTGTTAGCAGTGGTATTAAGGCGGGCTTCTAATTCTTTTATTTTGGCAGACTGGAGATTCTGCTCGTTCTTCGTCTCTATTTCTTCATCAGAGGAAGATTTTAGGTTGTGGGTTTCTTGGTCAGAAGCAGCACCATCAACCACTTTTCCCTTCTCTTTGCTTGTGAGAGGTCGGGATGAAGATGTTCTTCCTCTTTAGGAAGATTCTTGCCTTAGTGGTGAATTTGTTTTCTGAGAATTGGCCCTGTCTACGACATATTGAGCCATCAGGATCCGGAGTTCATTGGTGGTCACCTGTTGTGCTTTGATCATGGCTTGCTGCTCATCAATTCTCCTTGCCAAATCATTATGGTTTCCTATCATAAGAGCAAAACTCTCATGTTTTGTAAAAGAATTAGAGGATTGAGATTCTGCGATAACTGAATGCTCATCATCGGATGTAGTTCCTCTAGCCCATCTTTAATAATCGACAGGAGGTATGGCTCCCTTTTGAGTTCGGGTATGTTGGTAGATTCCCTCAAACTCATTCAGGATCTCTTTGAAGTTTGGATACTGGTTCATCTCTGACTCATCAGGACTAGGGATTGATGACTTCTCTCTACTGATCATGTTAGAAGTAACTCTAAGGTATTCATCCTCTGAAGTCTTCTTCTTGTACGAACGTCATCGTTGGTTGGGTAAAGCAACGTTTGTTAGTCGGTTGAACATCGACGGTTTAGCCGCATGTGAGTAGCATTGACATCCCGAGAGGACCATAGAAATCATTCGTTTGCATTGACATGAACAAGCAACTTGTTGCATCGGTCTTTCTCTGAACACTCTCAAATCGGTTGCAAAGACTCGAGAAGAATTACTTACTAATCATGAGGTTTGAATTGGAACTCCCAGTCCATGATTAGACAGGACTGGCTTTTGGTGAACATAGATCTGGTTGAGATGTCTTGAATCTATAGACTTCTTATATCCGCCCCTTAATCTAGTCACGCTACGTAGAGTATTTGGGGGTTTCTCTACCCGATAAGTGAGCCGGGGGTCCAGGGGACAGTGCGCCCCTGGTCAGGAGGTCCAGAGGAAGTGGACGCTTCCTGACGGAGTTCGGGATAG
The DNA here is from genome assembly GCA_022839385.1 of Asparagus kiusianus. Classification (NCBI taxonomy): domain Eukaryota; kingdom Viridiplantae; phylum Streptophyta; class Magnoliopsida; order Asparagales; family Asparagaceae; genus Asparagus; species Asparagus kiusianus. The sequence continues at coordinate 150,067 of BQKN01001098.1, forward strand.
CACCTCGAAGCTCCACGGTATACACCAGGTTCTGTATTGGGTCTCATTACCCAAACGCATGCCTAAGGTCCATATTTTAGTTAAGCAACACAAGCCTGAGGTTTGTGGTTTGCTGGTTAAATATACTCCTGAGTGTTACCTTTTGTTTCTCCTGAGAGTTATGTTCAGTTTGTGGAACACGCCCCTGAGGGCTGCATTCAGACTTATTCACACAGAGCCTATGTTTGGGCTCATAGACGCGAAGCTTGCATTCTGAAGCAGAAACACAGAGCACAGAGTCACGTTTAGGCTCATAAACGCGAAGCTCGTGTTGACTTGAGGATCAGCATTCTCGAAGATGTGCTCGTTGTAAGGATCTCCTCCTCCGTCGAGCGGCGTTCTTCTTAGCCTGTTTTATGGCTTTTACAGCGGTATTACCATCTATGTTGATCAGGTTTGTCGCCTCAATGTACCTTTTGTGACCCGTCACCCGTTGATTTGGTGCGGGTATAGATTCCTCGACTCGATTAACGAGTCTCTCTGAGGCTGAGCCCACTCCTTAAGAGGAAGGGCTATCCAAGCCATCTAATCCAAACGAGAGGACTTCCTTTAGCGGTTCGGCAGAGATCAGAGCTTTAGTCTTCTTAGAGATCTTGCGGACCTTGCGCATAGCCTTGGGGCTAAGGGATCCGGAGGAGAGGGCCTCCTTGTACTTGGCTTGATCAAACTCCACAACGAGAGTCTCGACCGTTGTTCCAGTGAAGCCGACGTTGGAATGCACCACTACTTCTTCATCGGTGAAAAAGCTAATTCCCAGTGGAGTCACCATCTTTTATTTGGTGGAAAATTTGTGAAATGAAAATAAAAGAACTGTGTTTGATTTTATTCTCTCTAACTGCTTAGAAAAAGAATGTTTACAACTCTCTTAATCTCTATTACAATTTGGATTTCCTGATTATAAAAGAGAAGAGAATTGATCTAAATTCTATCCTTTGTTTAAATCTGGGTTCTTCACGGTGGCAATGGAGTGCCTCCCTCGAATGCTCGCGTTGAGTTTGCTCTCTATTAACAATCTGACATTTTACTTTTCTGGAACGATATCTTCTCCTCACGAATTGACATTGTGGAGGACTTGCGTGGCAACTTGAAACTCTGAACAAATTGATAACTCAGAGCGAGTTTAAACTCTTGAAAAAGAGTTGATTTGAACTAAAAATCGGTTAATAAGCCAAGGATGAAAGCTCCTTGATCTCGGTTGCTGAAGAACACTTCCAGATCGGATGATTGAAGAATCCCTTTGCTGATCTCTAGATCTGAAAATGCTCCAAGATCCAAAAAAGATCTCCAAAAAGATCTCCAAAAAGATCCAAAGATCTCAACTAAGCTGATTTTTCAGCTATTTATAGGCGATTAGAGGATGTAACCGCCCATAAAATTGCTCCTTTGTGGGGCTTATGGGATGTAACCACCTCTTAAATCACTCATGAGTGGAGTTGTGATCCCCTCATATCGTGGAAAATAATTTTGAAACCATTCAGCTCGTGTTTGAATGAGTCAAATGCAAGAATTGCATTCTGGCATAAATTCTGTATTTAAACGCAGTGTCTGGAAGCTCGGACGCAGCGTCTGGAAGCTCGTTTGTAGTGTCTGGAAGCTGCGTTGGCATCTTGTTGGAAGCTCGTTTGCAGCGTCTTAGCAGCTTGTTGGAAGCTATGTTGGCAGCTTGTTGGAAGCTGCATTGGCAGCATATAAGAGCTGTGTTTGGCAGCGAATGAAAGCTGTGTTAGCAGCTTTTGGAGGCTGCGTTTGCGGCTAAATATGAGCTATATTGGCAGCTAGATCTGAGCTGCATTTGCAACATTTGGATGTGAGTTGCGTTTGTATTGCGTCAGTGGTTGTGAACGCGGTACATCTTGATGCTGGTACGCGGGGAGGACTTTCGTGTCTTAATACTAAAACGCGAGGACTTTTCCGCGTCTTGATTTGAGGAGACCGTCAATTTGTAGTCTCTTTTTATTAGAACGTTACAAAGATCATCGTTTTGTAATCTTTGCTTTAGCTCTTTCATATGTGAGAGTCGTCAGGTTGTAACTCTCGCTGTTGATTGTGAAGACTATTGATCAGAGCTTTCATCGGTTGTTGTGAAGGTCGTCAGATCGTAACCTTCATCGATCTATGTGAAAATCTTCAAATTATAGCCTTCTGGAAGTCATCAGATTGTAACTTCTATCATCAGTGTTTGATGGGGATAAGCTATCTGTAGTATTTTTTAGACAACCTACAGTTTCTCCGTGGGTGTTGGAGATTTTTAGTGAGACAGGTTTTAGGTTTTTTGTGCCCTAAATATAACACTGTATTTTTCTCTTGTGATTTAGTCCTCAAGTTTAGGTGTAACTTGGAGAAATTATACTCTTGATTCATAGTAAAATATTTCTCTTTGGATTGCCCTGTGAACGTAGGCATGATTTTCCAAACCACGTTAAATCTTGGTGTTTGATTGATTGTGGTATTTTCGTCGATGTCGTTATTCATTTAGTGTTTAATTCCGCAGATTAATCTCCTTAAAATCTCTAACAATGCAGACATAATCACTAAAAGCTATAACCAATATGATATGATTACAAATATGACTATGTAGTAAAATATCCAGTTCCGTATTCAAAATATCCGAATATATATTGGTTATACTATTGCAATAGTTTGAATCCTAATTAGATTAATGGATATGAGGTTAATTTTGATGATCAAGATATCTAATCTTAGCTTTTTAGATATAACGAATATATTAATGAACTATCTTGTATCATATAAACTATATATTTTCAATATTATCAAGTTTTTCTCATGTTCATTTTGTATCCGCATATATATCCGCTTATATATATGCATGGAAATTCATATCTATCAGATTTTAGCAAATAAGGATATGAATTTTGTTTATCGAGGCATATTTGTACCTACAACCGTATATGTATCCATAATTGGTAAAGGTATACAAATATAATAAGTATCATATCTAAGTCGTACCCGGACCGAATGTACCCGAGTGTCTATAGTTTTTTAAAAGTTCGATAACCTTATTGCCTAATTGTTTAGATTGAGAATGGAAATTTATTGAAGCCCCTGTCACTCTATCGAAATTCAAAATTGTGTTTAGAAGTTTTATTCTTCAACAAGAATAACTAAGATTTATGGTTATTTTCAAGTTAGTCGACTCTATGTGTGTGTGTCTATGTGTGTGTGTAATATAAGAGATATTTCAATTACAGGCCTCTTCTTTGATGTTTGATTAGAGGAAGAATATTATTAATTTTATGAATAATATTAAATCTCTCATTTTAGGAATTAATTATTTTTAATCTTTTGAATGATTATTTAATTATTTAATTATTTTATAATATGTTTTACAAATTAAAATGGATTAATTTACTTTAATCTATGGAAATTTTCATACTTAGCATGTTAAAAATTGATTAACCTTCTTTTTCATCTACCCACATCTTCTAAATATTATGGTGCCAGATCGAATCTTACCTTGATCCTGGCAGATCCTTATAAGACAGGTTTAGGCCTCTTTATAAGGCCCGAAAAGTTTACTTTATCTTAAAACTAGTTTTTACCTATGCAATGCATGGGATGAAATTAATATTCTTATATATATGTATATTAGATTTGGGGTAAAGAGAGGGTATAAAATTTTTTTTGAAAAGAGAGACTAAGATGAATGATTTATAGGAAATTGAAAGATAAGCAATAGGGATATAATAGATTAAAATCCAAAAAAAAACAAAAAATTCTACTTTTATTCTTGATTTGAGGATTTAATTTTTGAATAATTTAATAACTAAAGACGTAATAGCAATTTTAATGGTTTGCAGGGCTAAACTCAAATTAAATGGGACCTTATAGCTCGGTGATCTGAGGAACTAATTTAGGGTGTGTTTGTTTCGTCTCCCAAAAAAATGGAAATTGAAAAACCATGCTGAAAATCAATTTTAGTGCATTTCTGAGGTTTTCAACTAATATATTTTTTTGTGTTTATTTTGCATGGAAATGATAGGGTGGAAATGTCAAGTTTCATTTCCTATTGTTTGGTTCATTGTTTTTAAAAGCTATAAATCTAACCATTTTCCTTAATTTTTTACTTCCAGTGGATCCCAAAAACAAAGCGGGGTAATTTTTTAATGCCAAAAACTCGATTTCTAGCTCATTCAGAGCTTTTGGGTCTGAAACGGGGTTTCCCACTTTTCTAACGTGGCAACGTCTTTTTATCCTCATTTTCCTGAAAACCCTCAACGAACCAAACACATGAAATGCAAATACTTCGAAATAAAAAAAAACTAATTTTGATATGGTACTAGGACTAGGAAATCACATTTCCGTCATTTTTTGGCGAAACAAATATGACCGTCAGCTATAAGTGACTACAGCTAGTGACGCACTCAATGATTGAGCCACGTGTCCATGAAAGTTTTCTACCAATATATAACGGAGGCAAGCTGTACATATGAGTCGAATTAAATCCGGGGAAATTTTTCAATTTGACCATCATGCCCCCATATTTAATTAAATATTGCAAGCAACATTTAAAATTAGAAAATTGTATGATACTATTAGTATTATCTGTACTTTGAAACTCTAAAATTATATCTTCCCTATTTTTGTAATCCAAAGTTTTCTATTGACACTTCAACACCACAAAGTTTACACTCTTTTACTTTAGTACCCCAAAAAATTTCTGATATTTTGATACCTAAAAGTTTATATTTTTTAACTTTGATACCCTAAAGATTACATATTTTTAACTTTGATATCTTAAACTTTATAGTATCAAATGTCAAAAGTAAAAATTTGGGGTATCAAAGTATTGGATAAAACTATGAGATATCAAAGTTAAAAAAGTGCCAAAATCCTAAAACTAATTGTTGTCTATTTATGCAAGCGACTATTGGTAAATAAAAATAAAAATAAAAACATTTGATACCTTAAACTTTGGGGTATCAAAGTGTCATAACAAACATTTGGGTATTAAAGTTAAAAAAAGTAAATTATCATGCCCACGATATAATCGAAGCACAACGAGGTCCGCACGCACCACTCTGACGATGACTACATCGCAATAATGTATTAAGCCTATAATTGGTGCTATTCATTTTCACTTATTTATCAAAATAGGTAAAATTAGAAAAAGATTATTTTTTTTAGAAAAAGAAAAGAATTAAAAATCAATAATAAATAAATATTAAAACCCATACTTTGCCATTCATATTCTCAACTAATCTCTTACTCACAATCTGGTCCACATCAACTACCTTGGAAGGAAAACAAAGGCAATCCGTCAGAGTGGATTCAGCAAGTACCGTCAAATGAATAGAAATCTAAATGAATGGATATGTGAATAATAATTCACATTTAAACAAATAAATCAAATGAATGATAAGCTTAAAGAGAAACTTAATAATTTTGCACAAATAAAATGATAGAGTGATAAGATATTATAAACAACAACAATATAAATAGGAATGCATACATAGTGAACTGGTATGGGTAATCTCACCCCTTAATAAAAATAATATTACTGTTAAGCATGTTTACTCAAATAATAATAATTCTATCGATGCTTACACCAAAAAGAGATAGCAATTCACACATAAAAAATGATGTAAGAATGATCATCAATATATCAAATAAAATATATGATATCATCGACTCTACTGTAACAGCATAATTATATTACATCACCATAGTAATCATGAAGCAAATTACCAATTCAAAACTGCAACTGCATTAAATATATATCATTTTAAATTAATCTTTAATTATGTTCATATGTGGATATGCAACAACTAAGCCTGACCGCTTAAGATGACTACACATAACAAAATCATAATTAATAAGCACTCATCTCAGAGTCCCCTAGCCAACTAACTCGCCTTAAGATGTGATTCACCTTATTACTTTATCCCCCATCCCCGTTGTTATTTAGATAATTTTCTTTGTACATATAATCTTATGCACTAAATCTCAATCCTTAGAAGCACTAACCATACAACTATTCACTACTGGAAACAGGACTTTTAGCGACGGACAAATCCGTCGCTAAAAGTCGAAAATCCGTCGCCAAAAGTTTTAGCGACGGAAAAAAAAAATTCCGTCGCTAAAACTCCGTCACTATTATGAGGGTAGGTAAAGCCCCTTTTAGCGACGGCAAATCCGTCGCTAATTTATAGCGACGGATATATAGCGACGGAAAATCCGTCGTTTATGTATTATTTTTTGACGACGGTATTTTCCGTCGCTATATATTTAACCGTCGCTATTAGGTTTGGCGACGGATTTTCCGTCGCTAATACAAACTTTGACGACCGTATGTCCGTCGCCCTATTTCCGTCTCTATATAATTTTCCGTCGCCAATAAATATTGGCGACGGAAAATCCGTCGCTGAAAACTCATCTGCCGTGTCAGTTTTCCGTCGCTAAAAGTTATTTTAGCGACGGAATTTCCGTCGCTAAAAATGAACAGAAATTTTTTTAAATTTTTTTTTGAAAATTAGAAATTCCTGTACAATATATTTTACAACAATAACCTGTACAATATATTACACAACACAAGCATATATAACACATATTTCACGCATATATAACAATTATTTTACTAAAAACATAATAAATATCCCAACATTTATAATGTTATTTATACAGCACACCCATTGTTTTTAATGTTAAAACAAATAAACTCAGTCCCGATCATCATCATCCTCATCACCAACTCCACCTTGTCGAGAAGTCCCAGCCTAAAAAAATAAAGAAAACGTTATAGAGCAATACGTACATCATCAAAAACTGAATTTTACAGTAAAGTAACAAATTATAAAACAACAAGGCATAACATGCAAGTATAGCAATAATAGAGTATCATGGCATATTCTTACATGTTATATGATTCAGAGAGAGTATCATGGCATATTCTTACATGTTATATGATTCAGAGAGAGTATCATGGCATATATTTATGTATTATACGCAAGCACACACATGTTTTTAACAACGCACGCACCCGTACCTATCTCCACCGACACGCACACGCGCACGCACGAGTACCCAGCTCAACCCAATCCCCACACTTCCCCCTCCCCCACCACGACCAAACCCAACATCAAGCACGCACATAACGATCACGACAATACAACACATGCAACACCACAACACAACAATAATAACACCACCACCACCACAATAACAATCCCCCAACCCCACCCACGAACCAACCAAACTCCTACCCCCCCACCCCCTCCCCCTCCATCATCATCACCACCACCACCACCACCACGATGAAAACACCCACCAACCAACAACATAACCAACGACCCTACACACGAACGCCCCACAACAAAACAAAATAACAACTAACTAACCAACTCACTATCCAATACAACCATCGCTACGCACGCACGCACCATCAACACCACCATCACATAAAAACATTAAGTATATAATTTTAGTTGTGTTTCGGAGAGAGATATAGTTTGTGTGTAACAATTTGTGTGATATCATTTAGTCACATGGCATACTCGTAACTAAGTAAGAATTTTATATTTAATTCATTTAATTAAAAAAGAAATATATATATATATATATATATATATATATATATATATATATATATATATATTACCTGATCCGCCAAAAACCGTCTCCTATATGCCTCCTGAGCAACAGAAGGTAGAGTCGATATAAACTGAGTGAATTCCAGCTCCCTCTGCTCCCGACGCCTCCGTTCTTCCTCCGCCATCTAGAGTAGCTCCGACTCCCGACGCGACTGCCAATCTTCCATCGCTTTCATCCGCTGCTCCATAGTCGGGTCTTGAGAAGAACTGCATCCTGGTGGAGCTGCAGACTCGTAGGTGCTACTGGACTCGTACGGCCGATGCTCGGATCCTCTTCACCTGTATCTGTTCTTCCTACTCGGTCCAATGACCGTCTCGATGATGCTATCCTCCTCCTCTCTACTTAATCGGGTCGGAGTGTTAGAATCGACCTGAGTCTGTGATAATTGCTCCTGCACCTTAGCATGTAATTTCTCCTGCGATATACCAAAACAACCCGGTCAATTCTAACACATTTAAAATGCATTGTTATAAAAATTAGATATACAAATTAACTGCTACTTACAGCCAGATCCCGGTTCTGCGCTTTCTTCACTTCATCGGCGTAATTTGGACTCCAACCAGTCAGAATACGATCTGCAAAATGCCCGAGTTCTCCCCTTCCCTATTTTATTCACATATATCATTAACTCATAACACATAAATTATACTCAAATTGATAACCTAAGAGCTAATATATTATATACCTCAAGCGCCAATTGATGATAATACTGGCTGAAGGACCTGGAGCCCCCGTGATGCTCGTAACTGCGGGGCGCATTGCGGTTCCTCCTTGCTATTTCAGCTTGTTCCTGCAAAAGAATGTTAAACAGATATAATATAGAATTTCAAACAATAAACAAAGATATATACTTCAATAATACCTGAGCTTCGGTCGTGTCCCAATAATCGCAAAGTGCAAAAAAATCAACTCCATCTACGCGCTCGTCAAGATGCCAGTAACGCTCCCAATCTTCTGTTCTTTGAGTAAAATATTTTTTCTTCAGCTCTGACCGCCACCTCTTGAATGATAGATTGATTTGCGTGAAGCAGTAAGTCCAGGCACAAGCGTAATCGTCAAGAAAGAAAAATCGCTTCAGCATACAATGAAAAAAGAGATACAAATCAGTGTGTTAAACAAAATAATAAAATGACTAATAATTATGAGAATTAAAATAAATGACTCACACATATATATCGCCAACAAGCCACCAGCGCATCAATCCGCTACGACTTCCACGTCAAATATATGTTGAAGAAATCATGTCTCCTGGCTAAAGAGGCGAGGAAATTGTTAAAAGAGTTAGCAAATGGCCCGACAGGCACGCCGTTCTCCCATCGGATCACGGCCCTCCGACGAATATCTGGGACGAGGTTCTGTGGCTTGGTACCACTGCGACCGCGCCTAGTAGGTCGCTCGGTACCTACAAATATTTGAAATTGAGGCGAAATATAAATCAATCAATATCGATAATACAAATTAAAATATTAACAGATAAACTATAAAAATCTATACACACCTTTCAATTCGAGGCATCTACGCCTTGCTTGTTCATACCTCTGCTGTGCGATAAGTCGCAAATCATGATAAGCATCCCAATCCTCCTTCACCTTGGCCGGGTCGTGGGCTCGCTGATCCGGAATAGAATCCGGCGGTAGTGGCGCAGCTTCTACAGCTGCGCTATATGGCTCAAATCGGCGCTCCTCCAATACATCTGCATGCGGAGGAGGCGACGGCGGCATCTCTGCATGCTGAGCAGGATCAACGAGTGTCTCCGCATCAGGTGGAGCATCACCTCGTCCTGTGTCCTGTGGCGGCCCGTCATGTGTAGCAGCGATGCGGCCTACGTAGGAAATGTGAAAAAATAATGTTAGGCTCGTATTAATAGTTTATAGAAATGTACAGATATAATAAATTAATAAAAATACCTGACGTAGAGCCATGTGCGTCGCCTCCAGAATGTCTACCAATAAGTCTCTCAAGCGCTCTCTTACGTAATCCTTTTGTCATCTATACTTTGAAAACATAATGAGTACCCAACAAAACTATAATACATGACAAAAACTGATACATGATAACCAGTCAAACAGATAATATAAAGGTAATACTATAATACATGACACAAACCGATACATGATAACCAGTCAAACAGATAATATAAAGGCAATACTATAATACATGACAAAAACTGATACATGATAACCAGTCAAACAGATAATATAAAGGCAATACTATAATACATAACACAAACTGATACATGTTAACCAGTCAAACAGATACATGAATGTTCTTTTTAAATCATAACCAAGCATTATATTATTATGATGATGTTGAGGCTCTACTCTGCGACCGTGTGCGATTAGCCTACGATCATGTGCGTGCCGACAAAAGGACTGTCCTTATAGTTTTATCGACTCTACCGTGGACTCGTTTTTTGATTTTACGCCTTGGCTCACATATAACCGCAGGTACATCAGGGCGTGCTAGTGCAATTTCATCCACCAGATTATTTTGTGTCAAGGAAAACTCAGCAACTGTTTCGTCGGCCAAGATAACATCTTCATGATCTTCATCAGACACGGCTTCATGAATGTAGGATCTAGGCGGATTCTTAAGGACAACCCATTCGTCATTTTTTATTATATCTTTGACATAAAAGCACTGTTTTGCGTGAGCAGCTAACATGTACTTTTCAGTCTGATATATTTCCTTGTTAAGATTAACGAGTGTGTAACCATAGTCATCCTTCGCCTTTTTCAGCTCACTCCAACGAACCTTAAACATCACATGTCTGACTTCATTATTAATCTCATAGAAAATCTCCACAATGTCTTCTACCTGACCGTAGCAATAGATTTCACCTTGTATCGGATTTAGATCTTTTGAACTAGCGTATGACAGTTGCGAGAAGGAGCAGAACACACCGCTATTTTGCGTTTATCGTCTCTCTTTGAAACCAATGGTGTTAAACCTAAAGCCATTGATACAGTAGCCTCCATAACGCTTTACCACGTTAGAAGGACCTCTGGCATATAAACATATTTTTTCAGGCAGGTTAACCCCATTCGTAATACGTCGGTCAACCTTTAAGAAAAGAAACAAATAGTTTAAATATCTGTTGGCAGGCACATATTTGATATACGAATCAGAAATGTAAATAAATCTTACTTCACCCTTCAGCCATGCAGGGAATTGTCTAGAGTGTGTGTCCATAACTCTTTTGTTTTTTGTTCTGCATTTAAGAATAGTCTGGACATATCGGATGTGAAGCCTAGAATAAAATCATTTACAACAGTTAAATAGAGATAGTTATTATGATGTGATATGATCTGATTCAAACAGTTAAATACTTACGCCGCGTATATGTTAAATGTAGTATCATTACTCAAGATATATGTGTGGGCTTGATCTAGCTCTATTCTGGGGAATCTAGTGTCCTCCCCACGATCATTATAGAATGTTCCGTCAATTATTCGTTGGGGACGGTTGAGCCTTGTCTCCACACCCCGCAAGTAACGAGAGATGAAATTCAAACTCTCATTACTTATATAGTTCTCTGCTATCGATTCTTCAGGACGTGCACGATTATGCATCAAATGTTTTATGAAACCCAAATACCTACAAGCATATAGTTTCATGATTTGTGACAAAATAAAACTGATATACGTAATTTAACAAATATTAATTGAGCATTATAATAATAAATACCTCTCCACAGGGTACATCCAGCGATATTGAACTGGTCCTGCGATGCGGGCTTCATATGCTAAATGTATTGTGAGATGCACCATGACCGTAAAGAACGAGGGTGAAAATAGAATTTCCATTTTACACAGTGTATTGGCTACACGTCCCTCTAATTCTTCAAACTCCCTGACATCAATCACCTTAGAGCACAACTGCTTGAAGAAACCGCAATATTCTATTACCACCATCGCGAGTTCCTTCTCAGCATGTCGCAACACAACCGGGAGAAGTTGATGCAATAGAATATGATGGTCATGTGTCTTGAGTCCCAAAATTTTCCTGTCCTCAATATGCACATTTGCTGAAATGTTTGAAGCATAACCATCCGGTGTCTTCACGGACTTTAGAAATAAACACATATTATGGATCTCATCCTTCGACAGTGTGACACGGGAGGCTGGGAGTACAAACTTTCCGTCACCCTTATCTATAGCTTGCAGTTCGGGACGGATGTTCAATTCTGCTAGGTCTCGACGTGCCCTTAAGTCATCTTTTGATTTTTTTTTTCCCATCCTGCAACAAAGTGTTCAAGAGATTCTCGCATATGTTCTTCTCGATGTGCATGACATCCAAGTTGTGACGTATTTTTAAACTTCTCCAATATGGCAATTGATAAAATATGCTGAATTTTGACCATCCATGCGGAAGTTCAGTACCCTTAGAGACACGCACATGCGATTGGCCTTTGATTTATCAATCAAAGGCCAAGATCTCCTCATGCACAAAAATAGGCGGGAGATACGGATAAGATATTATCCTTTGAATATGAATAAGCCTCAGCATAAAAGAAAGCCTTGTGAACTCCTTACACCCCTCGTATAATAGTTACGCTAACCCCTTATCCTCACCCTCACCCCCACCCCCACCCTCACCCTCACCTAACCCTAACCCTAACCCTAACCCTAACCCTCAACCTCACCACCACCTAACCCTCACCCTCACCCTCACCTTCACCCTCCCCTAACCCTAACCCTAACCTTAACCCTCAAACTCACCCTCACCCCACCCCCCACCCTCCGACCTCACACTCACCGATCTCTAACCCTAACCCTAACCCTCACCCTCACCTTCACCCTCCCCTAACCCTAACCCTAACCCTAACCCACCCCCACCCCCCGCCCTTCACCCTCCCCTAACAATAACCCTAACCCTAACCATAACCCTAACCCTAACCCCCACCTAACCCTAACCCTAACCCTCACCGAACCCTAACCCTAACCCTAAACCTCGCCTAACCCTAACCATAACACCTAACCCTAACCCTAACCCTAAGCCCCACCCTCACCTAACCCTCGCCTAACCCTAACCCTGACCCTCACCGAACCCTAACCCTAACCCTAACCCTAACCCTCGCCTAACCCTAACCCTAACCCTCGCCTAACCCTAACCCTAACCCTAACCCTCACCGAACCCTAAAGATGTATACAAACTAGCTATTAAATTAATCAGATATGCAAATTACTTTTTAAAAAAACTACATAACTAACCAATACCAAACTCCGATAGGAACTTTCTTAGTTGTTCTCATTAACTTCAAAATATACAAAAAGGCTTTACAGAGACTGACTAAGAAAGTTGTTTTTTAGCATTTGGCTGGTTGGAAAAAAGAATTGTCCACTCGTCTAAACTGTCATCACCCAACTAAACAATTAAGAAATGCACCATGTTCAAGTCCAGGGAATTTCTCAAGTAATGCACCACACAACTAAACAACAAAAATGTGATTTGTCTGCAACTCTCGACTTCTCAAAGGTTCCCACAAACATTAATAGACTAAAAATTTTCAATTCACTCGTAACAAATATGATCATATGCACTTCTAGGGTACGAAATTCTAACAAATTCCATCACCACAAAACACCAAAATCCAAACAGTTCATGTAAAAATTCCCAAAATTTATTCCCATATGCTCCCAATCTGCTGTTCTACTGACATAATAGACAATTAACAGTAACAAAAATAAAGACTAAGGGGGTACCTCAACTGAGAGAGAGGGGCGGTGGAGGGGCGGCTGCTGCGGCGGAGGAACGGCGGCGGCGGTGCAGATCGCCGGAAGAGAGAGGGGGGGATTTGGACAGATTCGGGAGAGGGGGGAAGGAGGAAAGGAGGAGAGAGGGGGGGTTTTCGGGAGAGGGGGGAAGGGGGGCGGCGGCGGTGGAGATCGCCGGAAGAGAGAGGGGGGTTTCGGGAGAGGGGGGGAAGGAGGAAAGGAGGAGAGAGGGGGGGTTTCGGGAGAGGGGGGGAAAGGGGGGCGGCAGCGGTGGAGATCGCCGGAAGAGAGAGGGGGGGGTTTTCGGGAGAGGGGGTCGAAAGGGGGCGGCGGTGGTGGAGATCGCCGGAAAAGAGAGGGGGGGAGGGAGGATTCGGGAGAGAAGGGGGGAAATCGGGTCTGGGGGGGAAGAGAGTTTTATCGGGCGCGGGCAGCCCAAATTTTTTGGGCGCCCGTGCCCAAAATATTTCCCTATCGAAAACTTTAGCGACGGAAATATCCGTCGCTAAAGAAGTTATTAGCGACGGATTTGTCCGTCGCTGAATATTCCGTTGCTAAAGAATTTAGCGACGGAAAATATCCGTCGCTAAATTGTGGTTATCCGTCGGTAAAATAGTTTCACCTACGGAATAATAGCGACGGATATTTCCGTCGCTAATACTATAGTTATAGCGACGGATATTTCCGTCGCTATTAGTCCGTAGGTGAAATGCTGTTTTCTAGCAGTGATTCAAGTGTTTTATACCATCATTGACATCACAGTTAAGAGTGTTAGGTCCTTTATTTTGATGATGACTTACAAACACCATTATTGGTGCTAATTGTGTATTGTACTATATTGTAGATTACAATTCATTAGCACTATAGATGGAGGATTGGATGAACTATGAGCTACAACGACGATATCTAGAGAAGGTGGAGGCAAAGTGATGAAGCAATGTTTATCAAGAACACCATATGCTATAAGAAGCTTCATTAACTCAAAAGCAATATCAAGACTCAAGAAATGTATTTCTATGTGAGAGATATTTGCTATTTTTATTTTCTTTCTAGTGCTAGAATGTAGGCAAGAAGTTTATTGATTACATTTGAAGCTCGTGGGATAACACACTTGCACATTTTCAAAACTCGTATTTTGACACTTTTGCTAAATTGATGATTTTCACAAATACGAGGACCTTTTTGCAAAATTCATTTTCAAACAAGTTCGTCAAAATGTTTATAAACTGTTTACAAAGTTTCACATTTTTTAGAATTTATTTACTATTTTTTATAGAACACTAAAATTCAATTTCGAAATCGATTCAGGCTGATAACATGTTATCAGTCGACTGACCAGTCGACTGATGAAGTCAGTCGATCGATGTGTCGACTGATGAAAGTGCATGGAATCACTTTTTTGCTCTCTGTTCTGTTTCGATCGACTGACCAGTCGACTGACGAGATCGTCAGCCGACTGAAATGATCATCAGTCGACTAATGAGTTGAATATCGTATACAACGTTTAGCTCATCAGTCGACTGATGCTTCCCGTCAGTCGACTGATGGGTGCTGTAATGGCTATATTTGTTCTGTTTTAGAAATCCGATTTTCTCGGGATTCTGTGTGGTTCTTTGGGGTTTTGGCTGCAGTTTTCTCTATTATAAATACCTATCAACCCCATCTACCTCAGTACCAAGCTTTCATTACAAATTACTTGAGTTTAAGTTTATTGTTTTCAAAAGAGCTTCAACTTTCATTTGCTTTCACTATTTCTAAGTTCACATCCCAAGCTTCAATTACAATCTCTCCTCTTGCCATAGGGCTTCTGTAAAGAGAGAGTTTTTCTTCGAATTATGACTGTTGTGAGCTTGATCTCGTGAAGATCTACTGTGTGGTTGTGAGATCTCGGAGGAGATCGTTGTGTAGAAGAAGTTCCGGCTTCCAAACCGGGTGTGTAGTGAATTTTTCCTCGAGAGTGGGGAGCGGGGACGTAGGTCAGCGGACCGAACCTCGTGAATACATCGCGCGTCATATATTGGCTAACTATCTCTATCTCTACTCTCTTTTTATTGTCATTACATTTTATTTTGTGTGTGGTTTGTTGGAATTACTTTTAATTACATTTTATTCATCCATAAATCCTATTCACCCCCCCCCCCTCTCCCTCCCTGGGCCTTTCAATTGGTATCAGAGCTTAGGTCTCTACTTTTGTTAGGATTAAAACCCTTAGAAAAGATCATTATGGAGGCTTCAATGAACATGCATATTGTTGGCCTTCTTGTTTTGATGATATTTAACAAACAATTTACCACTAATGTTGTTTGTCTAGTATTTATGTTTTCTTATTTATTGTAGACAAACAACGTTGTTGGAGGATGGATG
>BQKN01001098.1:170794-194488 GCA_022839385.1 Asparagus kiusianus
CCTTGCATATATTTCTATCATATAGGATATATCTCATTGTTCATATTTCTTATCCTAGCTCATATACATTGTTGCATTTCATACTTGCAAGGATAACTTGTTAAGTAATTTTAATTGGCATATAAATCGGATTAGATTAGCATAAGACCCTAATCACCCCCCTCTAGGGTCTAACACATATGTTAGAAGGACAATCCACCACTAGTCCACCTCTCTTCACCGGTAGCAACTTTGCATATTGGAAAGCTAGAATGAGAATTTATTTACAATGCATTGACCTTGGCATTCTAGATATCATAGAAAAGAAATATGTTAAGAAGTCTGGTGGAAAAAGACCGAGGATGAGAGGACTCAAGCCAACCTTAATATCAAGGCCATGAATGCACTAATTTGTGGTCTTACCCCGAATGAATACAAGAGAGTTTCTACGTGTGCAACCGCACACGAAATTTTGGAGAAATTATGCATTACCCATGAGGGAACCCCCCAAGTGAAGGAGTCTAAGATTAGTGGACTTATGCATGATTATGAACTTTTTAAAATGCTTCCAAGTGAATCTATTGACTCTATGTTTTCTTGGTTCACTAACATTATAAATGAATTACATTGTCTTGACAAGGTCTTGGAAAATCAAGAGATGTGTTACAAAATTCTTCGCTCTTTGACGCCGGCTTGGGAACCTAAAGCTACGGCCATCGAAGAAGCTCATGATCTCTCAACTCTCACTCTTGATGGACTTATTGGCAAACTCAAGGTCCATGAAAAGAAGGTCAATGAGAAGGAAGAAGCACCCCCAAAAGCAACTGAGGAGCCACCTCAAAAATCAAAGTCCATTGCGCTCAAGGGAGTAATTGATGATTCATCCTCCTCGGATAGTAAAGTTGATGTCTCTAGAGAAGTGGCACACCTCTCTAGAAGGATATAAAGGCTAATCAAAATGAACAAAAATTTTAAAAATCGATTATAGGTAAATGTTTTGAATGCAACGAACCGGGTCACTTAGCCAAGGATTGTCCCAAGCTCAAGGAGAAGTATTTGAAATACAAGAAGAAGAAGGTGATGTATGCCAGTTAGGATGAATCCGAACCAAGCGATTCAGATAGCAATGATGAGGGTGCCAAGATTGCTCTTCATGACCCAAACATTTGTTTCATGACTCATGAAGATGAGGTACAATCCGAAACCGAAAGTGAATCCATTTATATGCAATGTGAACTAGAAGCGGTCTTAGAAGAATTAAATTTTGAATTTAAAAGATTAGCAAAAGAATATTCTTCATTCAAAAACTTACATGTTTCTTGTGATTCTAAATTTGAGCAACCACAATCATCTCTAGCTTTAAAAGATGAAATGATAGGAGATCTAGATTTTGAAAATAAACAACTAAGATCTAAGGTTGAAAGATTAGAAATTAAAAATAATAAAATTAAATATAATCATGGTTTTTTAAGTAATCATCCTGTTAATAGAAAATGGTATCATCAATCTCATGCTCCTACATACAAGAAAAAGTTTTTATGCACATATTGCATGAAATATGGTTATATTTCTACTCATTGTAGGATTAAAAATAATATTGATTATTATGAGCTAATGTGGATGCCCAAGGGTACCAAGAATACTAACATTCAAGGACCCAAAGCTTGGGTACCTAAAGGTTCTACAACTTATTTATATGTAGGAAACGTCTCGCATAAGACGTAAGGAGTTGTGGTACCTTGATAGTAGTTTATCTCATAACATGATAGGCAATAAGGAATTATTTGCAATCCTATCAAGGATTGAAGGAGGCAATGTCTCCTTTGGTGGTGGCGAGAAATGTAAAATCATAGGAATCGGTTCTATTGGTAAGAAACCTTCTCCCGTAATTGAAGATGTTTACTTTGTTAAAGGTTTAAATCTTAATCTTCTTAGCATTAGTCAATTAAGTGACAAAGACTTTGACATCATTTTTAAACCGGACAAATGTGTTGTTAATAAAAACGACAAAACCATTTTTGTTGCTTTTAGAAGGTCTAATGTTTATATTTTTGAGATGAATGAGCTTTTAGATCAAGATGTAAAATACCTTACCGTGATAGATGGGGATCCTGGGATTTGGCACAAGAGACTTGGACATACTAACATAAAGCTTATATCTAAGCTATCCAAGAAGAATTTAGTGAGAGGGCTACCAAATCTATCTTATGTTAAGGATTCTACTTGTGAGGAATGTGCTAAAGGTAAACAAACTAAGACTTCCTTCAAATCCATAAATGAGGTATCCACTTCTAAACCTTTATAATTATTGCATCTTGATCTCTTTGGTCCCATGTGTGTTGCCTCTCTAGGAGGAAAACACTATGTTTTTGTTATTGTTGATGATTTCTCTCGTTTTACATGGGTGATTTTTCTTGCTACTAAAGATGAATGCTTTGAAGAGTTTTCTCTTTTTGTAAAAAGAATTAAAAATGAAAAGGATTCAAAAGTTGTTAAAATTAGAAGTGATCATGGTGGAGAATTTTAAAACAAATTCTTTAATGATTTTTGTGCTCATCGTGGTATAACTCAAATGTTTTTCGCTCCTAGGACACCCCAACAAAATGGTGTCGTTGAACAAAAAAATAGAACCATACAAGAGATGGCACGCACAATGTTAAATTCTTATGATTTGCCAAAATATTTTTGGACGGAAGCCGTTAACATGGCTTGCCATGTTTTAAATCGTGTTTTAATTAGACCCTCTCTCAAGAAAACTCCTTATGAACTTCTTTATGACAAAACCCCACAAATTGGATATTTTCGTATTTTTGGTTATAAATGTTTTGTCTTAAATACTAAAGACCACCATGATAAGTTTGATTCTAAAATTTATATTGGTATATTTTTGGGATATGCTCCTAGAAGTAAGGCTTATATGGTTTTCAACAAACGAACTCTCGTTGTTGAAGAGTCTATAAACGTTACTTTTGACGAATCTAATATTGGTTTTTAAGATAATTTGCGTAGGGATGATGATGTGATTGAGGAACAAATGGAACTTTTACAACTAAAGGACAAACCCTCAACGGAAGAACCAAATGATGGGGAGAGCAATAATGAACAAAATCAAGAAGAACTCCCTAAAGATTAGAAATTTGCACCGGATCATCCTAAAGATCAAATTATAGGGAGCCCATCCAAAGGCGTTTTGACTCGCTCAAAAGCAATGAGCGAATGTGGTAATGTAGCCTTTTTATCCCAAATAGAACCAAAACGTATTGATGATGCTTTAAAAGATGAGTTTTGGATTTTAGCTATGCATGAAGAGTTGAATAACTTTCAAAAAAATAATGTTTGGAAATTAGTTCCTCGACCAAATAATACTTCTATTATTAGAACTAAATAGGTTTTTAGAAATAAACTTAATGAGTTTGGCATAGTAACTAGAAATAAAGCTCGTTTAGTTGCAAAAGGATACAATCAAAAGGATGGCATAGACTATGATGAAACTTTTGTACCGGTCGCAAGATTAGAATCTATTAGAATGTTTTTGGCTTTTGTAAGTTTCAAAAATTTTAAATTATTTCAAATGGATGTCAAAAGTGCTTTCCTAAATGGTTTTATTGAAGAAGAGGTTTATGTTGAGCAACCCCCCGGGTTTATTGATTCATCTTTTCCAAATCATGTATCCCGGGTTCAAAAAGTTTTATATGGGTTAAAACAAGCTCCTATAGCTTGGTATACTCGCCTCTCAAGTTTTCTCATTGAAAATGGTTTTTCAAAAAGAACAATTGATAATACTATTTTTGTTAGAAAATGGAAAAATAATTTCATTTTAGTTCAAATTTATGTAGATGATATTATTTTTGGTGCCACTAATGAATCTTTATGCAATGATTTTTCTAAAGTAATGCAAGATCAATTTGAGATGAGTATGATGGGAGAGCTCACTTTCTTTCTTGGCCTCCAAGTTAAGCAATTCAATGATGGCATTTTCGAATCACAAAGCAAATATGCTAGGGAGTTGGTGAAAAAATTTAGGATGGAAAGCTCAAAACATGCCCCAACTCCAATGAGCACCACCATCAAGTTGGATGCAGATGAAAACGGTGAAAGGTAGACCAAAAGCTTTATCGAGGTATGATGGGTAGTCTTCTTTATCTCACCGCTAGTAGGCCAGACATCATGTTTAGTGTTTGTGCATGTGCACGTTTTCAAGCTTCTCCTAAAAACTCTCATTTATTTGTTGTTAAAAGGATTATTAAATACATTAATGGTACCTTAGAACTTGGTTTGTTTTATCCTAAAAATACATCTTTTGATCTTTGTGGTTATTGTGATACCGACTTTGCCGGTTGTAGGATGGACTGCAAAAGTACGAGTGATACTTGTCAATTTTTAGGTAACTCATTTGTATCTTGGGAATCCAAGAAACAAAATTGTGTTGCTTTGTCCACTATGAAAGCGGAAAACATTGCCGCTGGTTTATGTTGTGCACAACTTTTATGGATGAAACAAAATTTGGTTGATTTTGATTTACACTTTCATGATACAAAGATTTTTTGTGATAATACAAGTTCTATAAATATTTCCAAAAATTTGGTTTTGCATTCTAGAACCAAACATATAGATGTACGACATCACTTCTTGCATGACCATGTTGAACGAAAAGATGTTTCTCTTGTTTATATTGACACCAAATCTTAATTAGCAGACATCTTTACCAAACCCCTTTGTGAAGTTGATTTTTGCTGCATTAGGAATGAATTGGGCATGTGCATTCTTTGAAAATAATTTCTTTTTGCCATTTGTTTTCTTGGTTTCCTTGCTCTTATATTGTCATATCCATATTTTCTTTCTTGTTCCTTCAATGTCATATCATGCTCAAGCTCACATATGTACCAAGAGGAGTGTAAAGGTGAGAGACCGGGGTCGTTCCAAGAGGAGTGAGGTAGGTGGTAATGCATAGTAATAGGTTGTAATTCCTCACTTGAGGGAGACACGGGTAGGTCAACACTTGAGGTGCATCGTGTGATTTCTTTAGTATGTGTCTTTATGCTTTCTTTCCCCATTTTTGATGGTGAAATAGAGGGAGAGAAATCTCCTCATTTGTGCATATAGAAAGGGGAGCCTTATAGATAGGGGGAGCAACTATCTATAAGCCAAATAATCTATGTTATTTGCTCTCGTATAATGGTTGTTTGTCATCATCAAAAAGGGGGAGATTGTTAGGTCATTTATTTTGATGATGATTTACAAACACCATTATTGGTGCTAATTGTGTATTGAGCTATATTATAGATTACAATTCATTAGCACCATAGATGGAGGATTAGATGGAATATGAGCTACAACGACGATATCTAGAGGAGGGGAAAGTGATGAAACAATGTTTATCAAGAACACCATATGCTATAAGAAGCTTCATCAACTCAAAAGCAATATCAAGACTCAAGAAATGTATTTCTATGTGAGAGATATTTGCTACTTTTATTTTCTCTCTAGTGCTAGAATGTAGGCAAGAAGTTTATTGGTTACATTTGAAGCTCATGGGATAACGCACTTGCACATTTTCAAAACTCGTATTTTAACACTTTTGCTAAATTGATAATTTTTACAAATACGAAGACCTTTTTGCAAAATTCCTTTTTAAACAAGTTTGTCAAAATGTTTATAAACTGTTTACAAAGTTTCACATTTATTAGAATTTATTTACTATTTTTTATAGAGCACTGAAATTCAATTTCAAAATTGATTCAGGTTGATAACATGTTATCAGTCGACTGGCCAATCGACTATGTTAGCCCTTATGTTTTGATGATGTTCTTACAACCACCATTATCGGTACTAATGGCTTATTGAGTGAAAATGTAGTAAATCTATTTATCAAGCTCGTTAGTGCCATTAATGGAGGATGGATGGAATATACGCTACATAGATGATATCCAAAGGAGGAGGAGGCCAAGAGATGAAGTAACGTTATTTCAAGAACAACAAAGTCATACAAAAGCTTCATCCGATTCAAGCTATATCAAGCTCAAGTATTGCTTTCATTTGAGGATATTAGCTTTCTTTTATGTTTCTCTCTAGTGCTAGAATGTAGGCAAAGAGTTACTATGTTTACTTGAAGCTATTGGGACTCACACACATGTTTTCGTTTTTAAGCTTTTAAGCATTTTTTCACAAAACCTTATTTTTCACAAGTTTGAGGACCTATCTGCAAAATTCTTTTTCCAAACAGTTTGTTTTTAGTATTAAAAACATTTTACAAAGTTTCAGATTTTTCAGAGGTCAAATGAATATTTTGCAAATATTTCAAACTTAACAAAATCAATTTTCAGCAAATGTCAGAAAGCGGTCGACCGGTCCGGTCGACCGCTCTCAGAGCTCTTTCGTCAGTATCTTTCCAGATAGTCATCGGTCGACCGGTGCGGTCGACCGAAATTTCGATTTCTATATCGGTCGACCGCTCCGGTCGACCGACGATGGTCAGTTTTGTTTTCTGAGTTTTAGAAGCAGCTCGCGGTCGACCGAAGTGTTTGGTCGGTCGACTGACAATGTTTTTCGGTCGACCGAATGGTATTTCGGACGACCGCTCAGTTCTTTTGTTCAGTCAACAAGAGTTTTATTAAACGGTCATTTTTTTTACCTCGATGCCTGTGCTTTCACTCTTTGGTGCTTAGCTCAGTCTGAGCTAACACTCTGAAAAAGAGATTAACTTCCTTAACAGGAAGATTGGGTTTTGTTTTCAAAATGGTTTTATCATTTCTATAAAAAACCCCCCAGCTGCTTCTTCTTCTTCTTCCTGAGCCAACGTTTGAAAAACCAGAGAGAGTTTTCTGTTTTCTGCTGTGAAAATTTTTCAAATCAGTCTGCTTTCTTCTCTGTGGTTTTGTGTGAGCTCACCTCCCAGCTTCAGTAATTTGTTCTCTCTGCCATAGGAGCTTTGTAAAAGAGAGTTCTTGCTTATTTCTTTCTGCTGTGTGGTTGAGATCTTGAGTAAGATCTACTGTGAGGGAGTGATCTGTTGAGATCAAACTGTGTGGTGAGAGAGATCGTGTGGGATCGCTGTGTAGACGAAGTTCCGGCTTCCAAACCGGGTGTGTGTAGTGGATTTCTCCTCGAGAGTGGGGAGCGGGGACGTAGGCCAGAGGGCCGAACCTCGTTAACACATCGCGCGTCAAGGATAACGATTCCTAACCCTCTCTTATTTACTGTGTTTGCTTTTATTTCCAGTGGATTGCTTGTTGTGTGTTTTAATTTGCATATTAGAGCCTTTTGACCCTAATCACCCCCCCTCTAGGGTCCAACAGACTAATGAAGTCAGTCGATCGATGTGTCGACTGATGAAAGTGTCTAGAATCATTTTTTACTCTCTGTTCTGTTTCGGTCGACTGACCAGTCGACTGACGAGATCGTTAGTCGACTGAAATGATCATCAGTCGACTGATGAGCTGAATATCGTATACAACGTTCAGCTCATCAGTCGACTGATGCTTCCCGTCAGTCGACTAATGGGTGCTGCAACGGCTATATTTGTTCTGTTTTAGAAATCTGATTTTCTCGGGATTCTATCTGGTTCTTTGGGGTTTTGGCTGTAGTTTTCTCTCATTATAAATACCTATCAACCCCATCTACCTCAGTACCAAGCTTTCATTACAAATTACTTGAGTTTAAGTTTATTGTTTTCAAAAGAGCTTCAACTTTTATTTGCTTTTACTATTTCTAAGTTCACATCCCAAGCTTCAATTGTAATCTCTCCTCTTGCCATAGGGCTTCTGTAAAGAGAGAGTTTTTCTTTGAATTGTAACTGTTGTGAGCTTGATCTTGTGGAGATCTACTATGTGGTTGTGAGATCTCGGAGGAGATCGTTGTGTAGAAGAAGTTCCGGTTTCCAAGCCGGGTATGTAGTGAATTTCTCATCGAGAGTGGGGAGCGGGGACGTAGGTCAGCAGACCGAACCTCGTGAACACATCGCGCGTCATCAATTGGCTAACTATCTCTATCTCTACTCTCTTTTTATTGTCATTACATTTCATTTTGTGTGTGGTTTGTTGGAATTACTTTTAATTGCATTTTATTCATCCATAAACCCTATTCCCCCCCCCCCCTCCCCCCCCCCTCTCGGGCCTTTCAAAGAGCTAATCACTCGGAGCGTACATATGTAATCCTTAACCTAGGAGATCATATACCCTGTAGTTTAGAGCAGGTTGCTAAACATGTCTTTATGTACAAATGGTGAAGCAAACAAAAATCCTATCAATCATCAATATTTAACACCATTCATCTTGTAACAATGGCTATAAAATCATTGGAGTCATCCACAATTACATTCATTAATTTATGTTAATGTGATGAGTAATTTGAGTGGAAAAACATTTCATAATATAGTGTTGGTATCTCATAGGACTTCTTCCACACTACCAATAATTAAGGCTACTTTGAGTCACATACTTGTAATCATATTATAGTTTCTCGTTAATTTTTAAGTGTTGAGTATCTTCAGACATAATTGGACACTTTTGAATTATTAGTCATATAATAACTCAAGTTCAGATGTTAATCAAATACTCAGTTGAGTGGTTAAGTGGATTAAAAATAAGAATCATCCAACTTACCCCAAAAGGGTTGTGACGAAAACAATAACTCCACTTTGAGTTTAAATAATAATTCATCCTCATTTGATTAATTACTGTGGCTCTAACAGTTATATCAAATTATATCAATATTGCGTGCTCAATTAGAAATTCAACTATCCTCAAATATTTGGATAATAGTGTTTCCAATAACTAACAACTTCTAAGACTTTTATATACACTAGTTGGATTGCACGTGCAATGCACGTGATAAATTTTTTATCATTTATTATAAAATTTTAAATTTATTTAGGGAAAGATTTGTTATTAAATTATTGAATGTAAGACATAAAATAAAGTCATTGGACCTTATGCGATATCAAAACGAATAAGTTGAAATATTTTAGACATTTGGATATAACAACTAAGAATCACACTAATAATCTCATTGAATGAATTGGATACTTGGATTGAACATTAAATCTTTTGTGTCCTATAACAAAATAATATGACCAGCATTCAAGATAGAATACAATAGAATTGGTTTAGCAAGTGCAATATGTTTTCAAGAAAATACATGTCAAGTAGCATAGACAATTATCTAGCATCAGTTAATTACTATGAAGTCAAGCTCTTCTCATGTCTTCTTAAGAGAAAGGATTCAATCTTGAAAGAAGACCCCAATCGAGCAATACATTCTTGAAAAAATAGGTGATTACTATCTACTTACAGATAATCATCAAAATCCCCAACCAAAGAATAAAATGAAGAGTATCTCTCATTATATCACACCAAAAAAAAAACATAAAATTCCCTAGTTGTATACATCAAAAACCTATCAAAACAACTCCTAACATACTCACACCAAAAAATTGGAACATTAGAAACATTTAGCAACAAAATATAGAGCTTAAAAACATCTCCATTCACCAAAGACCTGATCTCAACTAAATAGCATCAAATTGTTGATCTCCTAGCAGCTCCCCATGTCTCTTACTGTTTCGCCATGGTTTTATGGTCATAAGAAAGGCTAAAACAATAAGAAGGACATATCAAGACATATAACCTTCTGAACACAAAGTTAAAGGAACATGAAACATGGATGCATAGGAAATTAGAGCAGATCAACTAAGTACTGATTGAATCATTGATAATGAACAAAGCAATATAAAAATAAATCTCTCCTATAAAGAACATTCTTTTTAAACAAATACCCATTACATCTACAATATTTCTTACATTATAATGTCTGCCAACATTTCTTACATTAACATCTATAATATTTGTTATGTTATAGAGTCTATCAATAGAATAATTAAGCTAATAGACACAAATGCGTTTTGGCTAACTATCATTCTCTAAGTTATCATATGACTTGTAGCCTGTAAGCTTAATAATTTCCTTTAGCAATTGCATTATCAATTTTTATATGTATCATGAAATTAGTACTTTTTTCATAGTAATTCCAATTGACATTTGAGCTCATGTTTGCTTACATGAATTAAGATATTGCAAGATATTTGATAATGTCCATTTATTAAAAGTTTACTCTCTAATAGGAATTTCTAAATTTCAGAATCTTTAGTATATAACAATTGAGTCAATTACAATTATTATTAAACAAAGAAAAAAGGAAAGGGAAAAAAATAAAGCTCTCTAGACAAAATATATTAAACTACTATATCTACTTATAGTTCTAACAAATGAGCGAAAGGGATATAGCCTATGACGATTTGTTGAAGGTTAAAAAGGTTAAATTAATTTTTTTTAAAAATCGAGCCCAAGGTATTTATGATTATAATAATATACCATTATATTTGTGAATTTTAAGGTATATGCAAAATTTCACAAGGTTCAAATCTCTCTAACCCAATTTATTTTATTTCATCAAGTACTATAAATGCACATTATCACTTACACTGATATGAACAGTCTCAAATCTTTTAACTTAATACATAAGCATGATTTGACAAAAGCTTGTGGTTAGTTATGCTCAACCAGCTCATGACCAAGGATAAAGTTAAAGCTTGGGGAGAACAGATGATGCACATGGTAACCTTTGTGGGCTCATAATAAAACTGTTGAGCATTTGTTCTTCAAATGCTTATTTTCAGCTCAAACATGTGATCAAATACTATCCTATATGAGGCTACAAGGAAGACATAAGTCTTGGATTAGATTCCGGCCTTGGTATAAGACTCTAGAGGGAAGAAAAGGTTCAGGTTCAAGGCATAGAAGAGCTCTGCTTGTAGCAACTATATACTATATTTAGCAAGAACGAAACTACAGACAATTTAGAGGCATTAGCAATTCCCTCGCAGGATTACTCAATAAAATTCACAGCTTGATGGCCTGCAAACTTGGTGATTTTAAATGACACTAACTTATATTTGTAAATTGTTCTCTCATGTAGCATTGTGATGTTTTTTCTTGCAGTTGGAAGCCTACTTTTGTTATACTTTGGAGTGCCTAAGTACCCTTGTACACCTGATAATCAGTGAAATATTCTTTACCTATGAAAAAAATTCATCACTCAATTTGGTACTCAATCGCATGTCGCATTCCTATCTCACACAACTTGGATGAAGTATTGCCTTCTTAGTGATAATGCTTCAAAGTATTATGGATTAGCAAGATGTATTGCAAGCTTGCAACTTTGCAAGAAGCCTTAGAGCTTGAGTAAAATAAAGAATTTTCACTTTCAAATGGCCATGAAAGATTAACATAGAATCACATTGACATACTAACCTAAAGCCAATGAGTCTTACATTTAAGCAAAATAAAGTTCAGTGGGATAGCAATGCATCTAACCTACGAAGTGTAATTATAAGCAAAAGTAAGAGATATTCTCCTTAATTTTTAAATAGGAGTAAAAATTATGAACGATCATTCTGATATCAAAATAGTTACTCAAAGCTAATCATAACACAATCATACAATTTAAAAAACAAACATTGGTAATGTAAGTCTTACCCTTGATTGATCCACCTCTGGATCTACCAGGAAAACCACTCCTGCAAGTGTTTCAAGTGTTGTCCCTGCAACCGTACAAACATGAAAAGTGATCAGTTTGATCAGGCACAACAGTAGTTGTACTTAGAAGTTACAACATTAACATGAGATGATTTCCAGCCAATCAAAGTGAAGCAATAATTACAAAAGACATAAACTGGTAAATGTAGCATCTAGTGTTAAGTTATTTTCAACATAGATACCAAGAAAGGTAGAAGATTTCAGTACCAGCAACATAAGTGCTGGATTCAGCACTGCTAGAATCATATCGCCATCTTCCATCACTTTGACTAAGCGACTGAGGAAATAATGGTTTAAGTTATACCTCTTCACTAAATGGAAAAGTAGCAAAAAAGAAAAAGAATACATAGGAGTTGAAAGCTTATCACCTTTATGGAATCAAAAACACTACTGGCATCTGACGGTGACACATCAAAACCTTGATTCTGCCTCAGAAAAATAAAAATATGTTTTTTATGTTTATAAAGTTTCAAATAATAACTGAACACATTAAAGATCAAAGAGAAGGCAATTAAGGATGTAACTATATCAATAGAAATAGAACTCGAGCATAATAAACTTGTGTATCAGCTGAAATAATAACAAACAATTTAGTACAAAACAAACAGTGCAATGTCTAATTTGATCTCACAGGATATTTTCGATAAATAGTCATATACAACACATTATACGAAAGAATATACCGAGATCATAAGTAATCACGAGTTCTTCATCAATCTCAGGGCTCCACTCCTCAACATGCAATCTCTCTGCCAAATTCCTCCACTCATAAAGCTCAAAGAAAAACAAATAATTTGGAGGCCTCGCATGAGCAACAACCAACTTAGCCAATCAAGGATGATCCACTACACTTCACGCTAAAAAAAACCAACATCAAAATTATCCATATTGGTCAACATGGACACTCCCAAAATCCCAACTTTAAGCGAAAACCACCTAAAGGAGTGTAAACTTTCTTACCACCACAGTTGAAGTTCTCTGTGGAACTTGTCGAGGTCGTCTGAAGAGGAAAGGATAGGTTTTTTGATGGTAACTCTCTGGCCATCGAGCCTCACGTCGTAGACGGTGCTTTCAGAACCTTTTGTTTGGTGAAATCAAAGGAGAGTCTCAGAATGGACTAACAAAAAATTAGAGAAAAGACATAGGGGGTTTGGTAAAATTTTACCTTTACCGATAAGGGAGAGGAGAGAGAAGGAAGAGGGAGGGAGATGGAGGCGGATTGACTTACTCGAGCAGCTCTCTTCAAACAAAACGGGAGGCACAATCAGTTGAGTCTAGCATTCCTGTGCAATTCCCCACAATTCTCTTCAATAAAAAGAAGATGTATGGGTAATTCAATATCAGCATAAAATTTTTGGGGGAAAAGCAATTTCTTTTCTTAGCTAAAAAAGATACCTTACTGGTTTTGGCATAAATCTAACATCTAAGAATGTTGTTCAATCTCAATGCATGAAACACATCCTTCGTTGTAGAAGAAGACGAATCGAGTTTTTCCACAACAAGCGGGCATGTTGCCAGGCTACTTTCGGAAACCTTTTCAAAGTCCTAGAATCCAAAATGTTCTCACTGTTCCATACTATATTTAGCCTCTTCATTTCGTAACAAATTTTCCATTAATTCTTAAGTAAAAAACTCATAACTTGTGACAATTAGTTGGAATTTATTGGGTGTGAAGGCTTTTGATTTTATAACTCATTTTATAAATTCTTAATAATAATGAAAAACACCTCATAAATTTGCCCATTAATTAGATCCAAATTAACTTTGTTATATTTACAAAAGTTAAAGGGCAATTTGGGGTAGGGAAAGTTTTTCTAGTACTCCCTCTTTTAAAGGGTAGATGATTTGGTAGAGTAAGATAAGTCAATCACTAAAGAGAAAATATAAAGATTTTCATAGACAACTAAAACAATAACTCGTGTGTCGAGGAAAAAGTATGTATTGAAGTATCTAACCAGTCTAAAATTAATAAACCCGTCAGCACACTATATATGATCAAAATCCAAATGACTGGACTAAATTGGAACATCCTACATCATCAATTACTCATCTTTTCTCTTTTAAACAAAGTTAAAATTGTTAATTAGTCTAATCAGACCATTATTTATTTCATTGAAGGGTTAAATATGAACCAGAACAAAAATCAAATGGCCAAAAAATACTGCCCATGCATCTGAATGCGAAACCAGACGTCTCCCCTAAAGAGATCAGACGTCTCTATGAAAAACCAAAAAAATATTTCTATCAATACCCAACTTAGACGTCTAGTTTTAAAACTAGATGGCTAAAACTTGAGCTAGATATCTGCTACCAGAGGACTAGATGTTTGACTCACGACAGAACATTTGATATCGCTCAATCAGACATTTGATCTGCTATTGATCTGCACATTTACATCTCGTTCACTGTTATTTCTTTGTTGTTTCAACTTCAGTCTTCTCATATATGCCTTCAAGCTTGTTTAAGAGACTAATTAAAACATCTTAATCCATGTTACCAAGTATAAAATAATGCAACTACAAGAACTAGCATTTCGTGCACCTTTCATGCAAATTTCAACAATTTCGGTATTTCGAACGTGTTCATAAGGGGTTTAACCTACCTATTTGATCTGATTTACCACACTTTAGTCACTTGGAAAACATCAACTATGAACCCTGCAACAATTTTACATATTTTTAGGGTTTTAATCAACAAAAAAAAATTATTTAAAACGCAAATTATGTATAGTGCGTGTGATAATTATCAGAATTAAAAGAAAGATGAGCAAGTGGTAATTGTTTTGGGGGATCTAACAACATGGATCATGCAGTACGGGTTCTTCATGTTTCCTTCTCGAGCAAAGATCTAATTCCTTCTTCTCATCATCGAGTTTAGTTCGGACCTGATCATGCAAGGGAATCTCTCTCTTCTCTTTCTCTCTCCACCTCTTTCTCTCTTCTTCTTCTTCTTTCTCTCTTCTCTCCTTCTCTAATTCAGGTCGGTAGAGTAGGAAAACAAAGAAACGAACAACACTAGGGGGTATTTTGGGATCTTAGGGTTTTAATTAGTGATGAAGCGAGCATTTGGTAGCTTGCAACTAGAGTCGTTGCACCTTCGTTTGCACGCAACTGAGTCAATTTTGCTCAGCTAGCTGCAAGTATTTTTTTGTTATAATTCATTATTGCAGTTGCAATTATAGTTACAAAATATCTCTTAGTTGCAACAGATGACATACATCTAAAATGACGGAAAATCGCAGTTATAACTTTATTTGCAAACTAGCCCAAGTTTATTAAAAAACCAAAATAATTACTTAATATTTCAAAAAAAATCTAAGAATTTCACTAAAGATTTAAAATAATTTAAAAAGTAAGTTATTAAATTTTCTTCAAAAAATATTTTTAAAATAAATTTATTTTAAATTATTTTTTTCTAAATATTTTTTTGAAATTTTTATATAAATATTATTATATAAATATATTTTTAAAAATAAAATTTTTGAAAAAATATTATTATAAAGTTTATATATTGAAAATTTAAGCTTTAAAAAATAATATTTTTTAAAACATTTTAATAAGTATTATTTTTTGAAAAAAGTATATTATTTGAAGAAATATTTTTATTGAAAAAATATTATTTTCTTGAAATTTTTATTTTTAAAAATATATAATTTTTAAGGAAAAATAAATAGAAAAGTATTATCCTTTTGGAAATAATATTTTTTTGAAAAAACTATTTTTCTAAAAATTAAATTTTCAGTGAATAATATTTTTTCCAAAAATATTTCTTCGATAATATTTTACTTAAAATATTGAATCATTAATTTAAAATATGTTTTTTTACCAAAAACTTTTTTGGAAAAATAATTATTATTACAAAAATAATATCTTTTATAAAATAATACTTTTACAACAGATATTATTTTTAAAAAGTATTATCTCATAGAAAATTCTAAAAATCAATTTACTTAAAAACAAAAAAACATTATTTTTTAAAAATAAATATTTTTAAAGTTTAAAAAGAATTAATGACTACAACAATTTATTAAATGTGAAAAACAGGTTACATATGTAAAGTCTCAAGCACAATCAAACAGATGTAACTTCTAGTTGCAAATTTTAAATTTTGAACTAAATAATTACAATTGTAACTATATGTGAGAATAGTTGCACTTGCAGCACCTCAGTTGCATGCAAGTGACACTTGAATTGCACATGTAGTTGCAAGATACCAAACACCCCTTAATTGCACATATTTATAATTATACAAGACGCTACCACATGTATCTACCCACAGCAAGGATCTATGTCAATGCTGGTCTTTCTGCCTTAAGTAAGACAGAAAAGGAAATTTATTACAACGTAGACATGAATTGTTTGTAGACAACTGTAGCAAGAAACAAAAAATTCCCTTCTTGTAGCAGTTGACACTCGTTGTCCCTCCTTGCATCATACATACAGACTATACAAGTAAATGGGATCTACACAAATACTCCTGTATATTGAACCTGTAACAGACACCATCCAAGTTCCCAACATAAGATTTGTCATCAGCATTAGCACATATGACGCCACCTTGGTATATACATCATTTAGAATAAGATCAAATACTCGGAACAACAATTATCAGTTACTACGTACATATATTGGGAAAGGTTATTCATGAAAAACAAGCATGCCGATGCATGGGTGAGGCCTCTAGCTGTCTAAGTGCTCCTTGATCTCATGCTGAGTATATATATATAAGGATGTTCCAAACATGAAGCCATGCCATGTCAGATATAAGACGTGTTGGACATGCTAGTCCTGCAATAGATGTATGTTAAGAATCTGTTATGTGTTGTTGCGGTGTTCGTGTAGTATCCAAGTCCATGCCATGCAGTTATGAGGATTTTTCCTCGTCTTATTGATAAAAATAAACGATTTTTACTTATTCCTATATGTGCTCCTCCATCACTACTAGCTATGTAATTTTGAGTATAATAGTCCCATGAGACAATTCCCTACATATTGAACCAGCAAGTTAAAAATCTAAATTTCTTTAGCGCAAGCTAGACACTTTATGCTTTCAAGCAGAACCACATCTCGAAAGAGCAGGAGATTATTTCCAATTTCAGAACCCAGATAAAAAGTCTTGTGTCATGTGATGGTACATGCCTTTATAGAAGATAATGGTTTTCTAGCTATGCAGATAACTATTATTACAGTTGCAGGTTACTCCAGGAAATCACCATAAGTAGGTCACTTCTATTAGTGTCGATAAATAAGTAAATAAGTAGTATTTAGCCTCAATGTCAGTCATTTGTAAATATTTTCCCACAAAAATGTCAACTAAGACATTTGTAAAGCATGAATTAGGAATGCATGGCCTGATTTGTTCAACTTGTGTAGCTAGAAACAGATATTTCTTTTGACGAAAATTTGGAAGCCATCATGAATATTTATTGAACCTATAGCTTTCGTTACGGTAGTCAATAAACATATTTTATTTCTTTCTTTCCTTTTTTTTTGCGTGTCTTTTTGTGTGTGTGTGCGTGCGCAATTAGATCGTAAATTTTCATGCAACATTTGTTTTTTAATTGATCAACTTCTAAAAGAATAGAACAATACTCCATATATTAGCATATGATAGAAGGCAACTTAGTAAAATAATGAATAATAAACTGGCATCTTTCTTTGGACCTACAAGGTGAAATGATGCTTACTTACAGAGCTTTTAAGTGACTAAGTACGTAATTAATCCAAGCTCTGGTGCTAAGACTTCCCCAAGAGAAATCTTATTGAGGTACCTGCAGATTCTGGCTTGTTAGATAATGGAAGTATGGTGAAGTACGTTATTTAATCTAATAACCTATACAAATCTAGAAAGCATATATAATTACTATCATAATAATAAGCTAAATAAATAAAATTACTACAATAACTATGGCATAAACTCACACATTAAACACAAAAAGTGAAGAAGACGATGTGAGGCAAGAAAGTTGACAAGCAAGTATAAGGCTTGACAAGTTTGAGTTTCAGACATGGTAGTGTTGGAGTTAAATCTAATTAAATCTAATTTGTGGGCATACATGATTAATCAGTGTGTATTGCTATCCTTAAGGATAACCCGCATAAAGTGATCAATCAATTTGGGTTAATGAGTGTTTAAATAAATCATGTGCTAAAATGTGCAGATACCAGATTGTACGTAATTATAATTTGATGAGGGGCTAAATTATAAAAGTACAACACCTATAAATAAGGGGTTATGATCCTTAATCTAGGGTGAACATTCTCTATTCTCTTATCCCCATCTACAGAGATTCTTAAGGAGAGACCCTCTAGATTAGAAGATCATCAAGCCCCTAATTCAGATCTATGTAATGGATTCAGGTATAGCTTCCGTGCTTGTTGTTTTAATCTCTTTGAATTAATCACGATTATTAGATCGGTATTAGATCGTTTTAAATACCAACAAGTGGTATCAGAGCCACTGTGATTATCTCTTAGGGATTTAAGATTAAAGTTAGGGTTATTTTTATACAAATCAGTGATTTTGAGAATTGTTCCTCGCATGAACAGTAAAGTTCATGTTTTGACTTGATCTTTCTCTATTGTTTGGTTGATCTGGATCAAGAATTTATCAATTTTTTGATTCGAGCTCTGGAAAATTACATGGATTAAGTTAAAAAAATTTGTATGCAACTAGATTTTTTGGTTTTGTTGATGTTCACTTAACTCCTCGCCGGCGATCTGTCGCTGGCAGGTTCACTGTCAAATGAAGACAGCGGGGGCGGCATCAGGAAACCCTAGGGATTTTAACCCTATGGTGCGGGAACTTAAGCGGTTGCGGCAATTCAGAATGAAACCCTAAAGGGAATCGTGCAGGAGCCCAAGCGGCGGTGATTTTTTGTATTTTGAAACCCTAAGGTGGAA
Organism: Asparagus kiusianus; assembly: GCA_022839385.1. NCBI lineage: Eukaryota > Viridiplantae > Streptophyta > Magnoliopsida > Asparagales > Asparagaceae > Asparagus > Asparagus kiusianus. The sequence goes on from BQKN01001098.1 coordinate 189,267, forward strand.
ATAAGGGCTTGAGGACTTACCTGACATCAGGCGAACTTCGGGTTTGAATCGAACTTCGAACTTCAGGCAAACTTCGGTTCAATTCAGCGAACTTTGAGTTTGTTTCAGGCGAGCCACGATGCGGTTGCCGAACTTCGAACTTTGGGTGAGCTTTGTTTATAGCTTCTGACGAACTTCGGTTCGATTCTAGCAAACTTCGGTTTACTTTAGACGAACCTCGTGTTGGCCTTCTTGTTTTGATGATGATTTATAAATAATTTATATCTAATATTTTTTATCCAGTGTTTGTGTTTTATATTTATTCTAGATAAACAATATGATGGAGGATGAATGGAATCAAGCATTCACGATCATATCCATTGGAGGATGGAAGGAAATAGTGGAGTGAAACAATACAATTTAAGTTAAAGATTTAAGTTAAAGTTTTATTCATAAGTTTACCAAGAAGAGTATATTGAAGATTAAGATCAAGCTTAGGTAATTTAGTTTAGGAGTTTATATTATGTGTGTTAGATACTCTAAGCTCTATATCACGCATACACACAAATCTTGATTTTGAGTAATTTTGACAAAATATTAAGTTATTATTTTTTTGGACTTGCCAACCATTATATGTGTATTCTATTAAGTCTATAAATTTATTTTATAAGGTTTTAAAATATTGTTTAACTCAATAGTCAAAAATCAAGAAGTTTATGTACACATGTATTTATAAGTTTTGTAAAATACATGAGTTTTCATAAATGGATAACTCAATTTGAGAAATTCTTTTTCTAACATGTTCAATTTCATGTTTATAAATGTTTTCTAAAGTTTTATCAATTTTGGAGTTAATTTGTTATGTTTAATTGAATTTACAAAATCAAGTTTTAAATAAGTTTATGTTAGTGCATGTTTTTTGCAAAATAGATGTGTTTTCACAATTGGAAAATGCAAATTGAAAAATTTATTCATTTATGTGTTTCTCATCTTATATACAAATGTTTTCCCAAGTTTTACTAATTTTGGAATTGTTTTGTTATTTTCAATTGAATTTACAAAAATGAGTTTTTAGCCATTTTTTAGAAACTATATATTTGTGTTCAAATAATAATTTCTCACAAATAGGAAGTGATATTTAATAAATTCTTTCTCTGACGTGTTCATCTAAATGTTTAGAAACATCCCTCAAAATTTCATGATTTTTTAAGTTGATTTACTATTTTTAATTGATTTTACAAAACTAGATACATAATTTTCCAGTTTCTGAAATTGTCAGTTTTTCACGGTCAACTGCTACAGTCGGTTGTGCTACAGTGTGTTCGACCACCACGGTCAATCGGATGTAGTCCAGAGAGCATTCTGGCTCTCACGGTCGATGGGTACAGTAGCCATGGTCGACCGTCGAAGTTACCGTTGCACATTAACGGTAACTTGCTGATTTTTGTTTTTTAGTGGGTTTTTTTGGTTGTTTTCTTCTACCCTCTATATACCCTTTTGCCATAACTATTTTATACTACTAAGGGATGTTTTAAATAAGTTTTTATAAGAGTTTAAGTTTGTTTAAGTGTAGGTTAAAAGTTTTAAGTTTGTGAAGATTGTTTCACAAGAAGAGTTGATCATCTTTGGTTTGAGCTTTCCACTTCACATCTCCATCTCTCTTGTTCTAGAGAAGTTTTCTCAACTTAATTATCTAGCTTGTTTATATTTATATTATCATATTTATATTTGCTAGATTTTAATTGAGTTTGATTTTATTTCTCTTTGTTTACACACACAATTATTGAGCTTATTGTATTTGCATACATTGTATAATTGGGTTGTGAGATTGTGTGACTTAGAGAGTGAGCCTATATTGAGTTCTTATCTATTGTAGAGAACAAATTTATTATATTGAGAGCTTCATTGTGAGATACACTTTAAGATACACTTGTACACCGAGAGGAGTGTGTGGTGAGAGACGGGGTCGTCCCAAGAGGAGTGGGGTAGGTAGTAATGCCTAGAGGTATGTTGTAATTCCTAACACTTGAGGGAGACACGGGCTAGAGACTAACACTTAGAGGGTGTAAAGTGGGATTGTAAGAGTGTGGATTGTAAAGTTTTCGGTTAGCTAGAAAACCGTATTGTGTGGTGTAAACGTTATTCGGGTGAACGTAGAAAACCCGGTTGTGATAGTAAAGATCTCCTCGAGATGAGGAGCGGAGACGTAGGTCGTAGGGACCGTACTCCATGATCATATCTTTTGTTTGTGATTACATTGGCGTACTTATTCTTGTATTCATATCTTACATTGTCTTTGTGTATTACTCTTCATATTATCCTATCATATTTGTAGATTGTTTATTTCATCCTTGTATTAGTTTATATATCCTTACATATAATTCACCATATATTTCTTTGTTAGGATATATCTCTTTGTTCATATTGCTTATTCTTGCTCATAACACATTGTATATCTATCTTGCAAGAATAGTTTGTTGAATTATTTTTTATTGGCATAAAATCGGATTAGATTAGCATAAGACCCTAATCACCACCCCCCCCCCCCCTCTAGGGTCTAACACCTCGTGTTTGATTTCAGGCGAACTTTAGTTCAAATATTAGGCGAACCTCGAGTTTGCTTCAGTCGAACTTCGGTTCAAACATCAGACGATCTCGAGCCTCGACTTCAGGCGAGCTTCAACTCAATTTCAGGCGATCTTCGGCTCAACTTCGGGCGAGCTTTTCGAAGCCCGATTCAGGCGAGGTTCTCTCCTCTCGATTTCTTTTTTCTCGACGGCCAAAGGAAGGCTGCGGGCAAGATTTCGTGAGGTTCGAACTCGTCAGCTTAAAGCTCTAGGCGAGCTTTGTCGGTTGTGTTAGGGCACAGAAGCCCACTTAAGTTCGCAATTTGGTTATGGGATCAATTTTATTTATGGGCCTATAATCAAATTAATTTAGTGTGGGCCTCTAAATTATTTAGACCGAAGCCTCTTAAGTTATTTGGTTATGGGCCTATATTAATTAATTCAGGCTAAAGCCCTCTTACTCATTTTCATATTTTCATTTGACTAGGGCATGTAACTAAATTTGGGGATTATTTGAATTAATCAAATAATCAATTAAGTTGTAGGCCATTAAATTTTTAATGAACCTTTTCTATGTTTAATTAAAATAAAGAAATTTATTTTAATTGCTCAAGTAAATTTTAGAAATTCATTTTATATGAGTTTAAATTAAATTTAGTAGCTAGTTAATTAATTATTTAATTCAAATAACATGATACTAAGGTATTAAATTTTATCTCTCATTCCAAATGATTAATTGAAAAAAGATGTTGCCAAAGTAACCTCTCTTGTATAGATTGTTCATGAGGGATGTTAGATGGTTGTGTGTATGCTTTCATGTAAATATTTAATCGGCCCAAAGAAAGGTTAATATTTATTTAGACTGCATACACATCTGTGATGATAAACTTGTGACAATTATAAGGTTTACATGTGAATAATGAATCGATTCAAAGATAGCTTCTTATTTGACATGAGTTATTATCAGTATTTGATCATTACAACAAGATATTACTTGCAATTAGTATTACTGTCCAAATACTTAATATTAATGTTGTGCCAGATACCTTGAGATGGGATTTATCATTATTTAAATTTTATTGATTACCAAATATGGTTAATAATATGAAAATCTTTTGTTTATTTCAGCTAATGCATCTGTTGCATTAATTTCTGCTAGCATCAACTCAATTCTCATGCTAAATGGGACAAATTTTAAGGTTTGGAAAGAGAACATTTTAATTGTTCTTGGCTGCATGAATCTAGATATTGTATTAAGAATTGACAACCTCACCCTCTTAATGCGGATAGCACTCCTGATGCAAAGAAGGAGCATGAGAAATGGGAGCGTTCAAATTGCATGAGTCTAATGATCATTAAGTGCGGCGTTCCAGAAGCCTTCAGGGGCATAGAATATGAAGGGATTACTAAGATAAAAGATTTTCTTACCGAAATTGAGAAACGTTTTGCAAAAAACAATAAGATGGAAACAAACACGCTCTTAGCTCGTTTGATTTCGATGAAGTATAAGGGCAAAGAAAATATCAGGAAGTACATTATGGAAATGTCTCATATTGCTTCAAAACTTAAGGCACTTAAACTCAATCTTTGTGATGAGTTATTTGCGCATATAGTTTTGTTGTCTCTTCTTGCACAGTTTAATCAGTTCAAAGTCGGTTACAACTACCAAAAAGAAAAATTGACTCTAAAAAAGCTCATTTTATACTATGTGCAAGAAGAAGACATGTTGAAGCAAGATAAGACAGAAAGAGCTCATTTGGCTTATGCCTCTAAGGATAAGGGTAAGAAAAGAAAGAATGATAATGAAGCTGCTAAGGGTCCTATTCAGAAGAAACAACATAAGGATGATCAGAGTTATTTCTTCTAAAATAAGTCTAGACACGTAAAGAATGATTATATCAAATATAACGTCTGGAGTACTAAGAAGGGTATGTTCCTTACTTTGGTCTGTTCTAAGGTTAATTCAGCTTCAGTACCTAGAAACACTTGATGGTTAGAGTCTGGTGCTACTACTCACATAAGTATTTCTATACAGGGCTGCCTAAGCTACCGAAAGCCAAGTGATATTGAAAGACATATCTTTGTGGGTGACGGACAATCGATAGACATGGAAGCAATTAGGCACTTTAGGTTGCTATTAGGAACTGATTCATATTTGGATTTAAAAGATACTTTTATTGTATCGTTTTTTAGACAAAATTTGATTTCTGTTTCTGTATTGGATAAATCATGTTATTCTTATTCATTTGGAAACAATCATTTCAGTTTATCTTTTAATTCAAATATTGTGGGAACTGGTTACTTGAGTACTTATGACAACCTATATTTGCTTGATACAATTGCTTTTTATAATGAATCCTTACATGTGGAATCATGTGGTACTAAGCGTAAATTAAATAAGAAAAATTCAGCGACATTATGACATAAGCGCTTGGGCCATATCTTAAAAGGTAGAGTTGAGTGTTGTAACGCCCCGCCCCGGGATCCCGGAGTCGGTACGCTACTAGATCTGATGGACTGGCCTCACAAACCACCACATGTCTTTTCAGCACGTTTTGTCCTCACTCACGCGCTCCCTAGAAAACTTCCCAGGGGGTCACCCATCCTAGAATTTCTCCAGGCCAAGCACGCTTAACTTTGGAGTTTCTAAGAGTTGGGTTCCCGAAAAGAAGATGC
>BQKN01001098.1:251041-268910 GCA_022839385.1 Asparagus kiusianus
TCTCAAAAAGAGAACATCAATGAAAACAGCAACTTTTACCGGAAACAGTCCATTATTAGTTGTATTTTATTTTATTCAGTTAGGACATGATATCATCATTGAGACATATTTTCTTTATTTATCATGTTCAGTACATTATTATCTTCATTTGTCTGTTTTGTACCTATACCTGTTGTTTGATTCTACTAGAGAGATAGTAACTATAATGGTGAAACATGTTGTTACACGGTGTTGGTGCATGGCAGGTTTGACATCCTTGGATTCACCTTGGACTACATCATTGTATAAACCCAAGGGCGTCACACTTTAGAAACGGTCAAGAATAGAGTGGATTTTAACTAAATAAGAAAAAAGTCAGAGATTCAAATCCCCTTAACACATGTGGAAATTATGGAGAATATCTAGATGAAGTTAAAAAGACACTATGAAAAAAACTTCATGATGATAAGAATCTTAACCGTACAATTGAGAGGCTTGCATTAAATGCGATTAGATGAATCATGGCTAACATGGACTCAGCTTGGAACTTATCTACTCCCAACCCATGTTTTAATCTCAATTTCGAGAGTAGAGAGCCACTATTATGCATATGACCCATATTTTACAACTGGGTTAGCCCGACCACTTCACGACGACATGTTGACTCGGTCAACCAAGTATGCATTTTAACTCCATAAAGTATTGGACATCCACATTCAGTATATAATATGGTCATGACCCATGGACTAGACCCTCAAGCGTGGCTATAAGGATATGGGTCCATGATAACTAGTCGTAACAAGTCGATTATTATGCCTTATCTCAATCTGGTCTAGTTCATATGGTCATTCACCCTAGTCGGAGACGATTGTTTCAAATTATATTTTATCATTAATATACCATGTTAGGAGATATCAATCAGATACCCAATCTCTAATTGCCGACTTCCATAAATGGTCAATCTACACATATCAGCTGTACCATCTTGTGCTAACGAAGCACTGCACATGGTAACACTTGCCTTTAAGTAAATACCTTGTAAGCAAAGTAACTACTTCAAGGGCGAGGTATACATCACAACAACTTTGGCTGTGAGGATGGTGACACATGTAGTGGTTGATTAGTCCTAGGCAATTAATATAAATCCTCCTCCTACTTAAGGTAAAAATAAGCTAAGCCAAGACGTGATAACCTTTGACTAGGCTCACCTCTATCGACTTGGATTAAGGGCCGTCTTTCTGTAGAACCCTAGCCTATTTACTTATTGCTTATAATCTTTTATCAAGGATTTATCAAGGATCTGGTTTAGGTGTCAGAGGGACGTTTGTGGACATCCTACCATAGTCAATCTGATGCTTTTTCTGTGTTCTTAGCCCAAGCCAGGCATACTCAATAACACCTGGACGTGAATGCCAACTTCTGTCATCAAAGCTGATCGAGGGGCCCTCTGTGGCAGAGTCTAGTCTCATGGACTCAAATCCTGTAAGTTGATTTCCTGTGTCATCACTAATATAAGAAGTTTAATATAACTAAAATTTTTGAAGTAATATAACTATTTTTTCTCTCTAAATGACACATCATAAACATACTATGATAAGTTTCTAATAACACTTTATGAACATATTAGTACTCACAATCAAATGTTACATAACTTTTTTCCGGTACATCTTCTCTCTTTTTAGCATTCTCTCTTTAATCTTTTGAAAACACTTATCATTTTATATGGACTCGATATTTTATATTTTTACACAAGTTAAAATATGACAAATTCTTGTCATACGCAGAACATGTAGAATCTTATCATACGCAGAACATGTAGAATCTTAGTTTTATAAATACTATTTTATTAGTTTCTTTAATTATTTTTGATAATATTTCTCAGTTGTAGTATAACTTTTATTTTAATATCTGAAGGAGTCACACGAAGAAGAGGAAGGCGGTTTGGATAAAAAAATGGAAAACCATACTCGATTCGTCTTCTACGTGTTAAGAGGACTAGAAAGAACATAATCGGAAGATTTTGGGCAAAAATTTGCAAATGTCTGATCCAACGCATAAAATCGCAAATATGATATATGTGAAGGATCTATATGTGACAAATGACCATGGGTCGGGGTTATTGAAGCAGACCCAAACCCGTCTATTCAACTGGGGTTCTTCTCGGGTTAACGGGTTCCAAGGGCCATCTCCATCCTCTTCCTACTTTCTAACCCTCCAACTTCGGACAAATTTTCAAAACCATCCACTTTTAAAATTTATTTATAAAAAACGACCCATTTCAACCTTAATTTTAAAAACCGACCAGTTGGTTGAAACTGGGTCGGTTTTTGAAATTTTTTTTTTCAAACTTCACGGGAGTTGAACTCCCGTGAAGTTTTGTTATGAGAAAAAACTTCAAGTTTGGAATTTTTTTTCCAAAAACAGAACCAGTTTCATCTAACTAGGTCTGTTTTTGAAATTAAAATTGAAAGGGGTGTTTTTTTGGGAATAAATTTCAAAACGGGATGGTTTTGAAAATTTGCCCCTCCAACTTCACTCTAAACCCTAGCGTCTCCAATCCAAAACCCTAATCCCAGATTCTCTATCTTCGACAGTTCTGCGATGCCTACGTAGGAGGATGCCTCCTGGATTAGGGCTGCTTCTGAGAATCCATAGATCGACGGCGACGCCATTGAATCGAAGAGTTAATTCTTTGCCTTTCTTGCTGAGGCGCTCGATTCTTTCGTCTTATAATGGCGGAGATTTTAGGGTTCGGAGTTGGGTATCGATGCAGAGAGGTTATTGTGATTATTATGCGGTTGAGCAGTTTTCGGATGACGAGTATGAGTGTGAATTCGACAATCAGAAGGTCAGAGTTGGTTTTTTTTCCCTTCTAATGCTGTAAGGATTTGTGAAAGATTGGTTTTTGATTATCTGGGTTCTGTAATCTAGAAATGACTCAACTTTCATCAGTTTTTGAAGAATGCTGTGTTTGAATTTCTTTTGAAAAGTTCGACGTTTGATTGCTTGGCTAGATTATTCCTTTTTCTGGTTTAAAAAAAAGGCATTTTCAGATAGAATTCCATATGCAACTTTGATTAGAAAAAGATGAAGTAATGATCTATGCACAACGCTGAAGTGTACTAGTTTCTTGAGAAACATTCATGATTCATATCAGCATAATTTTTGCCGTTTGATTTGATTTCCCTAAATAAGGAGTCCCAATTTGATATTTATGTATTTGGCCTTTGCTGTAAGAGAAGGCAGGCTAAAGCTATCCAGCCTATCCTGTCATTTTCCTGTAATTTTGTTTGCTGACAAAGTCTGCAGCCTTTCTCAGAGCAGGGAAAAAAGATTTATTCAGGTTATATTTTAGTTTCTTAGTGTAATTTAACAAGTAATAAAGAAAAAAGTGGATTTTGATAGGTTTTATTTTTGGAAGATGTGATGTAGCTAGTTGTTGAAAACGTACTTTTGGCAAGACTTATTTCACAGCACAAAATGAACATGAATGTAGTTTAGTTTGCAATTTGACTATTGTAATATAAAGTCTCTACCTAATGAGGCAGTGCATGACTATTTTCAGCCATCTTCCTCGGTGGCCAACATAGATGAATGGAGGTTTAAGCTTAGCCTTCTTTTACGCAATAATGAAGAGCAAGAGATTATCTCCAAAGATAGAAGAGATCGCCGTGATTATGAGCAAATATCTAACCTTGCGAAAAGGATGGGCCTTTATAGGTATTGAAGTTTTTGTTCATTCTTTTCTTTCTTTTTTCTTTTACTTTGATTTCTCCTAGTGTAATCTTTACAAACATTGCATGTTTAATCTGCTATATTTGTCTATCTAGTGAAATTTATGGGAAGGTGGTGGTTGCTAGCAAAGTTCCTCTGCCAAATTATAGACCTGATCTAGATGATAAAAGGCCTCAGAGAGAGGTAATTCCTTGTGTTGCTTGTAACCCAAGTTTATTTATTCTGCACTTGAATGATACTAAAACTTCAGAGCTTGTTAAATAGGTGGTTATCCCTCTTGGTCTTCAGAGAAGGGCTGAGGGTCTACTTCAAGAGCATCTTGATAGAAATCTGGTGGTGCCTGGAAAGCACAATGAGAGTTTAGGAGTTAATGTTAATGAAGATATAAGACTGGACGAAAATGAAGATTCTTTGGTTGATAGATCAGTTATGGAAAAAATTCTTCAGAGAAAGAGTTCGAGAATGCGGAATGCGCAGAGAGCCTGGCAGGTTAAGCGTCTATTTTCATTATATGTTGTTAGTTAGATATTTTGTCCGTAAATAAAGAACTAGTTATTTGATGTAGAGTTCTCTTTGCTATGTTAAGGCAACCAAATGATTATTTTCCTAATTATCTGGCTCATAATTGGGCCACCTCTTGTATAAAATTCAGCAAGTTTGTTGGTTTAACATGCAGATCTTTGGTTATTACATGATGGTTAATCTGGGACCTGAGCTAACTGTGCTGTCATGCAACTTTAACAGGAATCACCTGAGGGTGTAAAGATGGTCAAGTTCAGGACATCTCTTCCTGCCTACAAGGAAAAAGATAGATTATTGGCATCCATTGCACGGAATCAGGTATAACTTTTAGCTGAATACTTCTCTAGCAGATTATTTTGATCTGACTATGTTAGCTGGCAGCTGCATCTTTTAGCTTTTAAATATCTTATTTCTAGTGGATATCAAAACTCAAAAATCATATTGGACGAAGCATTTTGTCCGGGTCACAGATTTTGAATATTCAATTTTCATGGCCTGCCATATAATGTTGAACGTAGATTATCTCTGTCAAAAAGCTTCTAATTAGAATCTCATCCTCCAATATACATGCATATTCATGTGACTTGAAGTTGCTGCATTGATGTTTTTGGTAATATTGCTCCTTTTTAAATGAGTGAGGTGGTAGCATCTACACTCTTCATTACAGGCTATAGAATTTCTGCTAAACGTGTTTGCAGTCACCTGTGACATTTGCCATTACAGGGAAGTGGTTTAGTAACATTTACCTATTCTTAGTAATCCTGAAACTTATTGTAAAACAGATGTGGAAATTCTGAAATTTACAAAGACATCGTTGTTTGCCTATATTTTCAAGGTCTATATGCATCGTTAATCTTATCTGCTAAATTATTTAGTATCATTCATTAATCTCACCCACTCGGCTTACGACAGTTAGATCATGATCAATTAAGTTGTGCTTTATGATGTCTTCATCATAACCACCAGTAGAGATACATGATTAGTTTATCACTGGCCTTAATTTCAATGGTTTTTCCCCAAATGGAAAATGATACTTTTTTTGGCTACATTTTTGATGTTGCATATGAATGCCCACAATATAAATCCAGAAACTTGCATGTCCCATTGTGAAAAGTACTCTGGTGCCTCATTTCAGTGAGTACCATACTCTTCATGTAAATGCTTTAAACTGCAACTGATAGATGAGTTTGTTAACGAATCGTGTTGGTGGGTACCACTTTTACATGTTTAGAACTTCTAAGAAGCACTTCACTGTTCTTGATATAGGCTTGTAAGATGATTGTTATATGAAATGAGGAAATGCTACCTGTTGCACTCTTTAACACCAGTGACCTAACATGGTGCACATTAGAGTTTGAAAAGATTTGGATGTGTGTTTTTCCATCTGATAATTGATATTTTGTGCTTTGAATCTTTGTCATGTAATTATCTTCTTCATTATAAAATATCTCAAATTGGTGACTTTTTTGGGATTAGGACCTGATGTTTGCATAAGTTAAAAGGGGGTCACGATTTTCAAATTTCAGTTCTTGCTAGATAAATAACCACAACAATTTGTTATATATGTCAGATTAATTCAGTTAGGGGATTCCAAATTAATCTTTTATCACATTTTCATTTCCCAAGAGTAATTCTTTGGTATCATCTTTTATTAGGAGCTCAGCCTCCTGTTTTTTATTATAGATGAACTGTAGTGTCGCTAAAATCATGTAATGAGCTACATTTTATTTGCAAATAACCGAGGAGGAAGAATGAAATGAAGTGTATTTTTGTTGAAGATTGAGGCCTTTTAACTGTTTTTTTCTATCTCTTATATTATTTTCCTCTTTTTTTCCCCGTAACTTAGGCCCAGGAAGTAGCTATTGGTCTTCATGGAGCCCATATTTTCTCAATTGAAGAACCTGAGTCCTTGTAATCTCGCAACCCATGGTTACGTAACCTTGGTATTGGAACAACCTGGTTCTTGTTTAGCCCCAATCAAAATGAAAGAGATGGATTCTAGTTCATCACTAAACTAGATAAACTCATGTTAGCTTTCACCGTCTGTACATTCCTTTGTCCTCCAGTTGTTGACGGCACATAACATTATTGCTCACTTTTAGGCAAGCACTAGAATTTAAATTTGTATATGAAATAGGATGTGCATCATTTTTTGGTATGCATTCACATTTATTCTTGTTTCCTCTGACAGGTGCTAGTGATTTCTGGGGAAACTGGATGCGGTAAAACCACCCAGCTTCCTCAATATGTGTTAGAATCTGAGATAGAATCTGGTCGCGGAGCATTCTGCAACATCATATGTACCCAACCTCGAAGAATATCTGCTATGGCAGTTTCGGAAAGAGTTTCCATGGAAAGAGGGGAGAATCTTGGTGAAACAGTAAGCCTTTTATCTTTGCATTAAATATTTTTATGTAATCTATCTTTGATGTCCATATCCAAAGATGATTGTTACAGAACCTTTTGTTCTAGTTTCTATACAACAATAGTTTTTGTGGTAGGTTGGTTACAAAGTTCGATTAGAGGGAATGAAAGGAAAAAATACCCATCTGCTTTTTTGTACCAGTGGTATTTTGCTGAGAAGGTTGCTGGGAGACCGTAATTTGAATGGTGTAACACATGTCTTTGTTGATGAAATTCATGAAAGGGGCATGAATGAAGGTCTTCTCTTGCTTTCTTGCAATTCTTTCTTTTCTTTAATTATATGCAATCTCTAGGAACTTATGTTATTGTAATATGCAGATTTTTTGCTGATTGTGTTGAAGGATCTTCTTCCACGGCGTAGGGATTTGAGATTGATTTTGATGAGTGCCACTTTGAATGCTGAGCTATTTTCAAACTTCTTTGGAGGGGCGCCCACAATCCATATTCCGGTATGTCAATACTCATTATATCTGAGATGTTGTCTCTTAGTTTGGTTTTTTTTTGCATAAATCTGCTTTATTCAATTAATAGGTATATTACTGCTTAAATTGAAGCAAAGTTCTCCATATGGTAATGCTTGTTATTACTGATATGTAGGTAGCTAATTACTTGTTAGTTGCAACACATTATAGATAATTCCTCTACAGTCGTGTATGATATATAAGCTAATCAAGTACTTCTCGGTATATATACCTTTACAAACACAAAAAACAATCAACAAATCATCTTTATTGCTTTATTGACATGTAGATCAATTTTTCACTTACAACCATGAAGATCTTACGTCACATTTTCCTCCTAAACTACACCTTTTTGGAATTCAATAATATCTATGGTATGATACCATTTTGTCATGACCCCACTTTCCTGACCTCTTAGGAACATTAGAGCCGGACTAAAGCTGTTAACCTTTTTAAAATATAAATTCATGTAATTAAAAATTAGCAGGTCATGTCTCAATGTGTCAACACTTGATATCCTGGTTGACATGATATCCCTACTTTTATTAATCTCACGGTAGGGAGGATATTGAGATGCAAAAATTTGGGCTTAGCACTAAAATAAATTTTATAAAGGCACATTGAGCCCTATTTAGATGATTTATTTCTGACATATACCGGTATATTGATTTGAGATGCATATGTTTTCAATAAGGGGGTTTTGTTTACAAACCTAAAGTTTTACACTGATTTATCTTTAAACCCGAAAACTTTCAAGTGAATGCTTAAACCCAAATACTAAGTTCAAGTTATGTCTAAACCCAAAATACAATATACCTACATTTATACATTGTATTGTACCAACAAAACACTTAAAAACCCTAAACTACCCTCCTTCAGTTAGATCCTAAACGCAGAGCAATTAAATCCAAAAATTAAACCTATTTTAAATCGAGCTATGGCCGCTCCTGGACTGAGGTAATTTGTCCTGGCTTCCGCCGTCGACACCTCCTGGGCAATGCTCACCCGGATCTCACCGCTGATGACTACCATGGCTGCCAGCAACTACCTCGCTCGCATTGGAATTGATGTGACTAAACATCGCCTATCCATTCGTTGTGGTGCCGCAAGATATGTACACAAATCCATGCTGACGGGAAAGAGTCAAAGAGCCCAATAAACCCTTCGTCATTCTCACAATTGGCGGTAGGCCGCCACCAGATACACATTGCTCTATGCGACAATGCAGGAGCTGAGGGTTGCACTGGTGGAGTAAGGGAGTGGTGGTGGCATGACACCGAGGGCGGTTGGACGCTGGGAAGGGGTCGTCGAAGGAGTGAGGCTTGGGATCTAAGACTGGAGAAGAGGAGGAGGAGGCAGTTTTGGGGTTTGAGGTTTTTTTAGTAAAACACAATGTATAAATTTGGATATGCTATTTTGGGTGTAAACATAAATCAATCTAAGTAGGTTGGTCTAAACATTCATTTGAAAATTCTTGAGTTTAAAGATAGATCAAGGTAAACCTATGGGCTTGGAAACAAGAACTCATTATTATTATTTTTGACAAACAGAGATGGATGATGAATTGTCCATTGAATTAACGGATTTTAGAAATAAAATAATTAGTTCCTTAAATTAAATTTCAAAGGGAATTATAATGATTTAGTGGTTGTGGTGCAAAGTCTAATTGCTTGTAGGGCAAGTATAATGTGGTTGACTTACGAAGTCCCCCCCACATGTAGCAGGAAAAGACACATGTATAGCATGTATTCTTGAAAATATATGAGGACAAAAATACAAGTGTAACATGTATTTCTAAAAGTGTAGCAGGTGTTGATCAAAGTGTAGTAGGTATTGATCAAAGTATAGCAGGTGTTGTTAAAATTATAACATATATTTTTAAAAGTATAGCAAATATTTCTGAAAGTAGAACAGTCAAAATATAGCAGGCATTTCTAAAAGTGTAGCAGGTATTGCTGAAAGTATAGCAGGAAAATACACAGGTATTACAGGAATTTCTGAAAGTTAGCAGGATAAAACACAAGTATAACCGGAATTGTTGAAAACCAGTGTTGTAAATAGCGCTCCATAGCAGCGCTATAGTGGAAATTATTACAGTAGCAGCCTTTAACCGTTAGGCTATCGTAAATAGCGCTGATGAATTGTGAGAGAATCCGCTATTTTCTTATAATCACGACAGATAGTGCGAAATAGCACTTAAAAGCGCTTTTAAGCGCTATTCTTATATGCTATTGGTTTTAAAATTTTAATTCCCTACCTGAACCTGACTCAAACCTGACCCGACTTTCAATAAAACCCCACAACATCTCTCTCTCTCATTTGTCTCTGTCGCTCCTCTAAAATTGAAACCCTAGGCGCCGCCTCCATCCTTCTTTCACCTCCTTCGGTGAGCTCCTCTGATGAGCATCAAATTCTCCAGCGAGCATAATCTTCGAAGCTCCCTCCGGGCCTTGTTTGTCTTGAGCACTTCCTCCATCATCTCCGAAGCTATCTCCATTCTCCACCACCTCTACCATCTTCGCAGCTCTTTCCAACCACACCACTATCTCCATTCTCTGTTAGGCTAGACTGCAACATAGAATAAGGTATCTTAACTCTCTCAAATCAAATTTTAATTATTTGAGATACTAATGTCTTTGGAGGCTTGAGAATCTGAGATTAGATAAACTGCATAACACTATTACAGTATTACCTCAATTAACAGTAACACAAAAATATAAAATGCAATGGTGTGCCTTAGTAATGTTCAATTGATTTGAGTTATTCATTTTCTAAAAGCTCGGTCTCCTCAATTAATTCACATATATGGTTTTTCAATAATTTTTCTTATTTTTTAGAATATTTAAATATATTTAAATTTGACCGCTATTTAACTATGCGCTATTTGTAGCTATAGGCGTAAATATCCTTAGCGGTACCTTTCTTACATAGAGTCATTTAATATGTTATGTGTGGATGTGTATGAAATATAGATTTTGCCGCTACGCGACGCTATCTGTTATCGATACCTTGCTCAAAATATTGTAGGTGTTTATGAAAGTAGCTGAAAGTATAGCATATATTTCTATAAATACAGTAGGAAGTAATTGTTTTTCTAAAATCCGTTAATGCACAATACAATTCATCATTCATTTGTTTGTCACAAAAGAAAAATAAAATGTGCAAATTTTATCAAAGATAATCAACTTAAAGCAAATTTAAATATAAAATTTGGACTCACAACAAACTAAAATCAGAATCATAAAATTAAAATTAAAATTCTGAAATTAAAATCAATCAATAGATATCTTTACTATCATTAATTCTCATTAATTGTAAGAAACAATCATCACGAATCATGAATGGTCATATAAAAAATTGTGAATCTAAAGTCATAGTTGTCGCAATTGCTTATGCGGATTTATGCCACAAAATTAGAATTTGAGGAATTGGGAGAATTTATATCTTAAAATACCAAAAAGAGATAAATCCCACCTAAATTTAGTATTTAAACCTTACGCATTAATATAGTTGAGGAGTATATAATGGATTTATAAGAGTTGAAGAAGGAAATAATTGAGTGAAGGAGGTGAGAGAGAGAATTAATGAGAAAAGAGAGGAGGGTAAACTTGTATTAAAAAAAAAGTTTAGAGGGGACCACATAACTGTATAGTATATTAAAGAACTTGGGTTTAAAGATAACTACATAAAGATGAATGAGTCTAAAGGTACCAAGAAAAGTTCTTGGGTTTAAATATAAATCAGGGCAAACCTTTGGGTCTAAAAACAAAAACCCCTAATAATAAATTATGCAAAATTTACCAAATATAGTCAACTTAAAGCAAATTTAAATATGAAATTTGATCTCACAATAAGTTAAAATCAAAATCATAAAATTAAAATCAAAATTTTTAAATTAAAATCAGTATCTGATATGTTACTATTATTAATTTTCCTTAATTATAATAAATAATCATGAGGAATCATGCATAGTCATATGAAAAATTATGACGTAGAAAATAAAAAATTAATGCTATAATTGACCCAAATGTGCATGTGGATTTGTGCTGCAAAATTAGAAGCTGAAGAATTAGGAGAATTTATATCTTAAATTACCGAAAAGAGATGAATCCTATTAAAATTTAGTATTTAAACCTTAGGTATGAATGAAATTGAGTATTTAATGAGTTTATGAGAGTTGAGTAAGGAAATATAAGAGTGAAGGAGGTAAGAGAAAATTAAATGAGAAAAATGGAGAGTTAAACTTGGATTTTTAAAAAAATAAAAATTTAGAGGGGACCAGGTTTATTTGAGACTTTGGGTTTAAAGATAAATACACAAAGATGAATGAATCTAAAAGCATCAATAAAAGTATATGAGTTTAAACATAAATCAGGATAAACCTTTGGGTCTAAAGAGAAAAGCCCCTTAAATAATATCATGCTTCTCTAGAAACTACTTTGGTTTTGCTCATTATTTCTACTTTGAAAGGTAGAGAAGTCTTGTTATCCAACTCAGAATCATAAAGAAAACATTAGGGGCTTCACATCTTATACCCTTATATAATATCATGCTTTTCTAGAAACTACTTTGGTTTTACTCATTATTTTACTCTGAAAGGTAGAGAAGTTTTCTTATCCAACTCAGAATCACAAAGAAAGCATTAGGGGTTTCACATTTTATACACTTTTCACATGGGTATTACAATTTGGAATGTGATTCCGATTTGCTTGTAGATAGATGAGAGAGAAACTTTATATCAGGAGTCTGGATTCTAACTAATGTTAGTTGAGGGTTGCTACTAATCTCAATTTATATTTAAGGATTGCCAATGGCGTAGGAGTTAGGATTAGGGCTGCAAATAGGTCCTGATATATCCGAGCCGATCTAGAATGTTATTTGAATTAGATGCATATCCAGATATAAAAATCCTAATCCGATAGGATATAGATCCGGATCTGGATACTCAAATACAAATTTAAACCAGATATGGATACAATGTTAAAAAGATCAAATCTGGATCCAACTATCTGAATATTTACTAAGAACTGATTTGCATTCTATAAGGAAAAAAGAACTTGCCCCCAATTTGCAAAAGATCCCATGTTACTGGTCGCAAGCTACATGATCGCAGACTCACAGCCATCCCTATTTTAAGTTTCCACCCCAAAAATCCCTATTTTCTTTTTTGGGTAGAGTTCTCCTCATCAGATTCTCCACAGGACGGTGGTGACGTTCTTCTACGACAACAACGGTGACTGCCTACCAATAAATCTTGCTCCTTCCCCCACCCCACCCCGCTTCTTGGTTTCCATAATGTTGGGCAATGCTTGATGTTAAACTCTATATTGTGATTATTGTTTTGTGCTTGCTAGCACATAATATGTTCAACTTGGACGATGTTTTTAAAGCTTTTAATTATATTATGAGTTTATATCCAGATCTTATTCGATTTGTGGGTAGATACTAGACTTATCCATACCCATTTCTCTTATATCCGGCATGTATCCATTTCATATAATCTATCTACGAACTATATCTGCATTCATATATGTGAATACTCAGTAGTAAATGTAAATGAATATGGTAAATGCCAAATCTGATCACTATTCAATCCGTTTGTACCCCTACTTAGCGCTAATTCTAAGATTTTGATTTTTCATGTTCTAAATGAATTATTTGCGATGTGTTAGGGAAGAGATGTGTGAGATGAACGCTTGATCTTCTGAGGCAGTCATATATAATGTTTGACCTGGTTATTATTTTTCCAGAGAATGGGGGTGGAATTTCCTGCAATTAGTATAGTTCTAAGCATGGTCCAGTTGACTAGTTATAATTTCTTTGTGAACTGGCTTATGAGAATGCCTATTCCAGCTGTTATAAAAGGTGATTTGTCACTTATAATCGGCCTATCTGGATTGAAACTCTAAAACTACTTATCCATAGGGTGGCAATGGATAGGCGAAGCATTTTATCCTTATCCTTGCCCAATTCTTTTTCCTTACCCTAACATAATTGGTATTATCCAATAATATATAGGGTAAGGATTAAAGTTTTTCTTTACCTTATAGGGTATACATGTAAAATGGGTAGAGTTAAAAGAAAAAGAAACATGTAAGCCCATTGAAAGACTAAAAGAAATAAATATCACCCCACAATTTTCTTCCTTGCATGCTACAAATAGATTAAGTATATAATATGGCACACAAGCTAATATCAATCAAATAGTCCAACTTCCTCATTTATTTATTTGTTCCTAAATAAGTAACATTTAATCTATGAGGTATTGTGATTACACGATAAATTACTAAAATTTACTTTATATTATATTAGTCGAGTAAATGGGTAATAGTATAAGGTGAGACAAGGTTTTAATGTCGGATGTCCGGGTTCATGTCGGACGACTGAAATTCATGTTGAAAATCGAGGATATATCGGGGGACATAGACCTAGTATCGGGTAATAGTATAAGGTGAGACAAGGTTTTAATGTCGGATGTCCGGGTTCATGTCGGACGATTAAAATTCATGTTGAAAATCGAGGATATATCGGGGGACATAGACCTAGTATCGGATTGCCATATCGGATGGTGCACATATTTATAATATCATGTCCTAAATGTAATCTAAGCATTCCTAAATTCAATATAAGTATACTTAATAAATTCTAGAGGCGGTGCCGGCGATGGGTGGATTCCGACGTCGCAGGGAGCAGTGTTTTAAATATCGGCCGCCATGTCGGACATGGCGGCCGATATGGCGGATTTATACCCTAGCCGCCACGATATCCTTCATTTCAATGCGTATTGCGTTTCTGAGGTCATGTCGGGGACATGTCGGAAAATATCGGGTATGTCGGGCGCCATTGCGGCCAAGAAATATCGGCCAAATTTCAGAAAAAGCGGTTTTAAGCTTATTGGGTCAAGTTTGAAAAACCCGACTCGGAAATCAGGTGTCTACAATTGGTTAGTGATCCTAACATCAATAAGTTATGTACTTTTTCATATGTTTAGACAATATAATTATCATGTATGTGAAGATTCTATTTATGATATTATATCAACCTATTCGATATGGCAATCCGATATTTTTTTTCATGTCCCCGATATATCCCCGATTTCCGCTATCCGACATGAATTTTGGCCAACCGACATGAACGCGACATCCGACATTTAAAACATTGGCAGGGAGGCAGTGCCGACGACTGGACGTCGTAGGGAGGCGGTGCCGGGGCTCTTCTTTTTCTTCGTCTGCTCGGGGTCCTTCGGATAAGTCACTGACCATCCTTTTTTCTTTATCCCGACGACGGGATACCCTGTCACCCTTGGGTTCGGTTAGGGTTCGAATTTTGGATCGCAACGGGAGATGGACGACGGGGGGCCGAGATGGAGGTGGGGGAAGGGCGTTGTCGTTCACGAAAAGAGTGATGAGTTCCCAAATCCGCTGCAACCCTAATTTTTCTTTTTTCTTTTTTCTTTCTATCGGGTTCATAAGAAACCCTTAAACATGAGAACGGGTCAAACAAGTTTGGGTTTTTATCACTAAACCCAAAACCGATAACAAAAAATAGATAAAAAAGGGCCATATCGGTCGATTTTTCAAAGCTAAAAAATCGGCTGATTTACTCGATATGGCCCTGGTATTTCCGATTCGGCCCTAAAAACCGATATATACGTTGAACACGCCCATGTCGTGTCGCTCAAGCCCTCAAACCGACAATATGCTTGATATGACCCCGATATTTTCGATTTGGCCCTCAAAACCGACATATGAGTTGAAAACGCCCATGTCGTGTCGCTCAAGCTCTTAAACCAACATGTCGGACATGTCAGCCGACATTTAAAACCTTAAGGTGCGAAAATCTTATGCTCATTATAGTGGAAACTGATTAGCACCCTTTTCCCCCGTGTCCTTAATATACTTTTCAATGGCTATCTTGGAAAAAGTAGTAACTTTTATGTTGTAATGATAAAGAGTAAACATCCAGTTAACATGAAAACAAAATTTATCCTTGAGAGTCATGCTTATCCCCTTACATGCTTAATAATTTGGAGAGTTTTAAACATCTCTCTAGCTTATAATTGTTTCAGTGTAGTAAAATATTCTCCAAGTTAAAGGACTCCAACTAAACATTTGTTGAAGTTTAAAAATTACAAGATTAATATACATTCTGGCCATTCATTTTGTGCATGACTCTGAATTTCTCAAAATTCTAATCTTGATAATAGTGATATCTACTGTTTTAGCTCGTGGTAATGCGTGAAGGACAGTGTTCCGTTACATCAAAAATCAATAGCAATTTAAGTTCTACTAGTTGGTAAAGACTTATATAAATAGTCCTGCATATGTTCTGGCTTCAGGGCTTTACCTATCCTGTAAGAGCACACTTTCTGGAAGACATATTGGAAATTACTGGATACAAATTGACTTCATTCAACCAAATCGATGATTATGGCCAAGACAAGTTGTGGAAGACTCAGAGGCAGCTACTGCCACGAAAGCGAAAGAATCAGATTACTGCACTTGTTGAGGTATAATTTTGCTGCTGGAGCATCATGTGGGTGTTTACTATGCTAATTAACAATTTTCATGATGCCATATGTTTTTTACTTTGCAGGACACACTTAAAAAGTCTACCTTTGAAAGCTACAGTTCCAAAGCACGTGATTCCTTAGCCAACTGGACACCTGATTGCATTGGGTTTAACCTTATTGAGGCTGTTTTGTGTCATATATGCCGAAAAGAACGGCCAGGTGCTGTATTAGTTTTTATGACAGGTTGGGATGATATTAATTGTCTAAGGGACCAGCTAAAGGCACATCCTCTGTTGGGAGATCCGAACAGGGTTCTGCTGCTGACATGCCATGGGTCAATGGCTACTTCTGAGCAGGTACATGTCCTGCTTCCACATGCTTTATACAGTCAGCATGATAGAAGTACCCGGCTAATATAGATGTCTTCCATTAACTTTGCTTTTAGGTAGAAAAGAGAACTCTCATGGATTGGTTAGTTAAATCATGCCAATGTAGGGCTCCCTTTGTGAGAAAAATTATTATTTTTAATCTACTTAAGTAGGCCACTATTAATTATGAACTTGACACCTACTCCATGCATTCTATCTGTGAGATGATTATAGATTGTTGTCTGCAGGATTCTTTTATTGGAGGTACTTTTTTCATGCTTCTGTTATTGTTTTTTGTATGAACTACATTTATGACTACATTTACATGTACTTATTTTGATGAAAGAAAAGTCTTAAAAGAAAGTTTAGGAGGGGTGGTCAAGTAATATTGAGGGAAGTGAAGTTTACATAATTCTGTAGTCAAATAATGTAGTCAAATCTAATCTAGTTTAGATCGAGAAAGAAAATTTCTGAACATTCATGTATTACCTGATATTCATTATTACCTTTGGTTAACTGCAAATGAAATACAAAATTAAAAGTAAAAAGAAGAAGAAGAAGGTAAATTGGTGGCTGTTTTGTCATTGTGTTTAGCATATGATATGTATATTCAGTGTTTCTTCCACGAAGATGATGCAAGGTTAGATAAATAAATTGCCAGGAAGGAGAGGAAGGTTGAAGAGACTAATAGAGAACATATCTGCAAATCCCATATTTAATGGGGGAATTTGAGAATTCCAAAATTTTGATCGTTAACTGTTTATTCTTTTTACTGTTATAACCATTAGAATATCTCAGCGGAAGGTTATAAAAAATAAGTAAAGGAGAGTCTCTTTATTATCAAGAGGAGATTGGTCTCTCTCTCATGATATGTCTTCATATGTATATACAGACATGTGCTTATGTATGTATAACCCAGTGTTTTAAAAGCAAAAGGCGAGGTCAAGGTGATGAGGTCCTATGTTGCATGAGGCGAGAGCCGCCAAAAAAGGCGATCGTCTGAGTGATCCGAGACGATAAATATTCAAAAAATTCACAAACTTTGCAAATAATATGCAAATATCAATAAATAGCAAGAAGACAATTTAATCACAGGGAAATTTTTGAAGTCACAAATCCAATAAGTCTTAAATCATCTAAATGAAGTAGTAAGTAACAAATATCGAATAGTAACCGTTAACACAGTAACCGTTTAGACAAATAATTAAGCAACAAACTTTAAACTTTAAGGTTCAAATTGTGGCATGTCCTCAAAATAATATAGGTAATAAAGTACATTTTAAAAGAAAAGCAAAAAATCGACAATGAAAATAGAAACAGAAAAATTCAATAACAAAAATAAATTTTACTTTATCGGACACCTTTCGCACCCTCAAAATTTTGAAATAAAGACAAAACACCTCGTGCCTTGCATCACATGCCTTAGGTGAGTGCCTGAGGTGCTAGGGCAAGGTCAACGAGGCTCCAAGGTGAGCTCTTGAGGCGTCAAAAGGCGATTGGCTTAGTAACCTTCATCGTCTGGCAATATGCAAGATGCTAAGTTACAAGATCGCCCCGTCTGAGCGCCTGACGCACTAAGGCGCGCATCGCCTTCAAAACACTGGTATAACCTAACTATAAAACTGGGCACCTTATTTTTATGATTGCTTTACATGTTTTCCTCTAATTCCTATAATTTGTGGACATGGTTGACACCATTCTCTCATGCATGCATTTCAGGTTTCAAAGTTTGTCTCAGTAAACATTGAGTATGAAAGTTAAATTTAGATATCATCTGCAAGGTTGCTGCTACTTCTCAGACTACTGATTTGCTTGCACTCCATACCCCCAAAGCACCTCAAATACAAAAAAAAAGTGGGGAATATATA
>BQKN01001098.1:293753-316904 GCA_022839385.1 Asparagus kiusianus
AGAGAGAGAGAGAGAGAGAGAGAGAGAGAGAGAGAGAGAGAGAGAGAGAGAGAGAGATACATACATACATACGCATGACGCTTTTGGTTTAAAAAAAAATATGAATGGAACTAGTTATAAAAGCACTCTTGGTCAAAAGAAAATAACGCTTTGCCACAAAGCCAAAAACTCATAAGAAAAAAGCATTTCCTTTAGTCCGTAAAATGGATTAAGGGAAAAGTAGAATCAACCTGCAAATGCGCAGAACGAAGATCTGCTTCACATAAACTGCAGTCTATCAAGCATGCATCTGCAGAAGCAACAGAATGATGAG
This sequence comes from Asparagus kiusianus, assembly GCA_022839385.1. Lineage (NCBI taxonomy): Eukaryota > Viridiplantae > Streptophyta > Magnoliopsida > Asparagales > Asparagaceae > Asparagus > Asparagus kiusianus. The sequence continues at coordinate 294,067 of BQKN01001098.1, forward strand.
ATTTAAGCATTTGTAGACAATTATACCTCCGGAGATTCATCCAATTCTCTATGCAACATTTTGTACCTCAGATTCTCAGACCTCCACAACTAGCTGGCAAAAGAACATGTTGAATTTTGTAGTATGATGGCCCAAACAGATAGTGGTCCAACATTAACTCAAAATGGAGTAAAGTCAAAACTCCTTCACTAAGATTTGGAAAGATAAACAAATCCTCTTGAATGGTGTAGCTAGCTTACTCAACTTATTTAAAGATATTCTTCAGTCAATATATTGACGTTATATAAAAAGCATTATGATAAACCCAACTAGAAAGGTTTGGAGTGAATAGGAAGTCAGGAAGGTTTTACTAAATAGACGTCTACTAGGTAAACCTTAACATGAAATAAGTCCTGAATGGAAAAGTGACATCACCTTTCTACTGATCATTACAATGCTACTGAAATATTGACCACAAGTGTTACAGTAATAAAAAGTAACCAACAATTTTGAAAGAGATCCGCAAGTAGACTACCTTGTAGATTTGCACTCTGAAGATTTGCCCTGTCTAATATAGCTCCATGAAGATTTGCCCCAATGAACTCGCACCTTTTGTAAAGAAAAGGTAAAATACCATAAGAAAATGATCCATAGAGAAAATTTAGAGGGTTGAATGGTACTAAAAAATGATTATTACAGATCATATAGAATGATCTGAATGACTTCCCCCGGGAGAGAACTCACAAATAGCATTCAAAATGATGTTGATTGAATTTCTAATTAAATGTTTATACAAGCATCAGAGGCAGAACATGATCTACATTGGTATTCAAACTTAGTTATGTTAATATTACTAAATTACACCTCATTCACATTGGAATTTCAAAACTTTTTCCCCAAATATAGGATCAGATACATAAATTCTTCGTTTCTATGCGGATATATTTTCCTGTTAAATTAGCTACCGACAGATAATTCTTTTACTGCCTTAGTACCTGTTCCTTTTGGGCCTATAACTAGTTTAACCAGTCTTTGAGAACCCTATTGCTCTTCCTAGATACTACATGATAGACATGTGTTGGAACCATCTCAAAGGAATTCTCCTTTGGCTTATCCTCAATTGAAGATATCTTTTTAGAGTATGTAAATCTGTTATCTTTTTCTTTTACTAACAGGTAGGCCAGGCACTCAATAGACTATGTTTAGGCTAAATTTAATTAAAATACTGCTCAAGTATGAACAACATAAACTATGGAAAAATTGATGAAGTATCTTACTCACGCAAGATTGCATCCTGAAAAATAGATGAATCTGCTTCCACATCCTGTTAAGGAATATTCAACATGTTATGATATAATACCCACTACACAAGAACTAATTCACTAAAAATTTAATGAAAAAGAAAAGAAAACTTGATTTGGTATGGAGAAAAGAACCATGTTTCAAATATATACATCAATATAGCATGGCCAGTCATCAACACCTGGTTTCAGGTCTTTACATAAATCATAAGGCTAGAATAATAGATAAGCAGCAGAATTAACTTCCGAAGTTAAAAAAACAAAAGGCAATTGGACCACATATTAGCGTGTAAAATCTAAGGATAAATGCATAGCAGAGACTTTCTCAAAAACAATATCTAGCAAGACAATCAGATTGAATACCTACCCCAAATTTTGCTTTCTGGAGATTTGCACTTAAAAATGAGGTTTTCTGAAGATATGCATATGTGAAGTCAACAAAGGAAAGATCCTGTGGGATACAAAGATAAAAAGTCAATATCGGCAACATGCATACTTCAAAGAAAATTGATTTATACATCAATCTACTAAGTGTACTCACTACTTGAAAATAAATACAGACAAAGAAACAAAGACATGTCTGAACAAAGTTTTCTTTTATCTTCACCAGATAATAGAACATGTAAGAGAAAATAGCCGGTACAAGACAATATATTAGAATGATACTAAAATGACAAAATTGATGGTGTTCCCTTGTAACTTCCAGAACAGCAACCTTAAAAACTACAAACAACCTATTTTACCTGCAAACAACCTATTTTACCTGGGTACTTCTAATCTGAAGCTATACCCATAGCCGACCCGTACCCTACTTGTACCCAAACTCCCTGAACACTCCTTGCATATAACCGAGTCTTCTGGCATGTTTAGATTCAAGTCGGCCAGGAATGTGGTCCATGAGCACCACGCTCTGTTTCAGCATGTTGGGCTGTGCATACATTTATTCAGGCATGGACTCAATTATACAACATATGTTTTAATTTAAAAGCCCTTGTCATACGTTTTTGGAACATATATCCTACACTTCACATCCACTTCTTGAAACTCGTTGGACATAGGTCAGGTTTTAAATTACGATTTTGAATGGTCGCTCGGATGTCTAGTTCAAAACTAGTAATTTTCCAATTTATAATCCACATAATAAAATAAACATAAAACCATTATAGGAATTTTAATTCTCATCATTGCTCTCATATATATTATTAGTTCCAATATATAATGTGTGTGTGTATAGCCGTGTCCCCGTACTCTTATCTTTTGCAAATTTTTTGTCCCGTACACTGTACGCGTACCTGTACAGGTATCCGAACCCGTACCCATGCAACATAGCAAACAACAGAAACCTCTGCAAGAACTTTGGTCTTTACCAGCAAACAAAAGGTCCTAAGAGATCATCAACTAACTTTCAATATATTCAATCAACACAAACTAAGCAAGTATAGAACTCCAAAATTTTCTGTATTCAATTATAAATTTTCGTACTAGACATGGAAAGGTTTATAACAGAAACTTCACCAAGAGGTTCAGCAAAAACAATGATTCAACCCACTTTTCCCATTACGCAAGAGGAGGTTTAACAATCATATTTTATTACTGCAAATGCAACAACATTCTGTTGAAGTGTTTCTATTTGGCTCTTGCACTTTGTGTGTCTTTGAGGTTAATATGACTCCATCATAGGACATCCCTACCTCTACTTTTCTGGGTTATAGGAAGTTGGAGGTTTGGACCTTGATTGTGTGAGCTTGAGTTGAATAACAATCAAATGTCTCCATAGTGCATACTATCAACCAACTGGCTGTCAAAATTCAAAGATAGTCCTTTTTATGCTTCCATTTGGCATGATTGTTGCACAGCCTTGTACAGGTTTTATAAGCTTGGCAGTCATTAAATTTTTGGTAAATTATTTTCTTTAGGCTTCTCCAGTTTGAGCACACTCCATGTCCAACCCCGTTAGAAGCTTGAATGACGCTGAGAAAGAGAAATGGCTCATTTACGAGTTAAGGCAAAGACTGTGGCAGCATGTACAAGCTAAATCATGATCAGTATAGTGCAACATTTACAATCATAACAGATTATCAAAGGTTAGCAAAAAAGAAACCTTCTAAATTTCTCATCTCTGTCAATGCTTCGAAACCCCAACATAACATAAGCAATGACAACCATAATGAGTAACTTCAATGAAAATGCCTGGTTAACTCACACCAATACTAGTCCCTCCACAGTGGCGTTGATGAACAGAGAAAATATAAGTTAACATTCTTGTATTACTGAGGGAAAGACATAGTATAAACAAAAATTCTGTGGGAGCATTAAAAACAGCAAGTATAACTATAACATTTCACAATGATCAAATTAATTTAGAAGAGCAGTCTCTCTTACAAGTTTAGAAAGATTGAGGCCAGACAGATTCACCCCTCGGAATCTGATTTTATCGGATTGAATGCATTTGATGATATCTTTACGTGTTAATTCGGCTAACGAGCTGTCCTCATCCTTTTTCTTGCTCATGCATATGTTTATATGCTCAACTAGTCCCTGTAAAAGAAAGTGAGAATAACTTTGAACCAGAAGGCAACAATATGTATAAGGAACCTCCTTACGAAGCAACAAATCCATATCAGAATTGCTCAGTGAAGAAAACAATTACAACATCTGGAAATCTTGAAGGACATCAAATGATAAAGATCAGGCTAAATACACGTGCACATGCACACGTTCACGCATGCCACACACACACAAATGCACACTTTTTTCTTGTTTGATATGGAGGAGAAGGCAGCAATCTAATCACTGCGAAGAGAAATCTATAATGAATTTAAGTAATATATATAGATATATTGGAAATATATCTCTCTCAGGAGTATGGTTGTACTTCTGTAGAAGCTTTAGTCCTTAACATGATTTTTCGCTATTGATCCTGGAGAAAACAGTTATAACTAGAATCTTGCCAGCCACCAGATTAGAGGCTATAATGTAATAAAAAAAATGTTAGTAAAATGACATCAAGACACTGGATGCAATATGCATCTCACCAGTTAGTTAAGTGTCAACAAACTCTAAAAAAAATTAAATTTGAAAAAATAGCATACGGACTGCATGCAGTTTAGTTCCCTAGAGCTTGCAGAAAACCTTACTCATCCTCAATGAATCACACCCTGTACTACATCCTTGTCCATCAGAACAAATTTATATATTTCCTGGACAGACCTATCACATAAGCTAAGCCATGACCCCGCAAGGAATCTGAAAATTCCAAAAGTTAATAGGTTCAACCTATCATCTCGATCTTACATGAAATGTGGCCACCTCAAAAAAAAGTACTTCTGAGGAGTTTAAAAAAATGACCTTTCTCTTTGTCTTTTAAAATGTGTCCCCCACCAAATTCCAAATATGCTAGATCGCCAATGTTCAAAAACACTCTCCACCCAGCCAACTACTTGCCCGAGTACTCCTACATGGCACCAAAAAATATGGGTAGCTGAAACCCACTCAATTATGCGATTAAACCACAAAATTGAGCGATTAAAAGAGTACGCGCCTACAAAATAAAATTATGTGGGCGCATAATATATCGGACCTGACCTGCACTTAATTGCCCTAAAGTCTCCCAATCGTTGTCAAAAAAGATCCCAAAAAATATGTTGCTTTAAAATCCTAAACCTAGCCACTCCTACGTAGCCTCCTATGTCGCCAATCACCATCTCCGACTGCCGCTGAGGGTAGACGTCAACCTCCGCCATCTTTCTTTGTCGTTTCCACCACCAATCACTATGATGATGATGAGGAAGACTAGCTGAGGTATTTTATTAGCATTTTAAAGTGTTATGACTTATGAAAAGTTTTTCGCTTGTAAACTTTTAGTTTTACTTTTAAGTGTATAACGACTTTGATATGGATAGTTCAGGATATTATTATTAATCTTTTGCTTGGAAGGTTTTATAATTTTCATGAATTATTATATTGTATATATGTTAAATATTCTAAAAACGCTTGGAAGGTTAATATATATGTTAATTGTAACTTCCAATTTTTACTGTTATCTTCGAATGAGCTTTCTCAGACATGGAGATAGTCAAATACCCACTTGATGATGTGTTTCTCCAAAGTACAGAACAATCAAATTGTTCACTTCAGAAAAGAGAAATCAAAGATTGTTGTTCTTGATAAGCATATCTACAAAATTTCCTACTAATTGTTTTTGTGTTTCGTTATGCAATACATAATTGGATTTTCACATGAACAGCACCTTAACTTTTGTCCAAATCGATACTTACCACCATTTTTATCAAAACCACCTACATTTACTAATATGTTCGCAATGTCACACCTTTTTCACTATTCAACTCAAAAAATTCTGAAATACATATTATACCCTTCTCCTCTCTCCACCTCCTCCCTTACCTCTCCTCTCATCCTCCCTGTCCTCCTCCATCTCTTCCCTTGCCTCTTCTCTCCCCCTCCTCATCCTTCTCCACCTCATCCACCTCTACGTTTCTCCAAATCCTAACCCTTCCCTCCTCCCGTCCCCCTGCACCAATGGCCTCCTCCACTTCCTCCCTCCCATCTCCTCTCCCCCTCCCCGTCCTCCACCATATCCTCCACCTCTAGGGTTTCTCCAAACCCTAACCCCTTCCCTCCTCTCCTCCTCCACCAATAGCCCCCTCGACCTCCCTCACCCTCTCCCCTCTTGCTCCTCCATTCTCACCCCCCTTCACATCCTTCCTCTCCTCCCTCTCCTCCTCTCCCACCACTAACCTCCTCACCGCCCACCTCCCCCCTCCCCTTCCTTTTTTTCTTCCTCTTAGGTTAGATTGGGGGTATAATAGAAACTTTAGATTTTTTTTTAACAGAAAATATCAAAAAGTATGACATTGAAAACATGTTAGCGAACGTAAATGATTTTGATAATAAAAAAAGGTCGTAAATATACATTTGGACAAAAGTTAAGATGGTTTTCATATAAACACCCTATGTGATTATACTATTCTTACCCTTCTCCTTCCCACCATCCCTTTCAGAGTTCCAAGCTCCATCCGTTAAACAATTCCTTTCTATTAACATATATATGCAACATCAAGTGGCTTGTGTTGAATTATCTTACAAGGTGTTCATTACAGTGATCTTAGTTGGCATTTGTTATACCTTAATAATCCTCCCACATTCTTCATGCTCACCTGTAAGTATCTAACCGTCAAATGATACATAACTTTAAATATAAGTTAAATGGACAAAAAGAAATGAAAGGAAAGTATAGAGATGTTGGCTTTAGAGTTGTAACTTACAATTAGCTGATAGTATTCTGCTTCTCGCAACAATTCTTGATATTCCGAATCTCCGAGAGTAGGAATCACACCATCTCTCAACCAATTCAATATATGTCGAAAATATTTTCCATCCCTATCAACAAATACCATTCCCTGCAAGAATTCAGTATGATCAAAGAACAAAAGTAGGTTCCAAGTACTTGGTAGCAAATAGCTTCCTCATAATCCCCGTCACGAAATAAGATAATGTATCTTCAAATAAGACATATGGAATAAATTGTACAAGACTACATTCTCAAGCTTATACAAATTTGGGCGCTCATCCAACATTGTGAAGGATGCAGGATATATCAAACAGAATACATGGACTTACTACAAGTGGGAGAAAGTTAGGTTACTCGGAGACAACATTTTGGGTGCGGTTTCCATGTCCTACACACGTTGGACACGGATTCTCCCTATACACGCAATGCACACGTGTGGTTCAAAGGAAAAGATGATTTCCCGAATCCTTATTACTTATACCCTAAAGTAGTTTCTTTAGTATTGGATTCAAAATCAATCGTTTTTTAACCCTAAAAAGTCTAAAATTGAAACGCGTCACTTAAATATTTGAAAAAACTCATTGTATTATCCTATACAATCAAAACTGAACTTTTGTTGTTAAAACTTATTCTTAGTTAGTTTGATTTAACTTGATTCTTAATTGGTATACGTAATAGAAAGAAACATATAAATATAATAGGTATCTTAATCTAAGTTCCATAGTTATGGGTATGGATGTTGGTACGAGAGACAACAAATTTGTAAAAGGTAGCGTACTGAGACACGACTATAAATATGTATGTTAAATTAGTTATATATATATATTAAATTTAATAGTTTACATAAGATCAACATTATTATTTTTATTTACATAAGATCGATATATTAGAAATATATGTGAAGTGTAGACTATACATTTAAGAAGTGGAGTGTTTAATTAAAACATGTGGTATATTAGTATAAGCTTGAACAAACATATGCATATATTCAAGAAGTGTCTAGGAAGTTTGGGTACCGGGTTTCAGTGTTTTAAAGGCAATGCACCTTAGCGCCTCAGGCGCTCAGGCGAGGCGATCTTGTAGCTTAGTGCCTTGCATATAGTCAAGCGATGAAGGCTACTCAGGCGATCGCCTTTTGGTGCCTCAAGAGCTCTCCTTGGGGCCTTGTGACCTTGCCTTGGCGCCTCAGGCGCTAGCATAAGGCATCTAATGCAAAGCGGGAGGTGTTTGTCTCTATTTTAAAATTTTGAGGGTGCAAAAGGTGTCTGATAAAGTAAAGTTTGTTTTTCTAAATGAATTTTTTTCATTGTTGATTTCATGCTATTTTTTGTTGAAATGTACTTTATTACGTATATTATTTTGAGGACATGTCACAATTTGAACCTTAAAGTCTAAAAGTTTATTGCTTAGTTATCTATGTTAGCAGTTATTAGTTAATATTGCTATCCAAATTTTGTTACTTACTACTTCATTTTGATAATTTATGCTTTATTAGATTTGTGACTTTGAAAATTTGGCGGTAATTAATTTGTCTTGTAGTTATTTACTGATATTTGCATACTATTTGTAATGTTTATAAATTTTTTGAATATTTATCGCCTTGATTGACTCAGGCGATTACTTTTTTTGCGCCTCTCACCTCAGACAACATTAGATCTCATCGCCTTGACTTCACCTTTTGCGTTTAAAACATTGACGAGTACAGTTTGATACGAGTACAACTTCTACGTAGAAGTACCTAGGTAACATAGATTTTAATTCAATATTAATTCTAATGTAAATTATAATTATATACATATATACATACATACATATAGCCGTGACCCTATATCCTACATGTTAGAGATTTGTCGTGTCCCATATCCATATCCGTGACAATGCAACTTAGGGGGAAAGTTAAAAATACATGAACCAAAACCAAAAAACTAAATTAGGCAATTATAAAATTCAAACAAGATCAAAGAAACTTCAGCATGAAACCAAATAAAAAGAAAAGTGTTGTTCCTTATGATCTAAGTTACATGGACACTTATACAAGTACATGTATAGATGTAGTATACAACAAATTTGTAAAAGGTAGGGTATAAGGACATGGTAACCCACATATGTATATAATAATGAGATCAACATAGTTTTTTCATTTCACGTGCTATGAATAAAATTCATTTAACATTTATATAATTCTTTTATAATATGGATCTATAAAATTACAAAGCTCATTTTTATCATGATATCTAAAATACCATTCCTAATCATATTTTTAAATTGGGTAGTTGTAGAAACAAACCCAACATATGTCCCATGAGTTTCAAGAATTGCATGTGAAGTGTAGGATACCGGATACATGACCAAGAAGTATATGACGAGCGTTTTAAATTAAACCATGCATTATATAATTGAGTACACATTTGAGTAAGTGTATGCAAACATCCAAGGAATGTTCGCTGAAGTTTCGATGTTGGGTATGGGTATGACACGAGTAAGGCTCCAAATAGAAATATCCATGCAACATAGCCATTCATACTGTTCTTTCAAGACGAGGATATTCAAAGTTGCATTGTTTCATTCACTTCAAATGTAATAATATATCAAAAGAAATAAAATGAGCTCTAGAGTTTGTGCTACAGGTTTTGTTTTGAGGAAACCAAAAGCAGTCATAATCAGAAGCCTCCAAACAACATTTGGAAGACATAAGCTCTTTGGTCTCGAGTTATAAACCCAGGGACACAAAAAATCAAAACTTATACAGCGATACATAATTATTATTTATCACTAGGTTCTAGAGATCAGTAAAATATCCCATGCCACAAATCGGACATATAATGTCATAAAGTATAAGCTAAAAAGATAAGAGTAGGACAACATAGATGAAAGTTTTAGTTAATGTTTAACGAATGAATCATAATAGCATATTCTATCTAAACTTTGGACATTCTTCTCTCCTTCCTCAAACAACATGTCTCTCCTTTCTCTAGAGTTAACTGACATCCTTGTTAGATCCTTAACCCAACATCCTTGACATGAGTGTATCACTACCTGGTGGTTTAGAGTGCTTGAACTCCCCTTATGCCTCATTAAGTTGTTTATAGGCTTCTTTTATGCAATCATTGTTGGCTTTTTTTGACTCACGTGCCTTCCCAACCTTATTCCTTAGTCAGGAGGGAGGGCCTTGTGTGGGCTCTTTTGCTCTCGTGCTACTTAGAGGTCATCAAAAAACCAGTTACAGAGGAAACTAAACTCCATTAAACTTGCTTACAGCTATTTGTTTATCTTCAAGCTTGTTATGGTTTAGCTTGATCTCCTCCCAAAACCCTTGGACATTACTGTTATTCCTCCAAAAGTACCCTGACCTTATCTCTTAACAAGCTACAATTTGTTGATGTGAACTGGTTAGCTTAAGAGTACATGCATGCTTGTAGTTTTATGATCGAATTCAGATAGACTCTTCCTCCATTATCTTTTTTGTTTCTTTTTTCATCTCAATATTATGCCCTCTTAATACAATCAATGACTTCACTAACTGACTCTTTATTGCATCTTCGAAGCTATTTGACCTTATATAAGTGTGAATTGAACAATTAGATTGTGTTACAAAATCATGGCACACATCTCTTCTCTTAACATGATCATTTTATTCAATCATGGACCATTCACTGTGTATAGATATATTACACATTGTGATGCAGATGAACAAAATACAGGCAAGTCTTTGTGTCACATTTTTGGGAAGATTTCATGTTTCAAGCAGTAACAGCGTCCCATGGACCATATTTTCCCTCACATGGATTTAACAAAAAAAAAAAAAAAAACCAATCTGTAGCCTCTTTATTGATTTTACAAGAATTTGAAACCCCGATTTGCATGAGCTCAAACCATGTGAATAATTCAGTTGGGAAATTATAACTTCGAACTAGTGTTTACCCCAAAATCTTGCCAAATATTAGCTTGAAATATTCATCAAAGCACGAGCATATCCAACATATCATTGACTCATCATCAATCAAGGTACGACAAAATTGAGTCAAAAGAAAATAGTAGCTACCGTTTCAGGATCCTGCGACACTGTATGCCTTCCACTAAACATCGCCGCAAGCATCGATTCCGGCTCTCTTTGAGTCAGAGTATCGATCGTCGTCGAGTACTTCTTCCCTCCTATCGAATCAACCAGCAAAATTTTCAAGAACTTTCAGAACTACGCAAAATCAGCTCAAAACAGAGATTAGGGTTCTTGATTAAACCACAACTACAGCTCATCGACTCCTGGTTAATTTGACCTCTGAAAAATTCTCAAACAAGATCCCGGAGCTTTTCACAGTGATCAATGAGTCCAAACCAAAATTACGGAAACAATCAAATAAATTTTTTTTAAAAAAAAATGCTGACCGATGTCGAGCAGAACTCGGGAAGGGGACCACGGAGTACTGGAACCCATCGCCTCCTCAACTCCAGAAGGTCCTCGCTCGAATACTCGATTTCTTTCGCTCTCTGTCTCTCTCCCTGCTTTCTTTTCTTCCCATTTTGCCCTTGATACTTGCCTCATATACCCGTATTGCCCTTTGCGGTTCCAACTAGTTGTACCCGACCCGACCCGGTAGAGGATTCTGCTCGTGCGGACGTAATGATGCAGGGGAAAGCTACAGGTGTATGCGCGCTGCATGCCGATGTCCACGTGGCGAAACGGGCAGCGCACACGTCATCGTGACCGGCCGTTTTTAAAAATGGAGACGAGCGAGCGATCAATTTGTGTTCATCCCAGAAACGAAGAAGGAAATGGAGAGGACGAAGAAGCACCTCTCGGCCATTGCCAATGATCTGCTCCGGAGATGCGCTCAGTATGTAACTGGTTAATTTGATATTTAATTCACATTTATTTTTACAATTTCCCCCCTTAATGTGTAACTGATTTGTTTGAGATTATTCATGGCTGTTCTGATTGCTTATACGGTTATACACTCAGATTTGGTGGAGTTTTTGTGAGGGGTGGTGGTTAGGAGCAAAAGTTGTAAATTTTATTTAGGTTGTCAATTGAAAATCCAAGGTAAGAACTTTTATACGTAGTATAAAAACAAAGGAAAATACGGTTTTTGCGTTCTTCTTCATTTGGTTAATTTCCCAAAAATCCAAAAAAAAGAAAGAAAAAAAGGGGTGAAGAGGCCTCCGTAATTGTAAATGATTTTCACAAAAACACTCTGAAATGAGTTTCCTAGAATCAGAGTCAAATCAACCGAGATCCGAGATTGGAAAGGTGCCGCTCGTGCTCACTCGTGTTTTCCCAGTGAGAAAATGAAATCTTTCGTGGGGAAAGCTGATGTGACTTCACCTAGAATAATCGGTTTCTTGGGTTTGTTTTCGTTTTTTTTTCCCCAGAACCAACAGAAACTATTGTTAAACTTGGAAAATAATCTGAGCCGTGGATTTTATTTTTTATTATCTTTTCATTTTTTTATTTTTGAAATTGTAAGATAGTTGGCAAATGATTAGGAGTAAGTGACAACTGTGACATGACATCAATTTTGTGAAAGTAAGATAAGGAATTAAAGCTAATAGGTCGTTGCGTTTCTCCTTTCATTTTTTTGGGGGGTTCAATGAATAATTTCTTTCCATTAATGCAAGTGCGAATTACAGATCATAAGCTCAGCATACCTGAGCGCATACATACATCTCTCAGTGCTGTCTAACAATGACCGTAAACGACAGCTATATAGCCGAATGGTCGCTACAAAGATGCCGAGAAATTGACAATGCTGCAGCACAACACTAACTCAAACAAGTAACTCCTACTAATTACAAAGAGTCCGCCCCCATCTTTTAATCCATCGGCATCTTGCAGTCGTAAAGAGATATGGAAATAAACACCTTAGCCATCCCTACCACGTGCTCATGAGTCTTTCTTCTAGAGCTATGAACTCCCATTTCTTTCCATCCAAATGCCATGTCACAGCTGAAGCTATGAACCCTCTCATTTCTCCTTTTCACTGAAAGAAAGGATATTGCACCGCAGCATGAGAATTCTATACCGAAAACTGTGATAAAATGACTCTTAACTTAACTATGCTGTGCGCACACAAAGTCTTGCATATATTTTAGAACATAAATATGGGACATAGGTTTTGAACATAATCTACTCATTTTTCGCTTGCAATTATAAAGTAGTACTTTCATGATAAGCATCAACTGCAGCTCTGTTTATAAGCATGCTAACTAAAAGATGAAGGTTTAATCGAAATATTAATGTTTTGAATAACTACATCAGGACTTTTGATCATGCAGGACATTGGACACTTCAGTGGATGCTCTTGTGCAGGATTTTGAACAGGGCTTGAAGCCTGAAGTGGATAATTACTCCAGAAAACTAGTAGAATTTTGCAGCACAAAAGCACTCGAGGTTCTATGTTGTAACACTGGAGAGAGAATCGCTAATGGATCTCTTAGCCGTTTCACTTTCGATATGATGCTTTCATGGGAGACCCCAAGCTCTGCTGATGACGAGTCCTACTCGGTTCGTATTATGTCTTCCCTTAGAATTAATTTACTATGGTAGTATGGCATTATTACAATAAAAGACTTCACTTTGATTTACCAACGTGAAAAGGGAACATGCTTTAGGGGGAAAAAAAAATCCTACAGAGGGCCCCTATAGAAAACCATGGATGGTGGAAAAAATATCGTGACACCTGTCCCGCTACTAATTCTGAATCGGCGCAATTAGTATACAATATCAATGCAATCAATATCAGTGTTATTCTAGCAATCTTTCGATGTTTACAATAGCTTCTAATCTTTGCAAGAGCGATGTGTAATGTTAATTGTATCACTTTCTTCATTGGCATTATACAGGAAGCACTTGCAAAGGAAGCAGAAGATGAGAAGAGACCTCTAATAGGAAATGAAGGGCAGTTCAATGATGAGATTCCCCTTTTCTATTCAGACATCATGCCACTTCTAGTAAGTAGAATATTCGACATCATTAACATCAAAATTATATGAATAATTCCTCGTTTGTTCTTATTTCTGGCAGGTAAATGGAGAGCGGAGTGTTGGTGAGGAAGCATTTGTATGGTTTGGATCCTTGTTTCCTCTGGTCGCTGATGTCACTAATGCACGGTTTACCTTTGAAACTCTTACGGCGCCAACTGCAAGCAAGCTGCACTATCCTGCTTATGATAGATTTCTAAGAGAAATTGACAAGTAAGTCATTTCAATGTGTCTTTATAGTTTATTCTTACTTGTGTTATTGTCCATCACTTTTGCTGAAAACCTTTAATGCAGTTAGGGTAGAACTGAAAACTTGTACTAAAAAGAAAGCTACCATGTTTAGATGCATTCAGGGTGTGCAAAAATATTATGTTCTTGGTTTTTAAGATATTGGTCCCCCCACCCCTCAAAATCCCAACAAAAAAAAAACATCTGTAGTCTGAAATTGGTCTCCCAAACACTGATATTTTGTAATTACCCCCAAAACCTTTTGAGTTAAACCAACTAGGTCCAAGTAGTGTTTTTTTTTGTTAAAATCTAATTCGGGTAGGGTCAAGTATCCACTAAAATTAACCCTGTCATGGGATAGGTTTTACAGGTTAACATATTTTAACTGGAGAGACCAATTTGGTGGAACTTAAAAGGATTTAGGGACTTGATTCAAAATATCCACATTTGGGGATATATTTCAAAATGCTCATGAGTTGGGGGGACCACTATCTTAAAATCCCTACTATGTTTTTGCATGTCTGGCGTATTATATTGGATTTGGAGGCTGAGGCAGCTTTTTGAGTGTTAAGATTGTTAAATTTATAGGTGACAAATATGTTACCAGCGTACCTTGGAGCAATAACTACACTTAAACATACTAAAACTGCTGAAAAACCTTATGCAGATCAACCATGTCAATTTATTTTGAATTATTATGTGCATTTCAGTTGTTGGCTAAGAAATCCATTTCTCTGTAATGCTTAGGTGTATAAAGTACCTGCTGAAGCAGTCAACACCAACAGGATTCAAATTAGCAGAAGACGAGTTCATACTACATGTGGATGGAACTGCTAGCACCCAGAGAGTGATCAATCATATTGGATCAACAAATTGGCCAGGTTTGCCTTCATACTTCCACATCCCTTATTAACATATCTGAGCTAGTTACAAATATTCCCTCGTTGCTTTGATGTGATTGTGGTTTTCTCAGGTAGACTCACTTTGACAAATAAGGCACTCTATTTTGAAGCATCGAAAGCAATATCGTACGAAACTGCTTTAAGAATTGAAATTTGGAAACCTGATGTTGATCATCAAGTGAAGGCAGCTTCAACAGGTCCTTGGGGTGCCCCTTTGTTTGACAAAGCTATTGCATATGAGTCCTCTCAGTTGTAAGGGCTTGTCCGTCATTGCAGCATTTCTTTCCCCATCATAACTTATTGACATCAAAGAATTTTAGAGTTCATGATAATTAGAATGATGGAATTTATAACAAGATTATCTCTAAAATTGTCTAAGATGCTATATAATCAACTGTTGCTTGAATTAAACATTCCTTCGTTGATATCTAATGATGGACTGTAGGAATCACTAATAATGCAAAAAAACCTTCTATATGATTCTCTTGGATTGAATTATTCATGTAGTCATAGCTTCACTGGAAGTAAATAGCATGATATTCAAAGAATTTAGTCATTGCGCAGGCCAGAACCTGTAATCTTGGAGTTTCCAGAAGTGACTAGTTCCACGAGGCGCGATCACTGGCTTACTCTAGTAAAGGAAATCATATTACTCCACCAATTCATATCTAAATTCGACATAGAATACCCTCTACAAGCATGGGAGATGCATTCAAGAACTATTTTAGGAATCATAAGACTTCATGCAGCAAGAGAGATGCTAAGAATAGCACCACCGGCACCAACAAATTTTCTAATCTTCTCCTTGTTTGATGACCTCCCAAAAGGGGATTATGTGCTTCAGGAACTATCGAGTAGCTTAAAGAAGACGAATACTATGCACCCTTGTAGTGCTACTTCTACATTAAAGAGCTTAGGGATGAAACATCCTACTGTCGAAAGCATGGAGATGAAAGAAGGGATTGAAGAACCGTTAATAAAGGAAGAGGAGAGCTTAGCTTCTTTGGGAACGACCATTGATCAAGTAAGGGAGGAAGCGAAGGAAACTAATATTGCTAAAGCTACAGTTGAAGGGATGAAAGAGGAAGGGATTAGTGATAGTCTTCTTGTACTTGTGGTAAGGTCTCATTTCTTCTTAAATTATTTGGAAGTAACGACAAGAAAAGTAACAGTCATCCCAATATTTTGGACTCGGTTATATGAATCTTTTATTTTTCTGTTCATTTTTTAGTGTTAATCTCCGCTGTCAAATTTATCACGACATTATTTTTCTAAACTACTCATAAGCATTTCTTGTAGCTGTACGCCTTTTCCTCCTTAAATTGTGATATTAATGACCTCCGCTCACATGCAAACATTTCAAATGGTTACTTTCATTTTATCTTCAAGAGCAACCTCTAACTTCCTATAGCTGAACTTATTACTTATCATATGTCTTAATGTATATCCACTTGTCCATCATAACTTATGATGTAGGTCCTGGATGTCCTCGAGGATTTGTTTTTTTAATTATCTCGGGTTGTACATATCTTTTTGGTTATGCGATGGTTACTGAATGTGTAGGAGCTGTTGAGCCCCGTTCATAATGTTCAACCTTTACTTCAAAGTATCATTAGGTGGGAGAGACCTATGATATCTTTATGTGTACTTGTGATGGCCATGGTCATCACATACAAGTAAGTTATGTTCACAATATTAAAATTTTCTCGTATGCATTAAGTATGGAATTATCTTAATTAATTATTTGTTTGGTAATAATACAGAGAATGGGTTGGTTATGCCTCAGCTGCATCCCTTATGTGTGGCGTTGGAATGATGATGTGGGCGCGGCATCAGAAGGTTGGGAAATTACCTGCAGAGGTTTTGGTCTCGACTGCATCTGATAAGACGACCATGGAAAGCTTAGTTGCTGCTCAACACAGTTTGAAGAATTTACATGAAATGGTCAAGAAAACAAATATAGCGATACTGAAATGCCAATCGATTGCTGTATCCAGAGCTCCCAAGGTATTATGCTTGATTAACTCTTCCTTTCTGCATTTTGAACATTAATCGTTTATGTACTTTGATGTGTGTTATCCAGAAAATACTAAGTTACTAACACAGATTAGAAGATCAAAGTTAGAGAACAATGTTACAGTAAAGAGACAAATCATATGAAGTCATGTTTCAAAAGAACTGCTTTAAAGTTTTGGTGTTTTGGTATAATGTAAGGGATGTAAGTATGATGTCAGAATGATCCATGTTCAAACCCCACCAATACATGTTTAAAACATACTAGTATAGTGCACGTGCTTTGCATGAGAGCATACTTGTTTTGTTTTATGTTTTTCAAATCTTTTTGTTGCCTACAAAATACTGAAGTGACTTATATAGCAATATAAAATCTAAACAGTCACAATTTTATGTAAATGAATAAATTGTATGATAAAAATGTGTATAAAGAATTGTATGATTAATTATTATAGTTTAGATAATTGTTATAATTTGTTTATAATTTATTAAAATAATTATAATATATATTAAATAACTTCTTCTCTTTTAAATATAATTATACATAGCATAATTATAATACTATTACTAACTACATTTTAATTTCATAATTAGTTTATTACACTATTAATAAATAATTTACTAAATTGTATAGTTACTAAATCATAGTGTAATTTAATAATTTAAAAAAATACTATTAAAATCATTATACTATTACTACTATTACAATTACAATAAGTATAAATTATTTTTTATACTATTATCATACTTTTAAATGGCTAATGAGATGAAAGGTAACATGTAGTGCCCCATAAGAGATGAAACCCAAAAGCATGAGGCATAAGCCTGGCGAATTTTTATTATTTTAAAATTTTCCAGAAAATTTAAATATTATGTGAAGATAAATTAGGGAGAAATTTCAGAGTTCTATTAAATAACATAATTAAATAATAAAATAATAGTGTGACCAAATGCTTTGAATAAGTGAGGAAATGCATAACTAGTAAGAGGTTATATATAATTAGTGAATGATTAATTACAACTAACGACATATTTGAGAATTATCAAATTTAAAAGGGCAAAAATAGAAATCAAAAGTTTTGATAAGGCAATTCTCTTTTATATGTAGTATAGATTCAAAAAATGCATGCATGTAAATAGTTCATGTTTTACGCCCATGAAGAGGATGCTAAATAAGCAGAGACAGAGACATATTAGAATATGTAACTCTCAGACCTCATCACAACTTTGAAGACATAGTTGAAGTTATTGTCAACTAGCTAGTTTTTCCTCCTCCTTTTTTTCCTTTTCCTTTTCTTTCTTTTTTTTTTTAAATATCATCAAGCTAGTTATGTATGTTGGGGATGCACAACCCCCCTGATGCGATTTGGAAATAGAGATTTGGGAGAGAGTAGAGAAAAAATCACAATCACAAACACACAAGATTTACGTGGTTCGCTTCTCAATGTGAGAAACTACGTCCACGATCGTCGCAGGAGAAAATTTTACTATTTTCGTCTTAATTACATTATGCCCTAATCAACCCTTTTATAGATATAAGGGTATTACAAACAAGAATAGGAAACGGATCAAAAACTGAACTGGGCTAAAACCCGACTCGCGGGCGTGGTCGACCGCACAGTTGCTCGAAATCCAGAAAAGTCTCTGCACTTTTGGCGGTCAACCGCCGCACCACTCGCGGTCGACCGTGATGAAGCCTGCTGCTGATGAAAAGTCTCTGGACTTTTGGCGGTCGAACTCCGCGCCACTCGTGGTCGACCGCGACGATGACTGAAATCTGGGTTGCTCTCGGGATTTTTGGCGGTCGACCGCCGTGCCATGCGCGGTCGACCGCGACGAGCTTCTGGCCAAAGTGTCTGTCTGTGCACGTTTCCGGTCGACCGCCGCGCATGCGCGGTCGACCGCGATCCAGTCAAAATGCGTTCTTCGTCATTTTTCTTGAACTTCGTCGTCGTCGATCATGTTTCTCCTGTTTCTTCTTCAATCTGAAGTAAAGGGCGAGTCTGATAGTTAGGGTACACATATCCTAACAATCTTCCACTTGGAGACTAACTATCAATCTTTATCACCTCTCTCTGCGGCGACGGCCTCCATATTCTTAAGTAATGAGGCCAACTGAAGTTGAACACAACTTCAGTTTCTCCGTAGTCTTAGTAAGCATATCGGTAGGGTTCTTGCTTCATTAAATCTTCACAAGTTCCAACATGTACTCGTCCAACGCTGATCTTATGAAGTGGTAACGGACCTGTATGTGTTTGGTCCTTGCATGAAAAGCTGGGTTCTTCGCCAAATGAATTGCGCTCTGGCTATCACAGTGTAAGACACTCTTCTCACTTTTCTGTCCCAACTCCTCCAAGAAACCCTACAATCATATTATCTCTTTGCTTGTCTCTGTCACAGCAACATATTCAGCTTCTGTCGTTGATAAAGCAACGATCTTATGTAACTGAGAAATCCAACTAATAGCTGTAGAGCCCAAAGTGAGCACGTATCCTGTAGTGCTCCTTCTCTGGTCTATCTCACCAGCATAGTCTGCATCAACAAAACCCTGCAGAACTAACTTGCCTCTCTTGAAGCATAAACATTCTACTATTGTACCTCGTAGGTACCTCAGAATCTACTTTACTGCTTCCTAGTGCTGCTCTCCTAGATCTGAGATGAATCTGCTCACAGCTCTCACTGCATGGGCAATGTCAGATCTTGTGCATACCATGGCGTACATGAGGCTTCTAATGGCTGAAGCATATGGAACCTTAGCCATGTAGTCTTTCTCTTCATCAGTCTCAGGGCACTGCTCCTTAGTTAATTTGAAATGACTAGCTAACGGTATGCTAACGACCTTAGCACCACTCATCCCGAATCTCTCAAGCACCCGCCTAATGTACTCATCCTGAGATAGCCGTAGTGTGCCCAAGAGCTTGTCTCTACTGATCTTCATCCCCAATATCTGCTTCGCTGCGCCTAAATCCTTCATGTCGAACTCACTCGACAACTGCTTCTTCAGCTTCTTGATCTCTCTCATGTCTGAACCGGCTACTAGCATGTCGTCGACATATAAAAGTAGGATTATATAACTGTTGTCAAACTCCTTGACGAAGCAACAATGATCAGCATGGAGTACCCGTTCCTGTGCATGAATCCATCGAACTTTTTGTACCATTGCCTTGGAGCTTGTTTCAGACCATACAAGCTCTTTTTTAATTTGCACACCATCTTCTCTTTGCCCTTCTGAGTGAAACCCTCTGGCTGCTGTATATATATCTCTTCCTCCTGTCTTTACATCTAGCTGCTCTAGATATAGATCTTCAGCTATAACAATACTCATGACTGTTCTGATTGTAGTTAGTTTGACTACAGGAGAGAAGATCTCTGTATAATCAACTCCTTCTCTCTGTTAAAATCCTTTCACCACCAATCTAGCCTTGTATCTCTTGGAACCATCATGTTCCTCCTTGATTCTGTACACCTATTTGTTGCTCAAGGCCTTCTTCCCCGCTGGTAGCTTCGCAAGTTCTCATGTCTTGCTGGTGTTCAAGGATTTTATTTTATCTTTCATAGCAAGCTCCCACTTGCTCACATCATCCACTCGAAGTGCCTCATCATAATTTTCTGGCTCTCCACTATCACTCAGTAGTAGGTAGTTCAAATGAGCTCTGGGCTGTAGTGATGGATACTTCGGATTAGGCTTGGGGACTCTTGCAGACCGCCTCAACTCTCTAACGGGCGAAACGGGCTCTCCATCTTCATTCGCCCCCTCTGAGGTAGTCTCATCCATCAACTCTTCTTCTGCTTCTTCTTCATCAGAATTGGCTTCGGAATTGCCTCCATCTGAGACATCATCTGACTCGAAGTATGTGGGCTCAGTTGCACCGAACTAGTGGGTTGAAAGGCATCATGATCTTTGTAGAGGACTGTTTCATTAAAGACCACATCACTGTTTCTGATGATTTTCTTATTCTGGTCATCCCAGAACTTGTAGCCAAACTCATCACCGCCATAGCCAATAAAAAAATATTTTAATGATTTAGGATCAAGTTTGTTTCTTGCAGATCACTCAGATGAACATATGAAACACATCCAAATACTCTCAGGTGAGAAAGGTTTACCTGCTTTTCACTCTATACTTCTTCAGGTAATTTGTGCTCTAAAGGCACTGATG
Organism: Asparagus kiusianus; assembly: GCA_022839385.1. Lineage (NCBI taxonomy): Eukaryota > Viridiplantae > Streptophyta > Magnoliopsida > Asparagales > Asparagaceae > Asparagus > Asparagus kiusianus. Next base: position 314,935 of record BQKN01001098.1, read on the forward strand.
GTCCCCGGTTGATCAAGTAGGCAGCTATGTTGACTGTTTCTGCCCAGAATTGCTTTAGAAGTCCTGCTTGTAAACGCATGCTTCTGGCTCTCTTAGTCAACGTTATGTTCATCCGTTCTGCTATGCCATTCTGTTGTGGTGTACCTAGCATTGTCCTCTCCAATTTGATGCCACTGTCATAACAGAACCTATTGAACTCTAAATCTTCATACTCGCCTCCATTGTGAACGAAGCTTCTTGATCTTCAAACCGGTTTCGTTCTCTACCATAGCCTTCCACCTCTTGAAGACTTCAAACACTTCTGATTTGTGTCTTCATACTCGCCTCCATTGTGAACGAAACTTCTTGATCTTCAAACCGGTTTCGTTCTCTACCATAGCCTTCCACCTCTTGAAGACTTCAAACACTTTGATTTGTGTTTCATGAAATAGACCCAAGTCTTCCTCGAGTGATCATCTATAAAGGTCACAAAATATAACATTCCACTAGTGGATTGTACCGATGCTAGACCCCACACATCTGTATGAACTAGCTCAAGCTTCTCTTCTTTAGGAGTTCTGCCAACCCTTTTGAAGCTTATTCTCTTTTGTTTCCCAAGAATACAGCTTTCACATAAGTCAATGTCAGCCGACCTCAAACCTGGTAACTTCCCATTCGACTACATAACCTTCAGGCCTTTGCTACTCATGTGACCAAGCCTCTGGTGCCACAAATTTGGGTCTTCCTTACTTTTATCCACTGTAATGGAACCACATATATTTATCGTCATGTAGAGGGACCCAGTCTTCGTACAACGGGCAACAACCATGGACCCCTTTGTAACCTTCCACGTATCACATGCGAAGGTTGATACATATCACTCTTTTGCAAATTGTCCTATGGAAATCAGATTCTTCCTCAAACTAGGAACATGTCTCACGTCACTGAGCTTCCATGTAGACCCTTTGTGACGCCCCTGGGTTCACACAAGGCTGCAGTCCGAGGTGAAACCAAGAATGTCAAACCTGCCATGCACCACACCGTGCAATAACATGTTTTACCATCACAATTACTATCTCTCTAGTGGAATCAACAACGGGTGTAGGTACAAAGCATGTAAAAGGTGAATCGACAAATACTGAATTAAATGATAGAACATAACATGTCTCATCAACGATATAAACTGAAGTACATAATCAAAGTCTGAATTGAATAAACTGGAGTTCCTTAACAAGTCTCAAAATACAATAAGTCTGAATAAAGGAAATAAGGCACACAGCCTTTACAACTTCTAGAATAAACTCTCAAGTGTCTAACATCACTACAGTGGAGCCCAAAGAAAATAATACACAGCTAGAATGTAAAGCTGAACACTAGAGTGATCCGCTATCAACCTGCGACTCTCCGTGCTCCTGGCTCGTGACCTGAAAGGGGGGAGGGACAACGAGCGTCAAAGCGCTAGCGAGCAACATCACAACCAAACCCCAAGGGATAGGGCTCGTTGTATATACAAAAATATACAATAATACATAATAGCATTAAATCATCATACAAACAGATATGGGTCTTAGTACTTAGGGAAATACAACACGAGCATAGGTACGTCGAGCGAAATAATCCAAACAATGAAACCCTCATGTATATACCTTGTATCTCAAATTGTAGATCCCTAAACACCAAGCCCGAGATATAACAGAGAACAATAAAAGAAGACGACTCATCTCAAGATTTAAATATGATGTCGTGTCACAACTCAAATAGATATCATGTCCAGCCAAAACAGGTATAGGTATCAACTCTTAAGGTCTGAACTGAGGTAGTGGTTGTCCAACACATGGACTACATACACAAGCTGTCCAACGCATGGACTAAATATATGAACTGTCCAACACATGGACTATATACACAAGCTGTCCAACGCATGGACTAAATATATGAACTGTACAACACATGGACTATATTCAATAACTGCCCAACACATGGACTACGTT
>BQKN01001098.1:316914-327940 GCA_022839385.1 Asparagus kiusianus
TCTTTTGCACACGATTTGCAAACTTGCAACTCATCCTCATACCTGAGTCATATACACATCCTCCTAAGCTCAAATATCATTTTCCATGCATGACCATGCAACAACGATATATATATAATATATATTAAATATCTTTATTCACTCATATTCACACTTGTAAGTTGTCAAAATCAACGGGGTCTTACACCCTTTGAGTTTGATCTGCACGACTCCTTTGCCAACAATATCATAGGTCTGATCATCACTAAGATAGACTTTTCCTAGGTTTCCTGAAACATAGTTCTCAAATAAATCTCTATTTGAGGTAGCATGAAACGAAGCTTCTGAATCCAGCACCCACGACTCAGTCTTGCTCTCCAATGAGCAGATTAGGGCATCATCTGATTCTCCTGAGGCCACGTTCGCTTTAGTCTTGTTCTCCTTATCCTTCTTGGGTTCTCGGCACTGATTCTCATAGTGGGCAAACTTGCCACAATTCCAGCAGTCAAATATCCTTCTTGTTCTTGCGATTTCTGGACTTTGACCTTCCGTTTCTCGAGTTAGGTCTTCCTTGACCATCCCTCTATTTCTATTTCTGTTTCTACCTCTACTCTCAAAATTCAACGCCGACCCTAAATTAGAAATCCCCTTCCTCTTGTCTTCTAATCTCCTCAGTCATAATCATGTCCACCACCTCTGAAAAATTTAGTTTTGATTTACCACATGATCCACTAATTGAAATAACGGTACCCTTCCAACTGTCGGGTAATTGACCAAGTATCAAGAGGGCTTGGATTTCATCAAATTGAATATTGACCGAGTTTAATTGATCCGTGATCTCATTGAACTCGTTCAGGTGTTCCTTGAATTTCTGGCTCTCGGACATCCTCAAATTAAATAACTTTTTAATGAGATGTACCTTATTCACCGCAGAGGGCTGCTCATACATACTGGACAACGCCGTCATGAGATCCGTCATCGTATTCTGATTCTTGATGTTGGAATGCTACTGATTTTGACAAGGTCAACCTGATTGCTCTAAGGATCTTTCGATCCAATAGCTTCTACTCCGCATCCTTCATATCCGTCGGCTTCTCTCCCAATAGTAGGTATAAATCATTCTGATAAAGGTAATCTTCCATCTGCATCTTTCAGAACCCGAAGTTTGTTCCATCAAACTTCTCAATCTTGGATGTTTCCTTCTCAGATCCCATGTCTCTGATCTCAAATCGCTCGCGCCGAACCTGGTCGGTCTGATACCACTTGTTAGGGATGCACAACCCCCCTGATGTGATTTGGAAATAGAGATTTAGGAGAGAGTAGAGAAAAAATCACAATCACAAACACACAACATTTACGTGGTTCGCTTCTCAATGTGAGAAACTACGTCCACGGCTGTCGCAGGAGAAAATTTTACTATTTTCATCTTAATTACATTATGCCCTAATCAACCCTTTTATAGATATAAGGGTATTACAAACAGGAATAAGAAACGGATCACAAACTGAACTGGGCCAAAACCCGGCTCGCGGTCGACCGTCGCGCCACGCGCGGTCAACCGCGCAGCTGCTCGAAATCCAGAAAAGTCTCTGGACTTTTGGCGGTCGACCGTCGTGCCACTCGCGGTCTACCGCGATGAAGCCTGCTGCTGATGAAAAGTCTCTGGACTTTTGGCGGTCGACCGCCGCGCCACTCGCGGTCGACCGCAACAATGACTGAAATCTGGGTTGCTCTCGGGATTTTTGGTGGTCGACCGCCGCGCCATGCGCGATCGACCGCGACGAGCTCTTGGCCAAAGTGTCTGCCTGTGCACGTTTGCAGTCGACCACCGCGCCATGCGCGGTCGACCGCGATCCAGTCAAAATGCGTTCTTCGTCGTTTTGATTGAACTTCATCGTCGTCGATCTTGTTTCTCCTGTTTCTTCTTTAATCTGAAGTAAAGGGCGAGTCTGATAGTTAGGCTACACATATCCTAACAATCTATAGCTAGATACAAGCAAATTATGCATAACCAGCTAAAATAAAGGCTGTGTGGGTCAAAATGACCAAAGGCTAGGACGGCATGTGAAATTTTCGCTAATAACCAGCTAAAATCGAACAAGATCCCTGCAACTTAAAGAATTAAACATAGTAATATATTAGAAAATCACGTAATGTAAGAAAATGCTCATTTATCAACTTCATAGGTAAGGGGTTCCACCTGCAATGTGGCAGTTGTACATGCAGACGAACTTCATTAAACCTCCTCGTGTTAGGTTTTATAATGCCTCCCAGTGCATTTCTATTAGGCCCCTTTACTTTCGGTTAGGCTATTACCCCGGGCACAATTAATTGTTGACCAAACAGATATTTGTTGTTCCCATATATTGCAAAGATTTCACACGATTAGGTTCATGAAAGATCCAGTTTAGTTTGATTTGGGAAAAAGAGGTTTAACATTAACGGTTGATTTCACGAAGCTACTGTCAACTTTGAAGGTTTTTCCACAAAATTATCAATATACTTCTAGTAGAGAAACTACAGTGATCCTTTTTCAATCAACTACGTCATTTAGGATAAAATTGTCACGTGTCATGCTCATGTCGATTCTCTTCTTATTTCCTATATTGCCTCTCCTCTCACTGGTAGTTTGTTCTCTCTCTTTTTTTAATCAAAACTGTTAATGCCGTTTTTTCAACAAATTTCAACAATTCATGGTATTTTTATCCAATTTCAAAATTTTTGGTAGTTTTATCTAGCTAAAAAGTTCATGGCAGTTTTCTGAAGGAAAAATTTTAGAATACATTTGGCCGTTGTTCGGATAACCCCAAGAACTTTAGTTTGTTATTTAATCCACAATAGTTTTTGTCAGAGAACCCCTAAATTAGAGAAATTCTTGCATACTCATGGAGTACTTGTCTACTCATGGATTAAGCAAGATGTCTATACCCCCTCCAATAGAAAAGGGACATGTGGTACTAGAGCGGAGAATGTGATATCACATTTCCCCTCTAGCGATACATGTCTCCCTCCTATTGGGGGGTGTAGGTACTTAGGTGCTCCATGAGCACCTAAGAATTTTTCCCTAAATTAACACCATCCCCTAAAAATTAACACAGTAATAAGATTTGACGTGCAAAGCATCTGCGGTCAAATGACTAAATTGCCCCCAATAAATTTTATCAAAAAGAATTCCATATAAGTTTGGTCACTTACCAATTTTGAATACTAGGGTTTTTGAGAGCGCACCTCAGTTCTTTCACTAAAGTACAGTGTGTCCTGAGAAATGCTCTCCTCTCCACTTCAAAACGGCTTCGATGAGCCTCCAGAGTCAGTCGCACGCCTCAAATAAATCTGATTAGGGTTAAATTAAAAACATCCAAACTCATTAGTTTTTTTTTTAATTTTTAATTTAGCCTTTTCTTGGAATGTATACCACATAAAACCTATGCAGTAATTTCTCTCTGTCTTCTATTCATTTGCAGCACACAGCTCAAGTGATGTTGGCGATGACCGGAGCCGCGGCACTGCTCGCCGCAATTCCTTTCAAGTTCGCAGTAATGAGCTTGATTGTGTACTTGTTCACGTTAAATCTAAAGCTTGGGCAATCATCTGTGTCAAATGGGCAGGCAGACAGAAGGCTGAGGGAGTGGTGGGACGCAATTCCTGTTGTTCCTGTCCGCGCCGAGTGAGTGAGTGAAGGTCTGTATCTGGGGGACAAAAACCTTGAAGACATCTAATGATGAGCGGGGGGGGGGGGGGGCCCCCACCCCTCTCTATGTTATTTTCTTCTTCTTTGTATTGTACGTCAAGATTGTGGATGTGTGTAAAATTAATGAAACAATGTGTTCTTTATGTGCAACTAAGTTAATTAGGATAGTCAGGCATAAAGGATAGTGAAGCATATGCTTGGGTACTTTGTTTGGATTCTCGGTCGTCTTGCGTTTTGTATTTACAATTTTTTTTAAAGCTTGATTTTTAAGGGAATCCTTCTTTTTTTCTTTTTTTTCTAGGTTGTTTGGTGTGTGGTTGTTTCAACTTTTTTTTTTTGTTATATGTTTTAGCGTAAACAACGGTTACAGATACCGATTGGTTTACCCAATGCTACGTACCTATAAATAGCTTCACTTGTAAAAGCATACGGTTACAACCTAGAATATTTTAACCCTATTTTTTGTTAAACCTATTGTTAAACATATCAAAATTCTTTTTAAGATAGGAATTAGAATATGTTTAAAATGAGATCTTGATATGTTTAATAACAGATTTTAAAAATGTTATTATTTTTTTGTTTCTCTTTCCAATTCAAATGTTGCGAATTAAACAAATGAAATATATGTTTGATTGTATCATTTACACATTTCGCTCCTCTATATGACTGTACAATAAAAAAGTGAGGGATTTTTTTTTCTGAAAAGGCAGGTAGGACATCCTAACTAGCCAAGTTCTCAACAACACTGTCTCAAAAGCAGATGGATAGAAACAGACCAAAAATAAGAGGACAAACAGTCAACCGACTTAGCTAGGGCATGAGCAAAACCATTACCAGTGCGTCTTACATAAGAAACTTTAGAGCAGCCATAGTAAACAAACCAGCGTGAACTTCATCTGCAATAGGAGCCATGGTAGCAAAAGGAGAATGAGAGTCCACCAAGGAGACAATCCTTAGGGAGTCAATCTCCACCACCGAAATCCTCTAGTTCATACGTCGAACAAAGCGAATGCCTACCAAGACAGCCAACAGCTCCGCATGATCCACAGACCACAGTCATAGGACCCCTGAGCCCTATAGAGTAGCAACCAATCACATGCCCATGGTGGTCCCGTATAACACCTCCCAATCCAACAATATCTTCTTCCATAGGAACAGCAGCATCTGTGTTGAGCTTTAGCAAACCAAGAGCAGGGGGATACCAAGCAGAAGGCCATTTGGAAGGGGTAGCAATGTCACGAGAGAGACCTCGAACCCTATCACCTTCCTCCACAAAACAGAGAATTTGAGTCACCAAGACCGAAGCCTCCCTAACATCACCACCATGAGAGCACATATTCCTTTCCCCCATATAAACCACAAGGTCGTGAAAGCTAAAGCTAGAGAGTTCCCAAGGCAAACCAAGGTGAGATGGAAAAGAAAATCATCACAAGATGTACCTCGAAAGCCTTCAATCACATCCCAAAGATCTAAGGACTCCCACACTAAATAAGCAAGGGAGCAGACGGTGAAGATATGAAGTGCAGTCTCAAAGACAACAGAGCAAAGGCAGTAACTAGGGAACACAGAGGTCCCCCTACGAGAAAAACCAGCAAAGGTGGGGAGAGCATCATAGAATAGGCGCCAAAGGAACACTCTCATCTTTGGTGGTATCTCCGCCTGCCAGATCAAGGACCACCACTTCACCACCCTAGAATCCGAGGTGGAAGCAGCATCAGACATAGTATGGCGAAGAAGTTGGTAACCACTCTTGACTGTGTATCACCCCTTCTCCTTATAATGCTAAATGAGTCTGTCAGGGACATGAGAAGGGGGCAGTGGGATAAGTGAAATGTCCTCCCGATCCACCTGCTAAAAGGAGTTAGCAATCAAATCATGATTCCAAGTACCCGAAGTAGAGATCAGCTCACCCACCCTTCTGGAAGGGTCGATTGGAGAAGTGATTGGCCTGAAAGAAAAGGGCCTTGGGATCCATAGATCAGCACTGATAGAGACACTCTGGCCATCACCTATCCTCCATCTTAGACCTCGGGTCAGGAGCTCTCACCCCTAGATAATGCTCCACCATAAATAAGAATAGCCAGGACCGACACCAGCTGAAAGGAAGTCTGAGTCCTTGAAATACTTCCCTTTCAAAACCCTACTAGTCAGGGAAGAAGGGTTCTGAAAGATCCTCCATGCCTGCTTAGCCATCAGTGCTTGATTAAACATCTGCGGATCTCTAAAGCCCAGACCATCCTTTGACTTTGCTCGACACACCTTCTGCCACCTAACCCAGTGAATCTTCCTCTCATCGAAAGTTGATCCCCACCATAATATTATAATGATAGACTCAATCTCCCTGCACAAAGAAAGGAGAATGCGCAAGATACTCATCACATAGCATGGAATCGCCTACAAAACATCTTTCACCATAATCTCCCCCCCCCCCCCAAGTTGAGAAAAGAGCCCTCCTCCAAGCTTAGACTCTTTTTCAAACCGAGTCTCTGATTGAAGCAAAAGTCTGACAATAGCTTCTTCTAACCACCGAAGGGAAGGCCTAAGTATCGATCATGTGACTGGACTCTATCAAGCCCTAAGATAGAGAAAATAGAGGCCTAGTATCCTCATCTACACATGTGCTAAAGGTGATGACAGACTTCTGAAAGTTAATTTTTTGACCGGTTGCAGCCTCATATACTAGCAGAGTACTCTGGACAGCCTGTGCAGTGGTCTGGGAAGCCTGAATAAAAACCAATGAGTCATCTGCAAAGAACAAGTGAGAAATCTTTGACCCCGATCGAGAACAAGATAACCCTCTGATGCACCTATTCTCCACTAGTCTGATGATCAGTGCCGAGAGAGCTTCCATACAGAGAAGAAACAAATATGGAGATAGTGGGCATCCCTGTCGTAGACCATGAGTAGGAGTGACCTGACCCACAATCTACCCATTAAGGCAGAAAGAGAGTGAGGAAGTGGAGATACGGTCTAAAATGAGAAGCCTCCAATGATCTAGAAAACCCATGACCTGAAGGGCCCTGTCAATAAACTCCATTCCACTCTATCATATGCCTTACTCATATCCAACTTTAGTGCCATATGGCCAAACTGACCCCGTCTCCTCTTCTGTAATGTGTGGAGAAGTTCAAAAGCAACAATGGCATTATCCTGAATAGATCTCCTTGGGACAAAAGCACTTTAAAGGCATCTGATCAATCCACTAAGAACCCGCTTCAGCCTATTAGCAATGGTTTTCGTGACAATCTTGTAGACCATATTATATAGGCCGATGGGTCTAAAGTCTGCCATAGTCTCAGGTGAATCTTTTTTGGGGATAAGAACCACATTGGTCTTATTCCAAGACTTGATGGATGAGCCCCCATTTAGAATCTCCAAACATGCAGCCAAAATATCTGGGCTAATAACAGACCACTGAGACTAAAAAAAGGATGCATGGAAGCTATCTGGGCCGGGTGCCTTTGAAGGACCCATAGGTCGAAGAGCACCACACTCCTCATCACATGTAAAAGGCTCAAAAATGATCCGAAGGTCATCCACTGAAAGCTGTGAAGAGATAGCACCACCCACCTCAGCCAAAACCTCCTCTGAAGGAGTGGAAGAAGAAAACAGTTCCGAGAAATAATACTCAATAAGCGTTGCAATTCCCAACTGATCCTCCACTCAAGTGCCATTTGGATGACGTAGGCGGCTAATGAAGTTCTTCCTCCTCCTAGTGGAATCTCTCATATGAAAGAATTTGGTGTTACGATCCCCGTCTCGGAGCTAATCAACCCTAGCTCGCTGTCGCCAGAAGCTTTCTTCCTTATACTCAAGACCCCCTCCCCCCTCTCCTTCTCTAGCCTTCGAATCTCAGCCATACAATCCCCCACATTAGGAGAAGAGTAGAGAGACTAGAGCTTTCGTTGAATAACTGACAATTTGTGCCTCCATCTACCAAAATACTCTTGGCTCCAACTACTGAGTTTTGTAGCACAAGACCCTAGCTTCTGACAAACTGACTCACATAGACCCTATTGTGTGGAGATCCCAGGCCAGGTCCTAGTAATAACATCACTCAAATCATCCTCTTTGAGCCAAAAGGGTTCAAAGAAGAAGGGACGACCATGCCTAACAGGAGGGAGGCGAGAAGCAATAAAATATACCAGACTGACGATTAATCCAAGTGAAGGTGTGCCTGTGATACCGCAGATCTAGTAGCTCACAATGCAGCAAAACACTCTGGAAATCTAGCATACTCGGAACATGCGCCTGTCTCCCTCCCAGCTTCTCCCCTAGGCTTGCGATGACATTAAAGTCACCTCCACATAACCATGGCTCAGAGGAAAGATCCCTCAACTGTCTCAATAGATCCCAGGACTAGTACCGTAGGTGTTTCTGAGGATGGCCATAAAACCCAGTGAACCTCCAGTTCCTTCTCGCAGAGTCAACACATAATGTGTCAATGTGCTCAGTAGAAAAAGAACGGATAGTCACATCTATTTCATCACCCCATAGTAACATGAGTCCACCACTTCTGCCTCTACTATCCACCATAAAGCAATTTCGGAAACCCAATTAAAATCTGATCATTTGCGCCCACCTACCAGAAAGTCTAGTTTCTGAAAGAAAAACTAGACTTGGGGAATGAGTCCGCATCATCCTGCGAAAAGCGGTCAACGTTTCAAGGTTCCCTAGTCCCTGAACGTTCCAGCGAAAGCAACTCATGGCTCCTGGCGCCCCTGGCCACCAGGGTGCACCTCAACAAGAGTAGAATCTAGACCAGGAACCTCCAATCGTGCCCTCTTCTCATGTACATCCGGAGGATCCTTTAGAGAATCTTTCCTGCATTTGCTCCCTTTCCCTTTCTGTTTGGAGTCCTACTGTCCAGACCCTCTAGCAAGCCTCTTCCAGGTCAATAAAACCCGCTTTCCTGAGGTGGATGTGGAAATTGTAACGTCATGCAAATCAGAGCCAACACTGGTATCCATGGCCAAGGGTGCAAGAGGGGTCTCACATCCCACCGTGACAGGAATAATCTGTACTGGAGCACTACCACCTGAGTCATCAACCTGAGTATCATATGAGACCACCTGAGAGGATGGTTGTTTCTGCCCTTCACGTTCTGCTTCAGTTGCTCCAGAAGACGAGTCTCAACCACCTGAGAGAAAGGGGGTTCTCTGAGCCAAGAACCATATCTGCTTTTGGATATGATAAAAATACCATCAGCTTGTACACTTCGTTTTTCACACTCAGCAGCTTTGTGGCCAATAATACCACATGAAAAGTAAAAGTCAGGAAGTCTCTCATAAGTGAGGTAGAGCTTCTCAATCTCCCCGGTCTCTTCAAAGCAAACACATTTGCCTCTTTTTAGAGTCTTAGTAATATCCACGAGAATCTCAGCCACATTTTGTTATCCCGCAAATCAGCCCATTTAAGTTCTCCTATAAGCGAGCCATAGTCTCTAGCGCACCTCTCGTTCATCACAGCAAGTGGTACATTCTTGACATGTACCCAGAACAGAGTTGAAGAGAAATCCGGAGAAGTTGGGGCACCTACCCTACGAGGAACAATCAAATTGAGCAAGTTTCTTTCAAAGCACCACGACCCACCATCAAGCACTTTGTCCCTGTCTGTATTGGAATCAAATCTTAAAAGGAAAGTATTCATTCCACTGTAAGGTTCCACCTAGAAGGGGGCATTTACAGTCCAGATCCTCCTAAGGACACGCTCAAGGCCATCTCTTTTAGCAATCCTCCTACTAAAAACCTTACCTAAAAGACAGTTGTTGAGAGAAGGCGAATCTGTCCGGTCCTTGGTTGACAGAAAAAACAGGATCATCTTTGTCATCTAAGCTGCATTTGGCACAAAGCTCGGTCAGCCCATCATCATTAATTCTCGCCATGTTTTAACACACCAACCCCTAAAGATAGAACACAAAAAAGCACCAGTAGCCCAAACAATCAGCAAAACAACAAGAAAGAACGGCTTGAAATGGCAATGTCATTAATTTGAGACCGAGAGACGGTCTTGAAACGGCGAAGCCGTAGATTTGAGACCGAGAGACGGTCTTGAAATGATGATGTTGTTACTAAAAAATACGGTGATGCTGTTAATATGAGACCGAGAGACGGTCTTAAAACGGCGATGCCGTTGATTTGAGACCGAGACACGGTCTTGAAACGGCGATGCCATTACTAAATATAAAATGGCGATGCCGTTAATATGAGACCGAGAGACGGTCTTAAAACGGCGATGCCGTTGGTTTGAGACCGAGAGACGGTCTTGAAACGGTGATACTGTTACTAAGTATGAAACGGTGATGTCATTCGTGTGAGTTGAGAGGAAAAGGAATTTCGAATGAGCAAAGATGGAGAAAAACAATGCCAGAAAACAGGTGTGAATTGTCAAGGATGCACTGGAAATCGCCGATGGAGACCCACCGAAGCCTTGTCGGTGAGAATTACCGATGGGAAACCCCGAGGGCTGCCACGAGGGTTGGGGACGAAACTCAGATCTCGTCAAATAAATTCGTCGCAAACTGCCAGAACGAGATAGGAAGGGTCGTGCTGCACGAACAAGGTAGAAACCAGCCAGAGAAAACCGGAAGCAATAGCCAGATCTGGCCGATAGAGCCCCATCACGAGGGAGGGGAGAGAAGCATTACTTGTTTTTAGAGAGAAAACGGATCAGATTCAAATCTAGGGTTTCAAAACCCTAGAGAGAGGGTGACGTCTATTTAAAAAATGTTATTGAAATAGCATGTTAGTGTTGTATGGGAATTTCGTGGAGAAATATTTGTGTCGTATGAGATTTTTGTGGAGATTTTCATGAAACATTTGAAACCCTTAAGAGCATTTAAGCGTGAGCTTTTACAAGTGAGGGTATTTATATGCAAACAAGTGAGGGTATTTATATGCAAAATTGAGTAAATAATAGGGTATTCAAGCGTAATTTACCCTATGTTTTATGGATGTTATTAATTTTAGTAAGTGGTTTTAATATGATTAACATGCTTGAAGTTGTTAATAGCATTAGGGTAAATTACACTTAACCTCCATCAACTTTCAAAGTTTTGAAGTTGTCATAACATTCAAAATCATAATAAACTTCCCAAAACTTTCAAATATCACACCAAAACCCCAATAACTTGAAAAATCACACAATCAGCAATAATTTTTGCAGAAAGACCTCAAACTAAACACTGTTACATCTGACGTGGCACTTGTAATCCTACATGGCTTAAATAGACTGAAACATCATTTATGACTTTTTTACATGGTTTAGGTAAATTACACTAAAACACCAAAAGAACTTGCAAAAAATATATTAAAGCCCCCCCACCATGTAGGATTACACGTGCCACGTCAGATGTCA
>BQKN01001098.1:347940-363262 GCA_022839385.1 Asparagus kiusianus
AACCAACACACTAAGCCTGTGTTAGTGTGTTCTAAAAATGAGTGTGTATACGTGTGTGTGTGATCAAGGCTTGTACAAATATTCTAAGTAAAGAAAAAAAAATTCAAATACATTATCTTTTGTTCTTCATTTTCTTCACTTCAAAATGCCTTGATATCCACTTGCACTTGTACATATTCTGATATTGAAATCTGCATATGAAAGTTAGTGCACACACATTGTATAAATTGTTATCATCAAAACACTATCATGGAGATATGATATTCAACATTATGTTTATGAAGAAAGATGTTTACCAATTTTTTGATCGGTTTATGATGATCGAAGCTTTCAAAAAAAGAGTTACGCTCTAATCCTCTACCCCATCCCTGATTATGAGAAGTGTAACATGTCATGAGATCAGATCCATATTTTACCACCACTAACAACAAAAAAGAAAGGAAAAAAAAATAAAACTAGATGGGTCAACGACAAAACTGTTTATAGTCAGCCACTTAAATGCTTTCGATGCCATATAGAAGGTCATAACCGTGCAACATGCAACGAACCTATCATTGATTAATGAAGCAAGTTTAGATAGAGGTAACATTTTGATGTTTTTTGTAGGCTGTTAAGTGTTTTGCTTGTATTGTTATAGACTATATATTTTTTGTATGTCATTGGCTCTTAATTCTATGTCAAGTATTTTGCAGGGTGTTATCTTATAAGTAATTTCATATTAAGTTAATTTCATGTTAAATGACATATGTTTGCTATGTAAGCAATGCAATTCATGTCAAGTTCATGTTAAGTGTAAGTCATTTCATGTTAAGCCTAGATCATTTTATGCTAATTTTAAGTAATTAGCTGCTAACTCTAAATCACATCCTATTAAATTTTAGTGCTTTCTTGTTAAAAACAGTTCACTCCCTGTTAAATATAGATATTTATTGTTGAACCCAAACCACTCTCTGTTAAATATAAGTAATTTTCGATTAAATCCATTCCACTTACTGTTAAATGAAGGTAATTTTTTGTTAAACAAAAACAACTATCTCTTTTGTCTAAATTATTTATTGTTAACTCTAAATTACAAAATGCTAAACATAAATAATTAATTCTCTTGACTCTCTGCATTATTTTTTAATGCATATCCAGGATCATCTTCGTCTAGTGCTCCTTCTTTCTGCTTTTGTTCATGTCCTTCAATGAGTATATTTGCAACAAGCCTTACACGTACAACTTCAGATGAATCGTCGGTAGGAGTAATGTGCAATGCGTCATGTCCAAGAAGTATTGCATGTATATAGAAGTAGACGTACATACCACAGTCATAACTGTAATGTGAGAATATAAAATTAGCTATTAGCTAGTTATGTAACAAATTTCATTTGAGAACATTATTATGGTACTAACTGTAGGTAATAAAAATTGCCTTTAATTCCTATCAGAGAAGTTCATAATAAGACTGCTAAAACCTTGTCCAAAATAGTTAAAAAGGAGAAAACGCTGATATCTCTCAAACCGGAAGGAATTTGACGAAACGGACAGAAGAAAACCGAATCCTTTGGGGTTGGTTTGGTTGGCTCCATCTCGTCGAATTCCGACTTATGGTTTGAAAGTTATGACATGTTCTTCATAATATGTTCTGGAGCTCGCCTGCATAAGTCAAGCTCACCTGCACAACCTCGCTTGACAGCTTGAAACTTGCTTGCATGATCCAGGCTCACCTGAAGGCAAGCTTGCCTGCACAACCTTGCCTGCATGATCCAGGCTCGCCTGAAGACTGAAGCTCGCCTAAAAAGGGTGAAGTTCGCCTGTAAGGAAGTCCGTCTGTAAGGCTAGAGCTCGCCTGAACATTGGAGCTTGCCCAAACTAAGCGAAGCTCGCCTGCACAGCTTTGCCTACGAGGCTCGCCTGCACAGCTTGCTTGCATAGCCTCGCCTGAAGACCTAGCTCGCCTGTATGATCCAGGCTCGCCTGAAGGTCGAGGTCGCCTATAGCACCCAGGCTCGCCTGCATGCCAAAGCCCACCAAGCTCGCCTGTAGACCCAAGCTTGCCTGCTCGCCTGAAAGCTCGCCAGCTCGCCTGCAATGTCAAGCTCGCCTGCACAGCTGGACCAAGTCAACCACTTGAGCTTAAAACGTGGGAGTGGGTACACCCACTCCCCATGATCTAAGGGATGGAGTATGGTTCTCCTCACCTCTAATGGTCACATCCTAAGATTTAAGGGATGGAGTTATGGTCCCCCTCAACCACAATCCCACAATTTGAGAGAGTGACCATGCTTATCCTCCACTATAAATAGCCAATGATAGCTATCAAAAGAGTGGTCTTGAACTCTTGATCAAGACCGAACCTATTTGGCTCATTGGCAATCAGTTCACTTAAGCTCTAAGAGAACCGAGCCTGGCTCTTGGCAAACTCCGTGGCAATCAGCTTGTTCGTGATCTCGTTCGAATCCTCAACTGAAGAGGACAGAATTTTGAGATGGCATCTTCGGCCTATAAGCACAAGCACTTGTTTGGCCTTGGTTGATCGAACTCATCCAATCAAGCTTCTACTGTGCATGTACTAAAGCTTTAAGCACTTGTTTGGCCTCTGTTGATCGAACTCACCCAATCAAGCTTCTACTGTGTACTAAAGCTCACCCGCAACTTTGATTGGATCGTCCAAGGGAAGAAAACTCGGCATGAGCACCGAGGGAGGCATCCTATTACTACTAAAGACCAACGTTAAACAAGAAGGGACATTCCCTTCTCCTCTGTTTGTAAATTTTAATTCATTAGTTTGTAATAAGCTATTCTTATCAACACAAACGAAATCCATGTTTCGGGAAATCAATTTTTACACCTACAGAAGATGGCGACCACAGTGGGAGAAACCATTTCTTCAACTGAAATGGTGATGACACAGTTCGACGAATTTGCGGCAGGGACAACTGTTGAGTACCTCGTGATCGAGTTTGAGGAGTACTTATCTTTATCCTCTTCTGGCGGCAATGCATCTCGAAAGTTCTACAGAGTTACGCGTGTGGCCCAGCCCCAAGTAGCCGAGGCAACCACGCCGGAGAACTCTGCCCGAGCAAGCACAGGGGGTTCTATCTCCCCCAAGCCTATCACGACCGAGCCGGAAGCAAAGGATGTAAGTTCAAGGGCTACGCGAGGGGTCGTTGAACGATCCTCGTAGGCCCCCATGCAAGAGGAGACGACGGTTCATGTCGACGCGGACCCCACCTTCACTGTCAACATGACCGCTCCCCTCTCTAAAAGAACCAAGCTAAAACACAAGGTTTCCAATTTTGGTAAACTGAACTGATCAGGCGAGCCCACCTACTCAGGCGGGCTTTGCTCTGTTAGCAAAGTTCCCAAAATTGGTGAACTTGGTGTTTTCGGCGAGCCTAGCAGTTCAGGCGAGCCCCATGAGCTTCGTTCCACGAGCAAGGTTCCTAATTTTGGCAAACCGCTCAAATCAAGCGAGCCCACCTACTCAGGCAGGCTCTACTCTTCAGGCGAGGTTCCCAAATCTGGCAAACTTCGTAAGTATGGTTCAGGCGGACTTCATAAAACAAGCAAACTTCATCAAGCTCACCTGATAGCCCAAGCTCGTATACAAGCTCAAATAGGCGAATTTCACCAAGCTCGCCTGACGGACCAACTTCGTCTGCAAGCCGACATTCACCAGAAAGGCAAAGCAATAGCTCACCAGACAAGCGCAATGCACCAAACTCGCCCAACAGGCAAGCCTCACTAGTCTGAACCTCGCTAATAGGCCCAAGCTAGCCTGTTAGGGCGAGCTCGCCAGATTTCAACACTTGGAGATTTTCCCAAGCGTTCTCCTAATTGCTCTCTTGATCCCTCATCTTGCAAGCACTCGTTTGGTCTTTCTGACTCTAGGGGTTGTCACTATCAACCTACATGGGATCTCAGAGGATGCTTGACTTGCGAACACACACTCTACGAGGCAATTCCTCAGTGCCATTACGAGAGGCTCATTGCAGCGCTACTCGAGCATTGCCGGTGTGCTGAAACGCCTAAACCATTAGTGTTCGAAAGACTCTTTCAGCAACCATCAGAGATGAGACCTCTCCGCCAAAGACGCAATCGTCAGAGAAGATGAGCTTCCGATGATGTGGAGCTCTCCGTCGCAACTGTCAATGTGACAGGAAAATCCAAGGCCATTGAGTGTGAAGGTATCCACCACCGCACTCATGCCCAAATGGGGGTAGCCATTTTGTTTGACTACACATGCCTAGCACCCGTCTTTGACGACGACGATGATGATTGCTCGGCAGTTGCAACGTCATAGGCTTCAAGCTCAGTTCAGGGCGAGCACGCAAATGTGCATATGACCAAAATCCCTGGCGAGATTAGAGATGAGACCTCTCCGCCAAAGACGCAATCGTCAGAGAAGATGAGCTTCCGATGATGTGGAGCTCCCCGTCGCAACTGTCAATGTGACAGGAAAATCCAAGGCCATTGAGTGTGAAGGTATCCACCACCGCACTCATGCCCAAATGGGGGTAGCCATTTTGTTTGACTACACATGCCTAGCACCCGTCTTTGACGACGATGACGATGATTGCTCGACAGTTGCAACGTCATAGGCTTCAAGCTCAGTTCAGGGCGAGCACGCAAATGTGCATATGACCGAAATCCCTGGCGAGATTTCTAGGAGGCTCGACGAGCAACAACTAATCATCGATTCCCTGAAGGAGATGTTGGAGCAGCTTCTGAGTGAGAAGAAGATGGAAAAAGAGAGGGCTTCACGGGCTTCACATAAATTCTCGAAGCACAAAGAGCGGGTGCCTACTCCTTCTCACTCCTCATCCGAGTCATCTAGAGGAGCGTCATCTTCGGATCATAATCCGATGGACAAAAGGCTTGACGAGTTCCAAAATCAACTCGACGCCTTGAAGCTCCAAAAGTATATAGACAAGCTGGGGGTTGTCAGACCGTATCCGATCAAATATGATACAGTCTCCTACTCGGCGAAGTTTCAGCCACTAGACCTCCTGCAGTTCGATGGTAAGGGTTCCCCTACCCAGCACATTTACTACTTCCAGATGCAAACTGGACACATTGTGGGGAATGATCTCATTATGACTCGACTGTTCATTGGTACCCTCAAGGGGGTCGCTTTTGAATGGTTCCGAAGATTGGATCCTGGATCCATCACTTGCTGGAAGGACATGGAATGGCTCTTCATGGCCAGATTCTTTGACGATGACAAAGAAGTATCTGTGGTCACCCTGCTAGCTGCAAAGCAGAAGAAGACAGAGTCTGTAAGCAACTTTGTCAAGAGGTTCAGGAACCGATCACTGTATACACGTGATCAGGTTTCTGAGGCCACTCTCACCAAGATGTGCTAGAACAATCTCTCCATCGACATCCTATCTAATATGGGCACAGTCGTAGCTCGCTCATGGAAAGACTTAATCCGCCAAGGAGAACAAGTCGAGAGCATGCTCAAGTGCATGGATGCAGAAGAGCCATATGAATTTCAAGGGGGTGATGACCAAGACATCTTGGTAGTGGAAACCACCTCCTCATTCATGTTAGCCCTTATATTTTGATGATGTTTTACAACCACCATTATCGATACTAATTGGTTATTGAGTGCAAATGTAGTGAATTCATATATCAAGCATGTTAGTGCCACAAATAGAGGATTGAATGGAATATACGCTACAACGATGATATCCAAAGGAGGAGGAGACATAGTGATGAAGCAACGTTATTTCAAGTACACCAAATTCAATTAGAAGCTTCATCCAACTCAAGATATATCAAGACTCAAGAATTGCATTCTCGTGAGGATATTAGCTAGGTTTTATTTTCTCTCTAGTGCTAGAATGTAGACAAATAGTTTAGATTTCATCTGAAGCTATTGGGATGTCAACACACACGTTTTCACACTTACAGTTTTGAACGTATTTCACAAAATACTATTTTTCACAAGTATGAGGACCTATTAGCAAAATTCCTTTTCCAAACGATTTGTTTTTAGTATTAAAAATATTTTACAAAGTTTCACAATTTTCAGAAGTCAAATGAATATTTTACAAATATTTTAAGTGAGTCAAAAATTATGTTTTCAGTGTATCAGATTGCGGTCGACTGCCACGGTCGACCGCTCCTGAGCTCACTTGTCAGTAGGCAGCAGAAACTTTCACGGTCGACCACGAAAGTCTCTGTACTTTTGGTGAGTTTCTGAGCCGCCTCGCGGTCGATCGCGAAAAAGTCACAGTCGACCGCCGATTGTTTTAAAAGGTAATATGGTACAGTTTTTCAGCGCCGATTTCACACAATCTCAGCGCTGTTCTGTTTCCAGATTTTAGGGGATTGGGTATGGGTTTCAAACAGCTGTGATTTTCTATTTAAACCTATCTTCTTCTTCTTCTTCATTGTCCCAGCTCTTTCAAAATCTTTCAGAGAACGTTTTTACAGAGCTTCATTTTCAAACCAGTTTCTTCTGAGTTTTTGTGTTTCACATCCCAGCTTCAGTGTTATCTTCTCTTTGCCATAGGGACATTGTAAAGAGAGGATTCTTACACCATTTCTACTATTTTGAGGGCTTGATCTTATGTAGATCAATTGTGTGGGAGTGTGATCTAGTAAGATCAACTGTGTAGTGTGAGATCGTGAGGGGATCGTTGTGTAGAAGAAGTTTCAACTTCCAAACCGGGTTGTGTAGTGGATTTCTTCTCGAGAGTGGGGAGCGGGGACGTAGGTCAGCGGACCGAACCTCGTTAACATCGCGCGTCACAGGATAACGATTCCTAACCCTATCTCCTCTATTTTGATTGCTTTTGGATATTGTGTTTTACTTGTCTTAATTTTATTGCACAATTATAGCCTTGTGACCCTAATCACCCCCCTCTAGAGTCCAACAATTGGTATCAGAGCTTGGTCTCTATATTAGTTTTTGGTTTAATCACCTTAGAGAAAAGATCTTATGGAGGCTTCAATGAATGTGCATATGCTAGAGGGACAATCAACCACTAGACCATCACTTTTCACCGGTAGTAATTTTGCTTATTGGAAGGCTAGGATAAGGATTTACCTTTGTTGCATTGATCTTGACATCCTAGAACTCATAGAGAAAAAATATGTAGAAAAGCCCAAAGTTAGGACTATGACCGATGGAGAAAGGCACCAATCCAATCTCAATACAAAGGCTATGAATGCCTTAATTTGTGGTCTTTCCCCCAATGAGTATAATAGGGTTTCCACATGTGCAACAGCATACGAAATATGTGTGAAATTATATATTACACATGAAGGAACCCCCAAGTTAAGGAATCCAAAATTAGTGGGCTTATGCATGAATATAAGTTATTTCAAATGCTTCCAAATGAATCAATTGATGCTGTGTTTTCTCGCTTCACTAACATTATAAATTAATTGCATGGTCTTGACAAGAAATTGACTATTCAAGAGATGAACTACAAAATTCTCCGTTCATTGACTCCGATGTGGGAACCCAAGGCGACGACGATAGAAGAAGCTCATGACCTTACCACTCTACCTCTCGATGGCCTCATCGGTAAGCTCAAGGTTCATGAGAAGAAGCTCAAGGGAAAGGAGAAGGAGGAAGTGCCCTCACGGGAAGTTAAGGAACCGTCACCAAAATCGAAGATCATAGCTCTCAAAGGAGCTAGTGATAACTCCTCTTCGTCATCGGATAGTGAAGTTAATTTTTCTAGAGAAGTGGCTCATCTCTCTAGAAGAATCTCTAGACTCATAAAAATGAACAAGACATTTAACCCCCAATCTAATAACAAATTTTCTTCACGTGTAGGAAAATGTTTCGAATGCAATGAACCGGGCCACATCGCTAAGGATTGCCCCAAGCTCAAGGAGAAGTACATGAAGTACAAGAAGAAAAAGGCTATGTATGCCGGATGGGAGGAATCCGAACCAAGTGATTCGGATAGTAATGAAGAAGGAGCTAAACTTGCTCTTCATGATCCCAACGTTTGCTTCATGGCCCTTGAACATGAGGTAATATCCGACACCGAGAGTGAATCCTTTTACATGCAATGTGATCTAGCTACGGCTCTAGAAGAATTGAACATTGAATTTAAAAGAATGTCAAAGGAATTTTCTTCTTTTAAAAAGTTGCATGCTTCTTGTGATGTGAAATTAGAATAACTAGAAACCTCTCTTGCTCTAAAAGATGAATTGCTAGGAGATCTCGATTTCGAGAATAAGCAATTAAGATCCAAGATTGAAAGACTAGAAATTGAGAGTTGTAGGATTAGACCCACTCATGCTTATGCTAATCATCATCACCATGGTAGAAAGAGGTTTCATGGTTCTCATGCTCATACACACAAGAGAAATTTTGTGTGCACATATTGTATAAAACATGGTCATATTTCTACTCATTATAGAATTAAAGATAATTATAAATTTTATGGATTGACATGGGTACCCAAATGTACCAAGTTTACTAACCACCAAGGACCCAAGTTTTGGGTACCTAAAGTTACTACACCTTCCTCTCTTGTAGGGAACATCATGGCAACGACGTAGAGAGATATGGTACCTTGATAGTGGTTGCTCTCATCATATGACGGGCAACAAAGAGTTATTTACAACCCTATCAAGGATTGAAGGAGATAGCGTCTCCTTCGGTGGTGGTGAGAAAGGTAAAATCGTTGGTATTGGTTCTATTGGTAAGAAACCCTCACCCGTTATAGAAGATGTTTATTTGGTTAATGGTTTGAATCATAATCTTCTTAGCATTAGCCAATTAAGTGATAAAGGTTTTGATATTTCCTTTAAACCGGACAAATGCATTATTAGTATGAATGGAAAAATCGTTTTTGTTGCTAATCGCAAATCTATTGTGTACATTTTTAAGATGAATGAATTAGTGAATCAAGATATGAAGTGCCTTACGGCAATTAATGAAAACCCTTGGATTTAGCATAAGAGGCTTGGACATGCAAACATGGAATTGATATCAAAATTGTCTAAGAGAAATCTTGTAAAAGGGTTACCTAACTTGCACTTCATCAAAGATACCATATGTGAAGATTGTGTCAAAGGTAAACAAACAAAATCTTCTTTCAAATCCATCAATGAGGTATCGACTTCTAAACCATTGCAATTACTTCATCTTAATTTATTTGGTCCTATGCGTGTTACCTCTCTTGGAGGCAAACACTATGTATTTGTGATTATTGATGATTTTTCTCGTTTTACATGGACAATATTTCTTGCAAATAAAAATGATTGTTTTGAAGAATTTTCTAATCATGTCAAAAGAATTAAAAATAAAAAGATTTAAAAGTTGTTAAAATAAGAAGTGATCATGGAGGTGAATTTCAAAATGATTTCTTCTATGAATTTTGTGCTCATCATGGTATAACTCACATGTTTTCCGCTCCTAGAACACCATAACAAAATGATGTTGTTGAACGGAAAAATTGCACCATATAAGAGATAGCACGCACTATGCTAAATTCTTTTGATTTGCCAAAATATTTTTGGACGGAAACCGTAAATACGGCTTGTCATGTTTTAAATCGTGTTTTAATTAGACCAAAGCTTAAGAAAACTCCTTATGAACTATTTTATGGAAAAACTCCTTTTATTGGTTATTTTTGTATCTTTGGTTGCAAATATTTTATTTTAAATACAAAAGATCATCATGATAAATTTGATTCTAAAATTGATGCTGGTATTTTCTTAGGTTATGCACCTCGAAGTAAGGCTTATATGGTCTTCAACAAACGAACTCTCGTTGTTGAAGAATCTATAAACGTTACTTTTGATGAGACTAATGTTGGTTCTCAAGTTGTTTTACCTAGGAAAGATGATGATGATGATGTTGAGGGAGGATTGGACCTTTTGCAAATCAATGATACACCCTCTATAGAAGCACAAAAGGATGTGGATATCTCCAATGCTCATGAACAAGTTGAACTTCCTAAAGCTTGGAAATTCGCATCAAACCATCCAAAGGAACAAATTATTGGGAGCCCTTCACAAGGAGTTGTTACTCGCTCAAAAGCTTTGAGTGAGTGTGGTAATGTTGCTTTCTTATCTCAACTAGAGCCTAAAAAGGTTAATGATGCTTTAAATGATGAATTTTGGGTTTTAGCCTTGCATGAGGAACTAAACAATTTTAAAAGAAATGATGTTTGGAAACTAGTTCCTGGACCTAACAATGCTAGTGTTATTGGTACAAAATGGGTTTTTAGAAACAAACTTAATGAACATGGCATTGTTACTAGAAATAAAGTTCGTTTGGTTGTCTAATGATACAATCAAGAGGAGAGCATAGACTATGACGAAACCTTTACACCGGTTGCAAGGTTGGAATCTATTAGGATGTTTTTAGCATTTGCTAGCTTTAAAGATTTCATATTGTTTCAAATAGATGTTAAAAGTGTATTTTTAAATGGTTTTATAGATGAGGAAGTATATGTTGAGCAACCCCCCGGTTTCATAGATCATGCTTTTCCTAATCATGTTTACCGGGTTCAAAAAGCTTTATATGGGTATAAAACAAGCTCCTAGAGCTTGGTATGCTCGCCTCTCTAGTTTTCTTGTTGAAAATGGTTTTTCAAAAGGAACAATTAATAACACTCTTTTTGTGAGAAAAAGGAAAATGATTTTATTTTAGTTCAAATATATGTTGATGATATCATTTTCGGTGCTACTAATGAATCTTTGTGCAATGAATTTTCTAAAGTTATGCAAGATCATTTTGAGATGAGTATGATAGGAGAACTTACATTCTTTCTCGGGCTCCAAGTCAAGCAAACTAAGGATGGGATATTCATTTCTCAAAGCAAGTATGCTAAGGAATTGGTGAAGAAATTCAATTTGGAGAATTCTAAGCATGCGCCTCTCCCATGAGTACAAGTGTCAAGCTTGACGCGGATGAGAGTGGTGAAGATGTGGACCAAAAACTATACCGAGGTATGATAGGTAGTCTTTTTTATCTCACCGCTAGTAGACCCGATATCATGTTTAGTGTGTGTGCATGTGTACGTTTTCAAGCTTCTCCTAAAGCATCTCATTTAATTGCGGTTAAAGGGATCATTAAATATGTTAATGGAACTTTTAATCTTGGTTTATTTTATCCAAAGAGCACTTCTTTTGATTTATATGGTTTTTGTGATGCCGACTTTGCCGGATGTAAGGTAGATCGTAAGAGTACGAGTGAAACATGCCAATTCTTAGGAAATTCACTTGTTTCTTGGGCTTCCAAGAAACAAAATTGTGTTGCATTGTCCACTACGGAAGCGGAATACATTATCGCCGGCTTATGTTGTGCCCAAGTTTTGTGGATGAAACAAAGTTTAGTTAACTATGATTTGAATTTTCAAAATATAAAAATATTTTGTGATAACACTAGTGCTATTAATATTTCCAAAAATTCGGTTTTGCATTCTAGAACCAAGCATATTGATGTGCGCCATCATTTCTTACGCGATCATGTAGAGAGACAAGATGTATCCCTAGTGTTTGTTGACACAAAATCTCAATTAGCAGATATATTTACTAAGCCTCTTGGTGAAGATGATTTTTATCGCATAAGAAATGGCTTGGGCTTATGCAATATGTGAACGTTCTATTTGCTTGCTTGTTTAGTTGCTTTTTACATGCATTTCTCTTTACCCCATTTTTGATAGTGACAAAGGGGAAGAGAAATCTCCTCATTTGTTGCATATACTTAGGGGGAGCTCATAGATAGGGGGAGAACCTATCTATAAGCTATATTTATTTTTGCTCTTATATAATGGTTGGTTGTCATCATCAAAAAGAGGGAGATTGTTAGCCCTTATGTTTTGATGATGTTTTACAACCACCATTATCGATACTAATTACTTATTGAGTGCAAATGTAGTGAATTCATATATCAAGCATGTTAGTGCCACAAATGGAGGATTGGATGGAATATGCGCTACAACGATAATATCCAAAGGAGGAGAAGGCATAGTGATGAAGCAACGTTATTTCAAGAACACCAAATTCAATTAGAAGCTTCATCCAACTCAAGATATATCAAGACTCAAGAATTGCATTCTCGTGAGGATATTAGCTAGGTTTTATTTTCTCTCTAGTGTTAGAATGTAGGCAAATAGTTTAGATTTCATCTGAAGCTATTGGGATGTCAACACACACGTTTTCACACTTATAGTTTTGAACGTATTTTACAAAATTTTTCACAAGTATGAGGACCTATTTGCAAAATTCCTTTTCCAAACAATTTGTTTTTAGTATTAAAAACATTTTACAAAGTTTCACAATTTTTAGAAGTCAAATGAATATTTTACAAATATTTTAAGTGAGTCAAAAATCATGTTTTGAGTGTATCAGATTGCGGTCGACCGTGCGGTCGACCGCCACGGTCGACCGCTCCTGAGCTCACTCGTCAGTGGGCAGCAGAAACTTTCACGGTCGATCGCTGTGGTCGACCGTGAGCTAAAAATTTCCCACGGTCGATTGTCACGATCGACCGCGAAAGTCTCTATACTTTTGGTGAGTTTCTGAGCTGCCTCGCGGTCGACCGCGAAAAAGTCACGGTCGACCGCCGATTATTTTAAACGGTAATATGGTATAGTTTTTCAGTGCCGATTTCACACGATCTCAGCGCTGTTCTATTTTCAGATTTTGGGGGATTGGGTATGGGTTTCAAACAGCTGTGATTTTCTATTTAAACCTATCTTCTTCTTCTTCTTCTTCATTGTCCCAGCTCTTTCAAAATCTTTCAGAGAACATTTTTACAGAGCTTCATTTTCAAACCAGTTTCTTCTGAGTTTTTGTGTTTCACACCGTAGCTTCAGTGTTATCTTCTCTTTGCCATAGGGACATTGTAAAGAGAGGATTCTTACACCATTTTTACTATTTTGAGAGCTTGATCTTGTGTAGATCAATTATGTGGGAGTGTGATCTAGTGAGATCAACTGTGTAGTGTGAGATCGTGAGGGGATCGCTGTGTAGAAGAAGTTCCGGCTTCCAAACCAGGTTGTGTAGTGGATTTCTCCTCGAGAGTGGGGAGCGGGGACGTAGGTCAGCGGACCGAACCTCGTTAACACATCGCGTGTCACAGGATAACGATTCCTAACCCTATCTCCTCTATTTTGATTACTTTTGGATATTGTGTTTTGCTTGTCTTAATTTTATTGCACAATTATAGCCTTTGACCCTAATCACCCCTCCTCTAAGGTCTAACAATCCAAACCCTCATCAAAATAGAGGGGCACTGCTTCGAAGTACAAGAAGCTTACAATGGCATCTGTTGAGTTCGCCGACTCAAACCCAAACTGTGGGGCCGACTATGAAGACTCAGCTATTGCTGGCCGAAGATGATCGGTGATGCTTAAATGCGTTAATCGCCAAAAGACCTGCATCCGACAGGAACTTCATACCCATTTATAGTAGAGACGGTCTACTCGAGTGGGTAATATTTCAGCAGAGGATTTTATCCTTCAATTCCCATGAGGTCAACTAAGGCGTCTTTAACCTTCAACCATGATTCTTGCCAGAGTGGGGGTAGTCTCGGTTTCTCTGTGAAACTATATACTAGCCTAAAATCTCCTCCAAACCCCCCCATTGATCCTCTTCGTCAGGACAATGGGCCCACATGAACTATCATCACCTCTGATAGTCAAGTTTTGTTCTATCATGCGATGAACACCCCGATCAGAAATGGTGACCTACCATGCGATGTGTCACTATTCCAATCAACGTCGTTATACTCATTCCTGAGTCAATGAACGGCATCCCAATCTCCCATTGTGGCTGTTTGATCATGTCCAAAATGATTAAAACCCTCCCACTGGAGCATGAGGTTAAAATGATGTTTACATCTCCCACTCGGTCAAACCTTTCTACAGTTAGGACCAGAGCCAAAATCTGCTCTCGATTCCTTTCATGAATGAGGGGTCCACTTTCAGAATGGGCAACTAAAACTTTGAACAATTAAGATTGTCTCAATCTCCCACTTGGTCAAACTTCCTACAGTTAAGACCAAAGCCAAACTATCAGGTTAATTGTCACCTCTGATAGTTATTTTTCCATCAGTCTTATTCAACTGGATGATGGATCTTGTACAACTCTCAAGTTAACTGCCACATCTGATAGTCATTTCTCCATTAGTCTTATTCAACTAGATGATGGATCTTGTAAAACTATCAAGTTAATTATTACCTCTGATAGTCTCCTCTAAATTTCCCCCGTCGATCCTCTCCAATAGGACGATGGGACCATCCTACTATCACGTTAACAGTCACATTTGACAAATCAACTTACTAGTCCTCTTTAATAGGATGGTAAGTCCACAAAATTGCTCAAAATCACAACAAACCCTCACTGTCACGTTAACACTACAGCTCTGACAAAATTAACTTACTAATCCTCTTCAATAGGATGGTAAGTCCTCAAAATCGCTCCAATCGTGACAATCCAATCAACTTACCAATCCTCTTCAATAGGATGGTAAGTTCTCAAAGTCGCTCCAATCGCGATAATACAATCAACTTTCTAATCCTCTTCGATAGATGGTAGGTCCTCAAAGTCGCTTCGATCGCGGGAATTCTTATCAGGTTAACGATTACCTCTGATAGTCGACACTGTTATTCCTGCAAATAACGTTGTCCGATCAGTCATCATACCCATACGTCCCTGAACGATATGATCCTTTCCGAGTGTTCTAATATCCTTAGAACAGTTGATGGGTAGTAACCTACCATGCGATGGCTCCTATAACAATCAATCATCACATGCATATGTCCCTGAATGATTTGATTCCCCAGCATCGTCCTTCCCGCAAAAGGCGTTGTTGGTTGATAATGGCCTACCAAGCAGGATGTGCCCTTATCCAAATAGTGGCCTACCATGTGACGTGCTGCTATTTCGGGTTCGTCTTTGCCCCAAGAGAAGACAAATCAGGGTTCATCTTTGCCCCAAGAGAAGATAAATCATGGTTCATCTTTTCCCCAAGAGAAGACAAGCTTCTCCTCAAGACTCTAACGGGTATACGAGTATAAACTGTTTCCTATCTTTGACGGGAAGTTCCTGGAGGATGTTACCCATAATATTCTTAAGGATAACCCGTCAACTTCCAACTGGTGTATGAGGATAAACTGTTCCTTACCTTTGATGGAAAGTTCCTAGAGAATATTCTTAAGGATAACCCGGCAACCTCCAACCGGTGCACGAGGTGAAACTACTCCTTACCTCCAATCGGTGCACGAGGCTAAACTGCTCCCTTACCTCTAACTGGTATACGAGGCTAAACTGTTCCTTACCTTTGACGGGAAGTTCCTAGAGAATATTCTTAAGGATAACTCGACAACCTTCAACTAGTACACGA